>GG745332.1:570807-612381 GCA_000151295.1 Allomyces macrogynus ATCC 38327
CCCCCCCCCCCCCCCCCCCCCCCCCCCCACGTTCGCTGACGTTCGAATGTCCGACATTTCCCGGCTCGCCCGACACCCCATCTTGACGCTGCCTTCATCCAATTCTCGCTGTCCGCCACCGCCGCTGCCTGCCGCCGTGCGCCGCCGCCGTTTCGACACGTTTGGTGTCTGCCTTGATCTCACGGTGCAGGATCGGGGGAAAGTGGGAAAAGGTACGCGATCGATGAACCCGAGCGCGCGCATGGGGCGGGTGTAACCTGCTGGGCCGAATGGGATGCGATGGCCCCGGCATCCTGCCCATTCCACTCTTTTTTGAGCAATTGTTGCTGATCTCGGATGCTAATTTTGACGGCGTGCACTCTTGTGCCATTCCCGTGTTCATTAGCACCATAGTCAAGCAAATGAAGATTATTCACCAGAGCGGTACGCGCGCGCGACAGCCCAGGGTTATGGATTGGAAAGCGAGGGGAGTGCTGACATTTGACCACGGTCGGTCGGGTTCGACAATAGGTTTCACCAAGGCCGAGCTGATCGGGTACCGGTCGATTGTGTTTGCCAACATCACCGACTCGTTGCGCGGGCTCATTGAAGCGGCGCACGGGTTCAATTACGAGTACGAATGGGATATCAACAAGGTACGCGAGCGTATGGACGCGTTTCGGCACCGGTGCATGTTGTTCTCGCCGAGTGTTTGGTTCTGACGCGAACGTTGCCGATAGCAACTGGCGCTGCGGTTCCTCTACCTGCTCGACCACCACATCATCAACACCGACGAGCCGTCCTTGTACCCCGAGGCCGGTGAGATCATCGAGTCGATTTGGAAGGACCCGGTGATTCCGCGGCTTTTGATGCGCACGAGCGATTTTTACCTCATGGACTCCGCGCCCTAGTACGCTTCTTGTCCTACCGCCATGCTCACGCGATGAATTATGGGTTGCTGACGTTGGCTCGTCTTTTCCGTAGCTTCTTCAACGAGGTAAGGAGGATAGCCGCGCCCGACTATGTCCCAAACGAGCAGGACGTGCTGTGTGCGCGTATCAAGACGACGGGTATGATCGAAACGAGGTTCACGACGGGCCCGCTGCACATCCAGTACGTTCCTCTCGTTTTTATCTGCACGACGTTTGCCCATGTTTCATGAGCTCACAATTTTTGTTCGTGACGTAGCATGTTCGACGTGGGCGGCCAGCGAAGCGAGCGCAAGAAGTGGATTCACTGCTTTGAGGGCGTGACATCGATCATTTTTTGCGTGGCGCTGAGTGAGTACGACCAGACGTTGCTCGAGGACTCGTCGCAGAACCGCATGGCCGAGTCGCTCGTGCTCTTCGAGTCGGTGCGTGAATCGAGCCATCGCGATGGTCGTTGCCGCTGTCGTCTTGACTGACGCCCGGGGTTCTTCGACCTAGGTCATCAACTCGCGCTGGTTTGTTCGGGCGAGGTACGCACGGCTTTATCGTCCCTTGAGTCGTAATCTCGCCGCTGGAGCGCAACGGTGCTGACCTTTTTGTCCCCCTCCCCTCGCCATGCAGTATCATCCTGTTCCTCAACAAGCTCGACCTGTTCAAGGAAAAGCTCACAAAGGTGCCGCTCAGCCGGTACTTTGAAGACTACACGGGTGGCGACGACTTGAACAAGGCGGCCAAGTATATTCTGTACAAGTTTACGCTGCTAAACCGGCTCAAGCTCAAGATCTACCCGCACTTGACGTGTGCGACCGACACGTCCAATATCCGGCTCGTCTTTGCTGCGGTCAAGGACACGATCTTGCAGAATGCGCTCAAGGATAGCGGGATCATGTAGACGCGGCGCGAGTGTCCCTCCCGCCGCCGCCGCCACCACCGCTGTTGGTCGCGCGCGCGCCCGTGGGTCGCCAAGGTGCGGCCCTCCTGTAGAGTTGCGGCGCGCGACAGTTTGTTCTTGTCGTTGTGCCGCTCGTTTTTTTGGTCCAAGTTTTGTCGGGTTTTGGACGCCGTCGCCGCTCGTTCGCGCGGTCGGCACTCGCCGTGCCCGCGCGGGATTCGGGTCGGTTCGTTTTTTTATTGTTTGCTAGAGTACATTGCATGTTCGGGAATGAATTTGTTGGTGTTGCTGTTGGCCGTTGCTCTTTCAGTCAAAACGAGGCCAATGAAAGGGCCGAACTGGTTGGTCATGCATGTCCCTCGGGCAGTCGATGGCCTTCGGTTTCGACGCGTGTCGTAGACGTGGGCGTTGCTGCCTCGGCCCCATCGTCCCATCCTCCCTCTCGCCGTGCACAGCGACAAACGACGCTGCCGTTCCGACTCTCGACGACATCAGCACGCGCGCCGTGTCCGCTCCGTCGGGCCGCAACTTGCTGCACCTTCTCGCCCCGCGCTCGTCGAGCTTCTGCAGCCCTTCCCGGCTCGGCTCGCGGCATCTGTCGCACGCCCGCGCACGTCGCCCAATCCCCTCTGCCGCCTGTACCACCCGCGTGCCCGTTCGCCACCTGCCTGCAGCCGCTGCGCACCATGTCGATGGCCACTTCAGGACCCGGCGCGGCGCCGCCCGCGTCGCCGGGCGTCACCGACGTGGACCGACTGCACTCGCAGATGCTGGCGTTGCAGGACCAAGTGCGTGACTACGAGCTGGACATGGCCGCGCTGCAACGCATTCCGACCGTCCCTGTGCGCGCACCCGCTCCCATCAAGCCCATCCCGCAGCGTCTCAACAGCAACGGCAGCACTGGCGGCCCTCCCGGCGGCGCGCCCAGTCCGCGCGGGGCCGTGCCGAGCCCCATGTCCCCATTGCGCAAGCTCGCCGCGTCTCCCGCAAGTTCGCTCGGGTCGTCGTCGGCCCCCGCCCCGTCGGCGCCGCTGCCGTCGACACCGACCCGCGCGGCACCGAAACCGGCGCGCCCGTTACCTGCGCGCGTCGATACATCCCGCGCGGCGGCTGCGGATATGAGCAAGCCGTTTGACCTGGCGTCCCTCGCCGACGAATTGCCCGACGACGACATTGATGCGCTCTACCACAGTATCCGGCAGCAGAAAATCGCGTCGGTTTTGATTGAGCCGCACGCGATGCCGCAGTCGCCGCTCTATTCCGAGTCGGCCGCTCTGCGCCGCGATAACGTGACGTTGCGCGAATCGCTCGCCGAGTACAAGCGCAAAGTCGCCGACTTGGCCAAGGCCAATGACGAAACGGTCAAGAAAATGCGCGCGACCGACGAACAGATGCGGCATTTGCAAATGCTGTTTGACCAGGCTCACGCGGATAATGCCGCGAAATACGACCGGATTGCGGATCTCGAGGCAGATGTGGACGAGTTGCGCGCGGACGTGCGCGAGCGCGAAGTCGTGAATGACCGATTGCATGAGCAGCTCACGCAGGCGCAGGACCAGTTGTTTGAGCAGGAATCGTTGGTCGCTAAGCTGCACCGCGACCTGGACCGGTTTGCCGACACGGAGCAGCAGTTGCGCAAGATGGCTGCGCATGCCGAGCAATTGGCCGCGGAAAACGAAAAGCTGCGCGCACAGCTCCTCGAGGTGCAGCAGGACCAGCGGCAGACGCAGTTCCAGGAAAACATGGCGCGCCGCGGGTCGGCACTGCCGATCCCCGTGTCCCCCGTCGCAGGTCCCACCGCTACTGCGGCGGCTGGAAGCGCGAGTCCGGACCCAGCCGGGTCGGGCATCGAGACCGACGCGCCGCCACCCCCGTCGCAAATCAAGGCGCTCGACCGCGCCTTTGCCGACCAGCTCGAGCTCGAGCGTGCCGAGTTTGCCAAGCAGCTCAAGGAAGTCGAACGGCAAGCACGCGAAGCCGAGTTGGCGCGCCGTCGTGCCGAGGCCGAGCTCGAAGGGTTGCGCGACCGCGCTGAGGAGCAGGCGGCCGAGGCCAAGAAACTCAAGCGGCGGTCGGATTTCCGGTCGCGGCCCATGTCGTGGCAGGTCGAGGCCGCGCCCGCGACCAACCAGGATTTGGAAATGGAGCTCGAGGCCTACAAGGTGCACGTGCACCACTTAAAGTCGATTTTGCAGTCGAACCCGTCGAGCCGCGAGTACGAGGAGAAGGTGTCGAGCTTGTCGCTCAAGCTGTCGTACTGGACGGTCTTGCGTGACGTATACGAGGACACGATCCAAGAGCTCATGGCCATGGCCAATATTGACGTGGATAGCGCGAGCGAGTCGTGATTTTGGTGGGTTATTGGTGTTGTTGCTGTGCTAGACGGTCATGCTCGTGTTGTGTTTTCTCTTTTTTGCTGCCCCAATTTTGTGTCTTGCCCCTGCCGGGCTTCTTTCCTTTTTGTCGTCGCCCTTGTAGATAAGCTGTCCGACCTCATTCCATAGTGAGAATTTGATTTCGTTCGCAAACGTGAGTGTACCAGCACGGCTCTCCCTTCATCCGGCCATCATGGATCATTAACAGCACCCACTCATCACACATCGAAGCAGGGGCTGCCTCTGCGCGGCCACGTGCGTCTCCACCGCAGGTGTTCCTCGTGATCGTTCCTGCCGCAGCTCCAACTTGATCGTCGCCTTCACGTCGTCGGCAGCAAGAATCTTTCTCCGACCAGAACCATTGTCGACAACCTCGAGTACCCGCAAGCTTTCGAGTGCCCGCAGGTTCTCCACGCGCTCGCGGACGCGGCCTGCAGACCAATGCCGCCGCAGACCGGCCTTTTGCAACACGACGTCGCTTCAAGTACTGTTGCAAGTGTCGACCGCGCCTCCGATCCAGTCATGCCATCAAATTCCCCCCGCTTTGCTGTGGCCCCCATCACGACTTTGGCACTGCGCGATGCGTGGTTACTGGCCGTCGCGCTCGTCTTTGGTGGCTGCTGCTCCAACGCCTACTTTCTCGAACGGCTCGTGCGCATCGAATCCTCGTCGACACATCTCTTGACATTTGCACAATTCGCGTTTGTTTCGGCCGTGAACCTGCCCCGGTTTCTCGAGCCGCGACCGAGTGTCCCGACGGGCCCGTGGTGGCGGCTGTCGTGGCGATTGCGCCCGCCCGTGATCCCGTACGCGAAATGGATGGTAATTGTCGTGGCCTTTACGCTCGTCAATGTCATGAACAATCTCGCACTTGCCTACAAGGTGCCGATGCCCGTGCATATCGTGTTTCGCAGCGGGTCACTCATGGTCACAATGGCCATCAACGTGCTCGTCGCGCGTCGCCGGTACGTCGCTTATGGGGTTGATCGTGTTGTCCTGCGGTCCAAGTCTCATCTCTACCTCTTGGCGCCGACTAGATATCCATTACGAGCTGTGATGGCGGTCCTCCTCGTGTCGGTGGGCATCATGTCGACCGTGATCATGGCCCAGCCGAGGTCAACGACCGCATCGTCGGCAACGAGCGTGCCGCACTACACGATCGGCATACTGCTGATGTCCGGCGCGTTGGTCTTGTCGGGATTCATGGGTCTGTATCAAGAGCGCATTTACCACGAGTACGGCCGACACTGGGAGGAGGGGCTCTTCTATTCGGTGCGTTGCCGATGATTTTCGCGTATTTTGGCGGTGGAGAAGATTGAGCTAACCACAAGGCATATCCTGTTCGCGTTACTAGCATGCGCTCGCACTCCCCATTTTCCTCGTCCTGGCCCCATCAATATCGCGGGAGATCACCGTCTTCAATGCCTCGCCGCCATCCGTCATCCCGTGGATCCCCTCGCTGTGGCTCTTGCTCGCCTTCAATACCGCCACCCAGTACGGCACTATCACGCTCTTACCGACGTGCGTCGCGGCTACGGCGTCTGACTGACTGACCCAAACGCGTCCCTTTGACCCTTTTCTCTGCTCTTCCAGATACCTCTGCATTTCGGCAGTGCACCAGTTGACCAGTCTCGCGTCGTCGCTCACGACCAACCTGATCCTCACAATTCGCAAGCTCGTCTCCCTCCTGCTCAGCATGCTGTCGTTTGGCACGCCATTGACGGTGCAGACGCTTGGGGGCCCGCTCCTCGTTGCGGTCGGCACGTACATGTACGCGACCGCACCTGGTCCCGCGACGATTACCAAAGAGAAGCCCGAACCACCTGTCGCTCCGACGAGCGACGAAGATGCGACCGCATCACCGCCCAGGCGGCGCAGCGTGCGTCTCCGCGAGGTCGCACGAGCAAAAGCGACCGACAAGCGGGCGGCGTCGCCGCCCGAGAATGAGAATGTGCTGAAGAGTGGACGCCCGCACTGAATTTCGCTTTGAAATGCACGGTTTTGATCCCCTGTTTTCCTCCTGTGAATCCCGGCAATCGTTCAACCGGACTGGAGAGAAAAACGGAAACAAAAGCGAATTCATCAAAAGGCCAGTCGCCGCTACTTGAAGAGTCCACTCGCATCCAGTTCACCTCCCCGCCCCTTGGCTGATCGCGTCCCCGTGCCCGCCGCTACCGCTGCTGACCCGTGCCAGCTCCGTGTTGAGCGCGGCCACGTCTTCTTGCAGTTGCGCGGCCTTGAGAGTTTGCTCCTCGAGCAGCGCTTGGAGCTTGACCGCCACCTCGACGAGCAGCGAATGATCCATCTTCTGGAGCGCTGACGTCGACGACAGCGCGGCAATACTCACGCCCGACCGCGGCGCCGTCGTAATTGGGCTGCTCGAAAAGAGTCCGCCGCCCGTCGCCGCCGCCTTCTGCTGCTGGACGCCGAGCAAGTGCTTTTCGAGCACGCCCTGGTTATCCTTGAGAATATACTGCTGCAGGAGCTTCGACTTGGACTCGACTTCGGCCGTGAGCTTGCCGATCCGGTCGTGCAGGTGCGCGATCTCCTCGTCGGTCCCGTGCGACCCACCGAGGCCAATCGCGGGGGACGAAGGCAAGTACTGCGACGGCGCCTTGCTGTTACTGTGCGAGAGCATGGCCACGTCGTTCCCGGTCCCATTGCCTTCGTCGCCGACCGACTCGCCCGCCCGCGCACGCCGGTCCTTGAGTTCGCGCTGCAACTCGCGAATCATCGCCGCCGACTTTTTTTCCTGAACGCGCAGCCGCGATTCGAGGTCGTCGTTGGCCGCCTGCAGTTCGGCGACTTGCCGCTCGAGGTCTTGCGCCTTGGCTGCAGTCTCAGGCAGCGCGGCCTGCGCCTGGTCCCGCGCCGCTGTCAGGTCCGCGACTTGCGCGCGCAGCTGGCCGAGCGTCGACTCGTGCTGATCGCGGAACTCCCCGGCTTCAGCGTAATCAAGCTCGAGCTCGCGCAATTGACGACGAATCCCGGCCTCGGTCGCGCGCAGGGCCTTGAGCTCGGCCTCCGACTCGGTCAGCGCCAGGGCCGTGCGCGCCTGCGACGACCGCAGGACCTCGAGATCGGCCTTGGCAGCGTTCCCCTCGGCAACCTGCGCCTGAACCACCGCCAGCTGCTGCCGCAACTCAGCCATGCCCGACTCAAGCTTGGCCGCACGCTCCGTCTCTGCGCGCCCATGCTGCCCCGCGACCTCGAGTTGTCGACGCGCCGTATCGAGCTGTTCCTTGACCGCTGCGTGCGCGAGATCAAGATCGGCCAGCTTGATCTTGGTCGCGCCCAAGACAGCCTCGGCATCGCGTCTCGCGAGCTCGGCCTGCTGCACGACCTTTTCGAGCCCATCATGCTTGCCCTTCCACGACTCGGTCGCGTCCACGGCTTCCTTGACCTGCTGCTCGAGCCGTTTCTTGGCGCGCTCGGCGTCGCTCCGCGCCGACTCGGTACGCTCCCACTTATCCTGCAATTCCTGCGCGGCGGCCTGCGTGTTGCGCGCTTGGTGCTCGATGGTCTCCTTTTCCTTGGTCACGCGCTGCACGTCGGCCGAAAGTTTGACGCGGTCGGTAACGGCCGCGTCGAGTTGCGCCTGGAGGTCAGTGCTGGCCTGGAGTGCGCGCTGCAGTTGGCCCTCGACGAGCTGGTAGCTCTGGTCGGCGGCGAGCTTGGCCTTTTCGAGCTGCTCAACCTTGGTCTGCAGGTCGTGTGCCTTGCCCTCGATTGCGGTCAGTTGTGACTCGACTTCGTGCCGCTTGCTCTTTTCGGTGGCGAGTTGCGTTTCCACGTCGTGCAGCTTGTCCTTGGTCGACTTCAGCTGCGTCTCGGTCTCCTGGCATTGGTCCTTGGTCACGGCGAGCTGCGTCTCGAGAGCGTGACCCTTGTCCTTGGCCGCGACCAGTTGCGCCTCGAGGCCGCGTGAGCTGTCCTTGACTGCGGTCAGCTGCGCCCCGAGCGCGCGGTGCTGGTCCTTGGCCGAGATCAGCTGCGTCTCGAGGACCTGGTGCTTGTCCTTGGCCACGGCCAACTGCGATTCGAGCTCGTGGTGCTTGTCCTTGGCCGCAGCGACCTGCGCTTCGGCGTTGCGCAGCGTGCCCTTGGTCGAACCCAGCTGCATTTCCGCATCGTGGTGCTTGCCCTTGATCGCGACCAGCTGCCCCTCCACCTCACGATGACGTACCATCAAATCGCGCACTTCCTCGCGCGCCTTCGCCGTTTCCGCACGCGCCTGCACGATCTCGGCCTCGAGCGCCGCCGCGCGCGCACTGTCCTCATTCTCCAACCTTGCCATTTCGACCCGCACCTGCGTAACCTCCTCCTCGCGCGCCGCCACGACCCCACGCGCTTTCTCCAACTCGGCCGTCACCGCCGTCACCTCGGCCTGCACCCGGTCCCGCGCCGCCGTCGCCTCATTGATCGCAACGACCTGCGCATCAATTGTGCGTTTCGCCTGGTCGTGCGCGGCCCGTGCCGCGTCTGCACGCGCGTGCGCGTCCTTGGCCGCGGCCAAGTCCGTCTGTAATTGTTGCTCGAGCGCTTGTACTTTGGCGTCGCCCTCGGTCGATTGGGCGAGCGTCGTCGCGACTTGCAGCCGCGCTTCGAGGTCGGCGTTGGTGGCCGTCAGTGAGTCGGTGAGTTGCTGGAATTCGGCCAATTTGGCGTCGAGCGCGGCTTGGTGGTCGGAGCGCAAGTGCGCGAGCTGCGCGTCGAACGTGGCCTGGTGCTCGCTGCGGAGACGCGCGACTTGTGCGTCGAGGTCGCGCTGGTGCTTGGCGCGCTCCGCGGAAAGTTGCGCGTCGAGATCGGTCTGGTGCTCAGTCCGCGCACGTGCCAATTTGCGGTCAAGTTCGGCACGGTGCGCCGCGTCCGACTCGACCTGGCGCTGATCAGCATCACGCTGCTGCTCGGCGATCCGCGCTTGCGCGTCCCCGAGCTGCGCCTGCGCCGCGGCCAAGTCGCGGCGGCACGCGTTCGCCTCGTCCTGCAACGCCGCCAGTTTGGCCGCGTGCCGCGTCTGCACCGCCGCGAGCTCCGATCCCAGCGCGTGCGCGTTAGCGCTGACGGGTGCCGGGGACGGCGCCGAGCCAAGATCCCCCGTGGCTGCGTTCAGGACAGGCAGGCCGAGGTCGCCGGAAATGGCGAACGGGTCGGTGCGTGCCGGGAGGGGGGCGACGGCAGGTGCGTTGGTGGTGGTTTGCGATTCGGCGTCGAGGTGATCCGGTTGCGCAGATTGTACTTGACTGTCCTGGACGCGCAGCGGGTCCGTTTCGGTGGAGACCGAGTCGGTGGTTGGTGCGGGTGCGGGAGCGGGAGGAGCATGAGGTTGGGTGGCCAGATCGTGTCGCGAGGTCTCGAGGTTGTGCTTGAGATCGGTGATTTCGGCCATGAGTGACTGGATGGTTTCCTTGAGCATCGCGTTCTACAAAAGGTCGTGTCGTCAGTTGGCGGTTCAGATCAGCAGGTGAAACAAGAAAGCACGAACCTGGTTGCTCTGCTCCGCCATCATCTCCAACCGGTCGCGCAGCTTGCGGTTCTCGTCGACCAGGGCCCTGTGGTCCGGCGCGGCACCGCGCGTGCCGCCAACGTCGGTCGCCGACCCGGCCCCACCTTGGTGAATGTCGGTGGCCGATGCTGTGCGATCCACCGACGCCTGGCTCGGGAGCGTAGGCACGGCCGTGCTCGTTGCGGGAGCGCCCGTGGCTCCTGCTGCTGCTGGAGCAGCTGGTGCAGCCGCGGCGCTGGGCGCGGCCGGCTTAGGCATCCGCGCCGACGCCATTTTTTCCTTGAACTGGGCTATGGTCAGGTGTATCGTCTCATCAACCTTGAGCCGTTCACAATCCAAAATCACGGCTGCGGCAGAATTGTTGCATACAAAACATCTTGAACTAGTTGGTCTGGACTTTTCCCGGGCGGGGGTCGCAAAAGAAGGGTTGGGTCGCTGCCCTAGCGGCTGGCTGGCCGCGGAGCGCCGGTGCCGGCCTGTTGACTGCACGAAATACGCCGCGGCGTCCAGAATAGCTGGCCGAATTGGTATCTGAGCGCGCCGAGAGGCCACACGACGACGTTGCAGCAAGTCGGATGGTCGTCGAGGTCGTTGCTGGCCAGGATTGGACCAAATTCGATACGGGGTCGCTGAAGACGACAGTGGCAGTGAGCGGTTTGTAACAACACGTGACCGCGTTTATCTTCGTGATTTCGCACGCAAGCTCGACCGCTCGCACCCGCCGTCGCTGGCTTGCACCTGCATCGACGAAAAGAGGCTCCTCGTCGACATTGCCACTGCTTTCTGTCATTTGACGGCAGGAACAGCGCGAATCGCGAGCGAGAGATGCTCCGTGGGAGACGAAGCGTGCGCTGCCTGTCTGAGGGCTTGCATTACGTGCACGTGGCTGGCGTGACCGCGTCGCTCTGACAAAGTGGGAGACTCCATAGCAACAGCGTTCCCACCACCACCGGCAATCGCTGCAGCTGGCCATCGCGACGCGCCGACCAGCCCGCGTCGTGCTCCTCGTCAAGCGCCGCGCCGCGCCTTCTCCACTCCGCGCGCGGCCCGCTTGCTCTTCCTCCGTGATCCGCCCGCCCGCCCGTCGACGCTTGATCGACGACCTCCATCCACCCCGTTCTCTGCCCGCGCAAATTCACCCTTTGCGCCACCACCATGTCTGCCCACGTACGGATCACGCTCGGCCCAGAACGCGCGCGCGCTCGAGAGGATGCCGCGACTGCCGCTCGCACAACACGGGATCACGGACCGTGCAACCGTCATGCTCGCGGCGACATCGACCGCATCCGCCCCACGCGTGCGCTGCCCCGCGAGCGACCAAATCTGATATGATCCGCTCGCTACCGCCATGTAGGACTCGGACGCGCTCATTGAGCTCAAGGCGCAGGAGGCCGACGAGGTGCAGCTCTTCAAGCAGTACTTTCACTTTGCCGCTCCTACGATCCCTTCTTTCGCGCGTTCTCTGACGCGCATCCATCCCCCCCCCCCCCCCCCCCCCGAAGGGAGGGGCGGCAAGCTCTTCTCGTTCGACAAAACCAACATTGAGTGGAAGGAGCGCGGCCATGGCGAAATGCGGCTCATGCTCAACAAGACGACGGGCAAGGTGCGCGTCTTGATGCGCCGCGACAAGACGCACACGGTCTGCGCCAACCACTTGGGTACGGACGCTTGCATTCTTCGCGAACCTCGCGCTCGCAACGTCGTCCTCTCCCGCAATGTCTCCCACCTTACCCACCTCCACCCCCTTTTTCTAGTCACCGAGGACATGAAACTGCAGCCCAACGTCGGGTCCGACCGGTCGTGGGTGTGGACGGCCAAGGGCGACTACTCCGACGAGACCATCAAGACGGAAATGCTGGCCGTACGGTTCCCGACGGCGCCCCTCGCCAACCGGTTCAAGGCCAAGTTTGACGAGTGCCAGGCGTGGAATGCCGCGCTGATTGCGGGTACCGCGCACGCGGGCGACGCGAACGCGCCCAAGCCCGACGACGATGGCACCCATGAGGTGCCGCCGACGCCCGCGGGCAACGCGCCGCCGTCGATCCCGGAACCCGCGGCCGCCAAGCACGAGGAGCCCACGCCAGTTGAGCGCGCGATTCCGGAGCCGGAGCCGGAGCAGCACAAGCACGAGGAGGTCAAGCACGAGGAGGCCGCAGCGGTCCCGGCGCCCGCCGACGTCGAGGAGCACAAGCACGAGGAGCCCGCTGCGGCGGCCGCGCCCGCGCCCGAGGCGCACCACGAGGAGGCCAAGCCCGCCGAGGAGACACCCGCGGCGCATGCAGAGCCGGCGGCCGAGGCGCCCAAGGCCGAAGAGACGCACCACCATGAGGAGCACAAGCACGAGGAGGCGCAAAGGCCGAGGAGGCGCACCACGAGGAGGTCAAGCACGAAGACGCGCCCAAGGTTGAGGAGACCCACCACCACGAGGAGCCCAAGCACGAGGACGCGCCCAAGGCCGAGGAAGCGCACCACGAGGAGGCCCCGAAGCACGAGGATGCGCCCAAGGCCGACGAGCACGCCGCACACGAGACGCTCGCCGAGGTCGCTGCCGCCCCGGCCCCAGAGGCCGCTCAGGAGGCCGCACCGGCCGAGCACGCCGAACATGCTCCCGCGGAGCACGCCCCTGCGGACGCTGCCCCGGCCAATGCGGCTCCCGCGGAGCATGCCCCCGCGGAGCATGCGCACGCCGAGGGTGAAGCCCCGAAGCCCGAGGAGCACGCAGCGCCCGCCGAGGAGCACAAGCCGGCCGAGGAGCACCACGACGCTCCGGCCGAGGCCCCGGCGCACACCGAATAGGCGTGTGGCCGGATGGAGTCGTTGATCTGACGCGTTGAGAGCTATCGATCGTTTTGAATTCGCACTTCATTTCGGTTTCAGTTCGATTGTTTTCGTTGCGTTCCGCTGGCTTGTTAGTTGTCGTTTGCCGCCTTGACGTGTTGCCGGGAGGACTATGACCACAAATACACAGATTTTCGCTGATGCTCTCGAGCGGGTCGGAGGTGAAGCAGTGGAAGCTTGCTTTGACAGCGCATCGGCCATAAGCTTTTCTGAAAGCCTAAACGATATCCATTATGCAGACACGACGCCCGCCGCTTCGGCCACATCAACCGGCACGCTCGCCGCGGTCGCCGTCAACCCCGCATCGGGCCAAAAATGCAACAGCGTGCGCTCGGGCGTCGGCGTCATCCATGCCCTGTTCCACGCCACGTACCCGTCGCGCGTCAAGACGGGCGCGAGCCACGAGAGAATCGTCTCGCGCACACCCGGCCACGTGGTCGGTTCGGTGGCGGGCACGAGCAGCGACGCAGTCGTTGTGGGCGCGTCGCCGCCCGTCGAGAATCCGGGAATCCAGCACGCACCCGACTCGGACCACGCGCAAGTCGACCACAGGAGCGCGGCAAATAGGACGCCGCAGTAGATGCACGGGCGGTGCGTCAGGTAGATGGACGCGATGAGAGCGACAACGAGCAGTGGGCTTGCGGCCGGGGTCGGCAGGAAGACAAGCGGGATGAGGGCCTGAAGGCAGTACATGGTGGTAGGATGGCGTCGGTGCACGTTCGTGGGGCGAAATGGGAGCGATCACGAAAATGGGACGTGAGTGAACAACGTGTGGGAGGGGGGGGGGGGGGGCGATCTGAACAAACGAAAATGGATTCAACGCGGGGGATTCCATTTTACTTTAGAACCGAGGGTCGAGTCTCTCGTTGATCGAAAAGTTGGCGGCGAATCCCTACCGTTTTGCTCCGAAACAGCGCGCCTGCCTCACAAGCGCAGTTGGCGGGCTAGGTCACGGTGGAGAATGGTTATGGCGAGCTTCAGATCCATCTTGCAGCAAGTTAGAGCGGGAACTCGAATTCTGAAGGTCTCGTTCTTGATGATTTTACCTTGATGGGTGTGTCGGCTGGTGAGAGGACACGAATCGCCAGCTCTCGTCATTTGGCGACCTGCAACCAAGTCACCGACAAGCCGGGTTAGGTTACGGTCGCGCTGATCCGTGTTGATCGTTTTGCACGTCTCTCGCTTTCTGCTCGTTCTCCACTCCACAACAAGTTACCATTGCTTTTACGATCACTGAAACCTCAGGACCCAGTTCGACTGCTGGACAGCATACGTCTTGCTGCAATATCCGCATCATCAGCATTGTGGCGGCGCCATGGCCTCGTTTTACTCGCGAAGCGCCCATCTCACGCGCGTACCGGTTCTTGTTGGCCGTACCATGATCAACAACAGTGCAAAGTCAACTGCCGTGACAGGAATCACAGGATCGCGCACGTTTTTGTCGATGCCAGGGTCTCGCTCGCTCAAGTATGATCGATGGTGGCGCTTGCACCGTGACTTAATGTACATTGACGGCTGACTCGCTCGGGCTTGGCAGAGCCCCGAAACCGCCAGCGATGCGCACCGGAAACACGGTGGACATGTGGGGCCAAAAGTGGGACGACCTGTTGCAGCACCTGAGAACGGACCAGCAGGTCAGTGCGGCCATTTTGAACACCATCTCGATTTGGACACACTAAACACATCGCTAACTCGACAATTGGTCTCTTTAGGCCCTGTTCCAGTTTATTGACGAGGAGAATAAGTGCGTATCCGACCTCCATTGCTACTTCATGTTGCAGGTTGGTTCGATGCATGTTTGGAACTGATCTTGCTCCATTTGCTCGTTCAGGCACGCCGATGCGTATTTTAAGCGCACGCGCAACTTGACCAAGTCGCTGTTCAAGGTGAGCGCTCCCTCGCCAAAGCCATCCGCGACGTCTTTCATTTCCCATCTGACTGCCGCTCCACCAGGAAATGAACGACTTTCTCCGCGTCGAGTCCACGCCGCGCCCCGTCCCCGACGTGACTGACGGGTGGGAGTACTGGTCTGAGACGACGCCTCGCGGTCCTGTGCACTACCGCCGTCGCCAATTCTCCAAAGAACCGCGCGAGCTCGTGCTGGACGCATCGCGCATTCCCGGCACGCTCAAAAAGGTCGGACTGAGCCCGAACCACCAGTTTATCGCGTACGTCGTCGAGGCCACTGGAAACGAGTGGGGCACCCTCTCAGTGCACGAGATTGGGTCCAAGGACCCGCCAGCGCAGGTGGAGAACGTCCGCGCGTTCAGTTTCGAGTGGGTCGATGACGAGACGGTTGCCTACACGGTGTGCAACGATCAGTTGCGTCCGGATCGCGTCGTGGTCGGCAAGTGGCGCGACCCGGTGGAGAAGCATACGACGGTGCATGTGGATCCGGTGGCGTTTATTGACGTGAGCAAGACCAAGGACAAGGTGCTTTTGGGGTTACAACGACGCGCTGGCCTCGCGTTTGGACTGACGTTCTGCTCTCTTTTCGGCAGCGATTCGTCACCATCAACTGCAACACGTTGGAGTCGTCCGAGGTGCTCGCCATTGACACGCAGGCGCCGCTCGACCCGCCGCGACTGATTCAAGCGCGCGAGGACGGTGTTCAGTACTATGTTGACCATCACACGGTACGTTTGGGCGCTCGCACACCGCCTTTTGGTCCTTGATGCGACACACCATAACTCATTCACGCCCCATGGCAGTCTCAATTCTACATTCTCACCAACGCCGACGGCGCTGAAGACTTCAAGCTCGTCACGGCGCCGACCGCGACCCCAAGCAAGCAGTACTGGCGCGACGAGCAGGTCCCGCTTCCTGGTGACAAGATCGAGGACATCGACCTCTTTGCCGACCACATTGTCATGTACGTCAAGCGCGGCGGCGCGAGTGCTGTCCAGGTGCGCGACGTTCAGGGCGAGACGGCCGGTGCCGTGCATGACGTGCCGCTGCCGCCCGGAACGACGGTGCAGCCGGGGATCAACATGGTACGGCTCGGATTGACATTGTTGACAACGATAACAGCGATTGACGCTGTGGGTGCCGTTGTGTTTGTAGGACTATCACGTGTCGTCGGTGCGCATGACGCTCCAGCACCCGTACGCGCACGCGTCAATTTTCGACTACGACATGAAGAAGCGCCACTTGCTTCCGCGCCAGATCCAGCCGTTGCCCATCAAGGGTACATTCAGCTCGACTCCAGATCCGCTCGGGGTTTCACGCCACTCACTCGATGTGTCCTCTTTTACGTTATAGAGTTTGATGCGAGCGAATACGACATTACCCGCGTGTGGGTCACGTCGCGCGACGAGCTGGCCCGGATTCCTGTCACATTGCTGCATAAGAAAGGCATGTCCCTTGACGGCTGGTACGTTGCGCGTAGATTGAAACAATCCTGGGCCTAGAGCATCGGACAACGGCTAACGATTCCCTCCATGCGTGGTTTAGCAATCCGGTAAACCTGCGGGCCTACGGCGCGTATGGCATTTGCATGGAGCCGATGCTGCGGCTCGACACGCTCTCGTTGCTCAAGCGCGGGTGGATCGTGGCCGTCGCGCACGTCCGGTACGGCACGACGACCACCAATCCTGGCAAACTATGGTTCAAGTCTATTCATCATGTTGCGTTTATAGAGGCGGGTCCGAGCTGGGCCGGCAATGGCACACCGACGGCAAGCTGCTGGTCAAGAAGAACACGTTCCACGATGTGATCGACGTGGCCGAGTTCCTCTGCCAGCAGGGCTTTTCGCAGCCTGATTTGATGACGGCCACAGGCACGTCGGCAGGCGGGATGACGATCGGTGCGCGTTCCTCTTTAGAGTAAATTCGGCGAGGAAATTCTGGCTCACAACAACTTTGCACCTCCTGTAGCTACCGCCGCGTTGTACCGCCCAGACCTCTTCCGCGCGATTGTCTTGCACTCGCCGTTTGTCGACGTGTTGACGAGCATGCTCGACAAGTCGCTACCGCTCACCCAGACCGAATTCTTGGAATGGTATGCGCTGCAATTTCTGATTCTATCCACCCAACTGGTCGACTGATTCATTCGTTTCTCCACCACAGGGGCAACCCGCAAGAATCCGCGGCCGTGTTCAACCTGATCGCCGACTACTCGCCATACGAGCAGCTGCGTCGCATCTGTGCCAACGACACCCCTCCCGCATCCCTCCCGGCACTCTTCGTCACGTCCGGTCTGCGCGACCAGCGTACGCCCGCATGGCAAGTCGCCAAGTTTGTCGGCATGTGGCGACACGTCCTGGCGCGCACCGACCGCTCGGCCGCGCGCGATTTGGTCTCGACGTGCGCGACCGACGGCGGGCATTTCGGCAACGACGAGCTGGGCCAATCGGGCCGGCTTGAGGACATGGCCGAGGAAGTCAGTTTCTTGCTCGATCAAGTGAGCGGCACGCACATGAAGCTGCGCAGCGAGATGGATGCCGAGGCGCGCAAGGCGCTGGGGGACGGGAATGCGCTCGCCAAGATTGCCGGGTTGCTCAAGGCCAAAATCTGAGGACGGCGAGAGGATTTTTTCTGGATTTTTTCTTGCATTTTAATATAATTGTAGAACAAGGATTAGGTATTCGCGTCTAATTTACAGTTTTCCGCCTTTGATCTGCAAGAACAGCGGGCAGGCACACACAAAACGACACGACCAACAAATGATCAAAATGGCGATGCAATCATTGCCGCGACGACGCCTTACGCATCGGTGCACCGCCCGACTCGATATCCGGCGACTTCCAATCCCCCGGCGTCCTCCATCCTGGCGCGTTGTACTCGGGCTCGACTGTCGCCGAGTGCGTCGCGCTCGTCTGCTGCCGGTAGTACGCGTTCGGCACGGGTTCCGACAAAATTGCAGCCGCCGCCGCCTTGGAGCCCGTCTCCGAATAAGACCCCGTACCGATCCCGGCGCGCGCGACCGCTGGTGGTGCGGCAAACTGCACGCTGCGCGATCCCGCATTCGTCGACGGCACGGCGCCGGCGCTCGGCCATGCCGGTTTCGTGTTGCCCGCAGCCACGACGCTGGCCATTGGGAACTTGGACGTGATGGGCGTCGTGGTTGTCGGGTCCGACAATTCGTCGCCTGAGAGCACAGCCATGGCCTTGACCGAGTAAATCGCGTTCTGTGCGATCAGCGCGAGCAAGAACTGCTCGTTGTATGGTGCCGACGCGACGAGCGGGTTGAAGATGCCGAGGAACAGCGGCACGAGCACGACGAGCAGCATGACAACTTCCTGCATGGTCGTGATCCCGTGGTTGTGGAACTGCTTGATGGTCACGTAACGCTGCGAAATGTGCGGGTTGTTGCGCGAGATCGACAGGTACATGGCGTCGGTGTAGAGCGCAATCGACGCGTAGCTGACAATGGCGGCCACGTCGGCAGCACGGTAGAACTTGTAAGTCGGCTCATACCAGGCCTTGCGGCTCACCCAACCGCCCGCCGAGTAGGCCCAGACGTGGAGGGCCGACGCGAGCAGGCACAGAACCGTGTAGAAGACTGTGTAGGACCACGCATAGTGTTTCCAGGATTTGGCGCGCATCGTGCTGATGGCCGTGCACCGGAGAAAGTTCATGTGCACGGGCACGACCGAGTAGAGGCGCTATATTATTGTCCACCGTTTCACACGTTGTGGTCAGTCTCGGATCAAAAGGGAAAATCATGGTGGTGCAACCGTTGTTGATGTACCTTAACAATGCACAAGCCGACTGTTACCGGCCCCCACAACGACCACGTCGGATCGACAAACCAGTTCGACACGGCAAACAAGATCAGGCAGTCGACGACCATGGCGACAGCTGTGCTGATCAGAACCGCGGTCTGTAATGACCGGCCACTGTAGCGTTGCCAAACACAGTTGAAGGTGCCAATGTTGACGAGCAAACTCGGCAACGCGGTCGACAGACTCAGAATCCGGCTAATCAGCAACTCGGGCTCTACCATAATCGGGATATCCTTGGGTCGGGGGTGGGTACGCGTCGGTTCGGCAACTGGTGCAAGAGAGCGAACTGGTCGGCGTCGGAACGCGTCGTGGAGTCCGCGGGATCGGGTACAAGGGCGAGCGAGAGAACGTTGTCGTCGGAGCACCGACGGCAGAAGCGCGAGATGAGGACGAGGGTGGAGGAGGGCGAGAACAGAGCACCGGAGCAATCAACACAAGCTCAGGCAGCGTTTGGTTGTACAAATGACGGGGCGCGTGCGGTACTTGACGACACTAGGTGGGCGAGCCGCGCGCCGTTGGACCTGAGCCGAGCCGACACAGTTTGGTCCGGCAAATGGATGGAACGAGAGGATCGACGTCGTCGGGAGGCCGTCGACCCTGGCCCGGACGCGCGACATCAAACCTGCGGTAGTGGCTGACCGCTACGCTCCACGTCGTGTTGAGCATGGACGCCTTGGGTGCACCGAGGGCGCGAGCCGAGAACATAACGAGTGCCATGGGGGACGGTCGGCGTGTTATGGAATGGTGCCGACTTGGTCGCGGCGGCGCACTGATCCCAGCCGGTTTCCGCTTGGCACCATTGCATCGGCCGTTGCGCGTGGAGGTGCATGCCCTCGCGCCTTCTGGCATGTGCGCGTCCGTGATCTGGTTCTTGCCGGATCGCGTCGCGTCGTGCCATGTCCCGTATCTTGTACAGTATCGTATCGAGCACGCCTTGTCGCATCGAAGGATGAACACACAAGACCGACTCACGGATCGGCATGATCACTGTTGCCGACGCGTCAATCCTTGGCCACGGCCTGGAGCACACCATTGCATGCCGTCACCGTGCAGTTGCTCGTGGGTTGGTGGTGCCATGGCCCCGGCCGGCTGCGCCAGCATGCGCTGGCCTGCAAGCAAACGTTTCCCAAAGTTGGCGCGGCAAAAGGGTCGAGCCGGAACCATCCATGCAGGGCCCGAGCCTATTGCTGCAAGGTCCTTAATCGTGGCGGCGTGAATTTGCGACCAGTCGTCGAGGGCTGATGGTTGATGCACGTTTTGATGGGTCTGGCCGGTGTCAGGCCAGAATGATGTTTTCCGTTGCGCGAGTTGAAACAAGCCCAAACCAGGCCCAAACCAAATGTCGTGATGTTGGGCCTGTTCCACAAACGCGCCTGTCAAAAACACGTTTCGCGTTTCACGGCCGTTTCCCAACGAACGTTCCATTGCAGCTCAGCTCTACGCACGCCCACTCGATTCTGCCGACGAGCCGGTTGTCCAGAGCCAAATTAAATGAAAGGGCCCGTCTATTCCGTATTGCATGCAAGCTCCAAACGCGAAACGAAAAAACAAAAATCACAGCACGCCCAAAAAAACGCCCGTTGGACACTTGCCCATCCATGGCCCGCGCCAATCTCCAATAAGTACCGCGCCGCCGCCGCATGACTGCCACGGACCGGCATCCCGCAAGCAGACCGCGCCCGCGACCTTCTCCACCCTGCAGCTTACTTCTGCACGGGCCGCATCTCGACCAGCGCCAGCGCCGACTTGTCGCCACCGTTCCCGCCCCGGCTGTAATCAACGACGTTCGGGTTCGCTCCCGTGGTCCTTGGCCCATTGTTCGCCGCGTACGGCGACGGCGGCCCGTACTGGGCCGGCGAAAACGGCGCCGCCAACCCATGCGGTGTCGCAGGCGACGAGAATCCCGTAGCCGACATGGTCGCAGTCGACCCCGTCAAATTCGACGACGTGTTGACGGTCAATCCGGACCCGGGCGGCTGGTGGTGCACGGCGCGCTGCGGCGCCTGGATCTGCGAACCCGTCTGGGACATGGGGATCCCGATTTCCGAGTGGAATTGGGACATGCCCATTCCCGTCTTGGACTGCGAGATGCCCCCGGTTGCTTCGTCGGTGTCGGACAGCGACGAGTCGCCGGGCAGGATGGCCGCGGCCTTGACCGAGTAGGAGGCGTTGAGCGAGATCAGGGCGAGCAGGAACTGCTCGTTGTACGGCGCCGACGAGACGGATTCGTCAAAGATGCCGAGGACGAGCGTCGACAGGACAATGATGAGCATCAAGAACTCGTAACCGACGTAGATTTCGCTCGGGTAGAATTGGCGGATCGTGGCTATCCGTTGGGAAACAAAAGTCGCGTCAGCCTGTGGTATCCAATCATCCAATTCTGAATGATGCCGGGTCCGCAAGCGTACCAAACCGCCGCTGCATGTGCGGGTTAGACTTGGACAGCGAAATAAACTTAATATCCGTGTAAATCGCGAGCCCTGAGTAATACAGCACGCACACGATGTTAAGCACGCGGTAGACGTAGCGGTAGATGAACGACTCGTGCGCCTTGGACGAGACCCAATCGGCGGGCACGTAGGCGGCCAAGTGCGCGCAGGCCGTCAACACGCCCAGAAACGCGTAGATGCCGGTGTACATGACGGCGCGCTTGCGCGCGCGGCGGAACGACCGCACGATCGCCGTGAACCGCAAGAACACGAGGTGCGTGGGCAGCATCGAGTAGATCCGCTTGACAACGTTGAGGCCGACCGTGACGGGACCCCACAACGACCAGGCCGGGTCGAGCAGCCACTGTGTCATGGCAAAGAAAATGCCCACGTCGACGAGCATCCCAGCAATGGTGAATGTGATCACGGCTTTTTGTAGCGGCAGGCCTTTGTACCCGCAGAAGACGGCGTTCAGGACTGGAAGTGGACCAGACGACGAGTGAGCCTTACCATTGCCCCGTGGAGAACAGCATCACAACCCATCAAAACGCACCCGAAATGTGCGTCATCAGCGAAGGCACGCTCGTCGTGAGCCCAGCAATATGGCTCAAAATCGACTCGCTCGATATCGACGACATAGTGAAAAGCGTGGCCATGGTGGTGGTCGGTAGGGCGGGTATTGGTCGGTCGCAGCAGCAATTCGGCCAGCGTCCAGCGCAGCGCGGCGGAGAGGGAGAGAGAAAGAGAGCGGGCGAGGTCTAATCATTGCCATGATCGTTGTTAACAACTATTTCCCCGAACGACGCCACTTGTTGCCCTGGCACCACCCATCGTCAAACACCGGCATTCGAGCTCTCATTTCGAACATATGCGCGCGCGTATTTAATACCTGGGCGTCAAGAACGGCACGGCCAATGCGCGCACGGGTACAGATTATTTCGACAGCTTCGGCCGCGGTGACGTCCGTCGGCGGCGGGTGCCGGCAGCTGGAGGGTGCGTGCAGGTGCAGGCCGTGGGTGGCGGAAGACTCGAGACGACGAGCAGAACGAAGCAGCCAGTCCTGCACGCACCAGCGCGGGCGCGGGGGTGTCTGGCATTTATGTATCCGTTGCGAGGCGCTTGTGGGGCCGCATCATCGGCCATCGCCCCCCACGCTGACGTTGCGCAACCGGTCGGAACACGGAGGTGGCATCGTCGACGACCGGGAGTGGAGCAGAACACAACGAGTCTTGACGCGCGCAGTCAACCGTATCCCGTGGACGCTGCTCGGATGGGCAACACAATGGATTTGGAAGGGAAATGAGGGCAAGCGCCGGAGAAGGGACCGCTTTAGTTGCACGCGACGAACTGGCGTCGCCACAACATTCGCCAGGTTGAACAAGGGAGGTCGCAGGGCCTCAAGCCTCATGTCGTGCGCGCAATGTCCGTGACGCACGAGCGTCAAGCAGCGCACGCGTCGATTGTGGGATGATTTGCACGCCCGCGATCATCAAATACTGCGGAATACCGCGCGGGCAGCGGATGGAGAGGTCGAGCGACAGTTCATTTGCCACGGGAGCGAGGCCGGGGTCATGGGATGGACCAAGGCCGGTGCTGGTTGCCCCGTCGGCCGGAGTCAGGTGCGACGGCCCCTGCCGTGCAGTTTCGTGCATCAGGCACGCGCGACTGGCCCGAGCAGGAATGTTGATATTGCAACATTGGTGATGGGTGATAGTTCGCGTGGAGATCGCCTGACAAGAGTGTTCACGTCCGCCCATTAGCCACAAGTTGACCCCCTTAGCAAAGTCCCTAGACGAGTTGTTTCCCAAGGTTTAGACATCCCCTGCCTGGATTCAATTTTACAGAAAGAAACATTAATATTCATGGGAGCTCCCAGTCTCAGGACTTTGCCAAAGGCCTCTGACGCGCTTGCGCACTGACCGGGTTCCCTCTCCTCTCCACATTTCTCCCCTGGGTCGCACACTGGCCAATCACGTCGCAATCACCGATCCGATTTCCTACTAAGAAAAACTACAATCACGCCAACTCGGCCACATGCCGCGCAACCACGCGCCGCATCGTCCACACGAGCAAATTCTCCTGCTGCGCGACCGCAAACCCTTCGCGCTTGAGATCATTCACCACGTCCGCCACCGTCCGCCGCCGCGTCGCGGCCGTGGGCATCCCTCCTTGCCCAGCCAAAATGGCCAACAGCATGGACGGATTCATTTCCTTGCCACTGCCCGCGGCCGACACGGGCAGACCCTCCCACGGCGAAACCACATTCGACGACCACGCGTACGTGACAGGGACGTAAATCGGCGGTGGAGGAGGCGGGGCGCCGACAGGGACGGGCGGACAGGTGAGCACAAACACGAGCGAGACCGAGTCTTCGTCATTTCCACCGCCACCGCTGGTGGCGGTGGGGCCCGGGGTGCCTGGCGCGCCTGGTGCGCCGGAATTCGCACCATCGGCGGACTCCAAACTCCGCGCGGGCGCCGCGCGCGAGACCAGCAAGCACGGCCGACTCGGTGGGGGCAAGCACCGCTGCACGTCGTGCGGAACCGCGCCCTTGGGCGGGGCCAGGAACAAGAGCGCGACGTGCCGCGGCGGGTTGGTCTCCGCCACGAGCGCCGAACACTGTGCGATCGCGCGAATCACGGGCACGGGTAAGGCCATGAGCGTCATGAGCGCGTCGACCACATTCGCCATGAGCGCGCCTGGGTCCGACGTGGGCGCCGCAGGTGCGGCCGACGGTGGAGTGACACCTGCGGCCGCGAGCCCGTGCGCGAAATCAAACTGCAGGAGTCGCGCGAGTGCGCGGCGCTCGTGCACGCCAAGTTGCCGCGTCGTATCGACAGAGAGCGATGGCGGGGCGCCGTTCCCACCGGCACCTGCGGCAGCGGCAGCGGCGGCTGCGGGCACGGCGTCGGCGTCGGCGTGGACGGCGGTGGCAGTGACGCGCACGGCCACGTCGCACCAGATGAACCGCACAGCGTCGTCGTCAACGACCACGTCCCGTGGTGGCGGAGGAGGCGCGTATTGCATGACGCGCGGCTGGTTGGCCTCGACAGCTGCAGCAGCGGCGGCGGCAGAGGCGGAGGTGGGTCGGCCGGGCGGGAACCGCGCGATGAGTGCAGCGTGTGCGTCAAGGAGGACGCGGGTGCGGGTGTACTGGTCGAGCAGGGCGTCGAGCATGGCCTCGACAGCGGCCGCACGCGCGTCCGAGGCAGGCAGGATGATCGCGTTCGGTAGTGCGACTGCCTGTAATCCGGCATGGCTCGTGACGCGGGTCGTGACCGCGCGCGAGAGCGACGCAAATAGCGGGAAATGACGCGAGCTGACGACGAGACAGCGCCGGGTCTCGTCGAGCAGGTACCGCAAGTGCAAAGCGGCGGTGCGCGTCAGATAGACGGTCGCAAACTCGGCCGACTTAACTACGAACCTCGGGTACGCGCGCGAGGTCTGGGTACGGTGTGCGTGGAGCCGGGACGCGACAATGGTCCATACGTGCACGGCGAGGCACAGCGATGGGAGGCACAGGTCGACGTGGCCGTGCTGGTTGAGGTTGGCCTGCGCAGCGCGCGCAATTGGGTCAAAGATCGCATCGGCGCCCATGGTCACGCGGAACGAGTAAGGGGCCTCGGTCCACCCGACGACCTTGGCGACGGAAGGCGAGAGATCGGTGCGAGTGCTCGGCGAAGTTCCGGCCGTGATCATCGCCCGACCATTCTCGCCGGAACTTGGTCCTGCTGATGATACTGGCCCTGCCGCGGCCATCTGCACCTGCACAAGCATCTCCCTTGCCGCGCCAATCCGGTACCGCATGCTCCCTGCGTCCAGATCCACGTCAATGACATCGCGCGGGTCCGACTGCACGAGCAAGTGCACGATCCCGAGCGCGACCACGCATCGTCGCAGGGCCGTGCGCACCGACTTGGCCTTGAACGCGAGAACCGTGGTCGCGCCCAAGCCCGGCAGCGCGTACTTTAGCCGACACTGCACGTGCACCTGCGGCGGTGTCTCGAGTGGAACAACGGTCAGGGTCTCGACGGCAAGGAGCAGACCAGCGCCGGGCGGGAATGAGAGCGGGTCAATCGCAAGCCCGGCACCGTGCCACGCGAGATGCACGCCCTTGACGGCGAGTGCGGCCTGGATCTGGTGCAGGGACGTGTACTGACTGTTGCGATGAGAGAAACGAAGTGAGTGCGAGCCACTGAAGCAATGCGAGAGCCAGATAGCGCGTACTCAAACGTCTCGACCAGATCGTGCAGTGACGGATGGTACTCCTTGACCACGGTCATGGACGGCCTAGATCACGCACCTGTTAGTATCAGGCACCATCCCTTTCCACCCACCCAACAAAACAGAGCAAACGTACCAGTGCAGCACCCAGCACGTCACCACCCCCTGCACGACATTCACCGCCAAATGGTATTCGGGCACCGCCGGCTTATGCACGACCCTGAGGAACACGCGCGGCCCCAAATTCGCCGCTTGTCCCGAACTCGCGACCGTCAACGCATTCGGCGGCCTTGGGCTTGGCACCAACCCCAAGAACGTGACTGAGGTCACAATCCGGTCCATCAACCTTGCCGTCGCGTAATTCGCGAGCGTGTGCGGCAAGAACAGCGGGTCCTCGTTGAGCATTGCCTCGAGATGCTGCAACTTCTCATTGTATCGGTCGAGCGGCGCGACATGAAACTTGCCCGACTGTCGGTGCACGGCAATCGAGACGGCGTACACGGGCAAATGCAATGCGCCGTCACTGACGTGCGGCGGGGAGGCACTGCTGCCGCCAACAAGCGCGGCCTCGGGCACGGCGGGTGGGGGTGGCGGGCCGGGCATTCCGTCATTCACCGCGCCGCGCTCGACGAGGGTCGCAAGTTCGGTCAGAATTCGGGCCGTGTGCGTGTCGAGACACTGCGCGAGCAGTGCTGTGAGCGTCTTCGACTCGACAATCGGCGATTCGCGGCCGAGATGCTGCACAACGAGCGACGTGGCCGAGTAGGTGAACGACGCGGTCGTGGGTCTCACGGGTAAAGCCACGAGCGCGGGCGTCGCCGTGGGTTCCGGCGGGCACTGCACGACCGGGTGCGCCGAGATATTGATCACGTCCCGTCGCTCGGTCTCGCGCAGGCTGACGCGCACGGTCGCGCCGTTGCGCGAATTCGACCAGTAGGCGAGCTCGAGCGTGCGGCCGTCGTCCTTGACGGAGATCGTATCGAGCCCGGGGGCGTTGGGCGAATTGAGCAGCGTGTACGACTCGACGACCATTTTCTCGAGCCGCAGCGTCAAGATAAAGTGGTGGAAAAAGTGGTACACTTCAAGCAGCGGGAAGTGCACCGTCGGACCAGCGGACACGACAGCGGTACTGCCGGCGGCGGCACCCGGTGGCGGTTGCGGCGGAACTTGCGCGGCGCCGGCGCCCGACGCAGCGAGCAGTTTGCTGTTCCCGATATGCACGAGGTTCTGGCGCTGGTACTCGTGCAAGGCCAAGTTCGGGTCGAGTATCCGGAAATCGAGAATGTGCCAGGGCCCGTTCGGGTCCGGGCCACCGGGCAGCGTCAGGGTCAGCTCAAATTCGTGCGCGACGGTGAAGATGACGCGGCCCATGTCGACGCGGCAGTCGCGCAGCAATTCGGCGGGGACACCGCACTCCATGGAGACGAGCCGCATGCGGATCATGTCGTTGAGCGCGGCCATGGTCTGTGCGACCTCGTCGTCGCGCAGTGGTTCCGGGATAAACGACGTTTTCATGATCTGGAGAGCCGATCACACCATGAAATTAGCATCAAGATCAACCCACGCGCGGGCTATGAAGCAACCCAGGAAACCGACCTTGGCAGCGCGCGGTACTGGCCCGAGCTCAGCACGTCAATGGCGGTCGCGACATCAAAGTTGCGTGCGCGCGCGCGGTTCAGGGCGTCGGCGTGTGCGTGCAGCATAAAGACGGTCGCGTCGAACGCAGCGTCGTCGGCCTGGAGAAGAGCGACAATCGACTGGGCACAGACAAACGCCGACGAGTGATGCGCCCATTGAGTGATGAGCGCGAGCTTGGTGAGCAGCAGCCGCGTCTGGCGAAAGTGCTCGAGCAGCGCGCGCTTGCGCTCGTCCGACTGCACGGGGGACAGGCCCTTCCTGTGACGAACAAAGTGAGGGAGATCAGCTGCGCTGCATCCATCCACGACATCGAGGAACAGTGCCGATCGAGCAGACGATCGTACCAGCTCAGCGTGGTCCTCAGCGACGCCATGGCGTGGTGCGTGACGCGGCGCACGACGGCAGCGAGCGGGACCATATCACCATGGTGCTGCGGTAACGATCCTTGCGGGTCAAAGCGCCGCATGCCCGTCGGTGGTGATTCCATTAGCGGCGTGCTACTTCCGGAGGCCCCATCGGCCATGACCTGTGGTTGCGGTTGTGCCAATGGCGTGCTGGCCCCGTCGGCCATTTCCCGTTGCGGGCGGATGCAAGGCGGCGCGCGTGAGATCGGTTGATCCGTGATCCCGATCGCGGTCGGCGTGCAGCAAGGCGCTCACGGGTCCGCGGGGAAGCGGCGTGCCGCGCGGCGTCAGCAGCGGAAGAAGACGACACGGGCTCCGGTCCACCGTGCACCGGCATGTTGGTCGTAGTAGCGCTAGCACTGGCGTGGCTGCCGCGCTGCTGCCGAGCGGCCAAGCAGCGTGCGCGTCCGCGGCGGTGGTCGCGGGCGGCGAGGGCTCCTGCGGGACGGGGGCAGCGGCAGCGGCGGCAGCAGCAGGCGCGGGCCTCGGCGGCCATGGCCCGCGCGCGGGGACTGCGGCAGAAGCAGCGGCAGCGGCGGCAGCGCCCGGGTGAGCGTGGACGTGCTTAGCGTTCTTGAGCGACGGCGGCACGTGGGCTAAGGCGGCGTCGGCCGCGCGCATGGTCCGCCGTGCTGGGCGACGCGGTGACAGCGGATGCTCGGGCACTTGCGCTCGAGCACGAGCACGAGCGCGCGAGCACGAGCGCGCGAGTGCGGGCGGTGGCAGCGAGTGGAGCGCGGTGGGGCGTGGGCAGGAGACGGCGACGTGAGGGCCGCCGCGCGCGCCGAGGAGAACAGAGTGGGGAACACTGCACCAGCGGAACAGTGGAGAAGGTCGAGCAGTTTTCGGTCCAGCGGCGAAGTCCCACCGCGCTGCATGACACAACGGCCGCGAAAGACGCGGCACTACAATGACTTGGCCAGTTCACCAAGGGTCATGCCCGGCACACCGCAACAACCCACCGGCATCAAATTTACCATCCACCGCGATCCCACCGCCCATTGCGCTCGCAACTTGCTGCAAAGCATGCGCTGCGACGCTCCCGCCACGCTGACCGCGCCATGTGTGCCCGGGACTGGCGGCAGCCGACCAACCACGCCACAACCAGCCGCGCTCCCACCACGTCCCGCCAGCCTATCCACCACCACCTCTTACCACGCCCTCTGGTCCATCAACCTCTCGGGCCAGAAACTGACGCACCTCGGACCACCGGACCCGCGGTCGACCACCGACGATCTGGCTCTGCTCCCGACTGGCGCCGCATGGACCGCAACGTCGCCGTACCTACCTCCCGTCATCGGGTACCTCAACCTCGCACACAACCGTCTGGGCCTCGGCGCCGTACAGGCCGCGCTTCGGCACGTTCACGCCGTACTGCACCTCGTGCTCGTCGGGAACCCGGCCTCGCTCGCGCTCGGGCTCCCCGGACTCCTTGACAATCCGGCCACAGGCACGCATCCGGCGTCGCCGCCACCGACGGGCGCCCCTCCACCACCGGGCCACGATCATGTTGCCGCGTGGGCTGCGCTGACCCCGCCGCACCCGCGCGACGCGCGCGCGATTATTGTCGCCGCTCTACCGCGCGTCTGGTGTATTGATCACCGGTTTGTGACGCGCGCCGAGGAAGATGCGGCCATGGCGCGCGTGGTCGCGGGGGTTGCGGGCACGGTGGGGCCGACGCCGACGCAGTACACGGCAACGCTCGCGTCAGGCGGTCCACGATCTCGCGTGCGTGGCGTGGCTCTACAAGTCCCCGACCGCGACGGGGCGAGCAAGTGGGGCTGTGCCCTACTCGGCGCAATGCCCAAGAGTCTCGACCCGCACGCGGATGGGCAATGGGCGCAGCTGCACACGCTCGCCGCAGATTGGGACGCCGAGGTTGCGCACTTGGCGATGCGCGGCGGCGACGCGGCAGGACGTGGAGCGTGGGTCGCGCAACTTGTGGATCGGCCCGAGGATACGGTGCTGTTATGGTTGACCATGGCAATGCTCGTGGATCCGCGACTCCCGCGCGAACTGACACGCACATGTTTGCTCGTGGTCGCGCAACTGGCCGCGGTCCAGCCCGTGGATCTCGCAAACGAATTGGTGTTGGCGTTGCCCGTGTCTGTCGTGCTCAAGTTGCTGACGATTCTGCTCGCCGTCATGGACCTCGAACAAGGTCCGTTCTCTACCATATCCATTCATCCCTACTTTTCCACCCCGCACCAACTAACCCCACGTCAACCCCACCAGCCAAATCCACCACCTACGACCCGTCCCTCCTCACCGCCCTCCGCCGGCACACAAGCTACCTGACATTTACCTCGACCACCGACCCGCCGGACCCCTCCAGCATCCCGGGTGACCCGACCCGCCGCGCATGCCGCGCGCTACCCTCACTCCCGTGGAAACGTCCACCACCGCCGGACCGTCGCGCGACACTCGAATTGCTCATGACCTGTGCAGCCACGTCGTCCGACGCGCTGTTTTTAGCGTACGCACCGTACCTGCATGGTCTCGCGGCCGATCCGACGCGCGGGTCGCGCGTGGCCAGTGCGGGGGTGCCTGTGGACCCGAAGGTAGTCGCGCGGCGCGCGGCCGAGGCGGCCGCGGACCGGTTCGCGTACTTGTGTGTGGTCGAAGACGCGGTCGCGAATGTCAGGGGGGAGCAGGAGAAGGAGGGGGGGGACGTAGTGGGGTGGTCGGTCGTGCTCCAGCCACAGCGGTCGGGAGATGGATCGTGGACGAGGGATTGAAGTGGCGCGGACGGGGACCCGGCCGGTCGGCGGGGGTTTGTGCTACGTGGCTCGGGCCGGGGACCGACTGCGGCTCGGCCAAGACTGCGTAGTTGCTGCGGCCGACCATGCGCTAGGGCCTTGGCACATTGGGCACAGGGACCGTCTTTCGCTCGAGCGGGGTCATGACTTTGTTCGTCGAAGACGACGGCTGTAACTGGGGCCACGAACTTGGATTGGACGCGAATAAACGTTGTTATGGTCGAGAACAACGGGCCTGTTGTCCCCGGGGTTGGAAGGCGGGCAGGGTCGAGGATTGGGATCAATGGAGGATCATGGACTGCCGGCTGGGTTCGTGCTACATAATCGTGCCGCAGACTAACCGCGGTTTGGCCACCGCGGGCCCAGTGTTGCTGCGGCCGACCATGCACAACTTCCGCAACGGGCCTTGGCATTTTGGGCGTAGGACTGGGCGAGGGGATTGTGACTTTGTTCGTCGAGGTTGACAAGTGACCGCTCGTGATCCTCGAGAACAACCGTTGGTATCGAACGTTTCAAGTGGTCAGGGCCACGCGTCTCACGGCGGCGCCCACAAGAGGCAATCGCAGCGTGACCGTTGACAGAGTTGGCAGGGCATGGCGGCGACACGCGCTTTGGAGCCAGCTGGTCGTGGTGGCGGGCAGATCACCCCCGCGCAAAATGAGCTTGGGCACGACGCGCTCCACCACTGCGGCCACAGGCTCCCGCCACCTATAAATTCGCGCCGACGCCACGACACGGCGACACTCGACCACGGCAGCAACGCGCTCCACGCTCCTCGCCCACCAACACCCACCAATTTGACACCAGCAACCATGGCGCCCATGAAGGTCAGCACCCACCATCACCCGCACCACCAGCACCGCGACGCGCTCCCCCCCCCCCCCCCCCCCCACACACACACACCCACCAAATCTGACGCGTCCAAACTCGCTAGGTCATTGTCTGCGGCGGCGCCGGGTACATTGGCTCGCACTGTGTGCGCGAGCTGTGGAAGCTCGGCGCCGACAAGTACGAGATTGTCGTGGTCGACAACATGTCGACGGGCCACCCGCAGTCGATTCCCAAGGGAGTCGCGTTCGAGAAGGCCGATATTCGCGACAAGGCCTCGCTCGTGCCGGTTTTCGAAAAGCACCGGCCGCAGGCCGTCTTCGTACGTGCTGTTTTGCGCGCTGGATCAGCGTTGGGCGAGAACTCCGCGAGTCTGACCAGCTCGCGTCGGCGAAATTGTAGCACTTCTGCGCGTCGATTGAAGTGGCCGCATCGTGCTCGGACCCGCTCGGGTACTACGAGAACAATGTCACGGGCACGCTCAACATGCTCGAGGTCATGAAGCAGTTTGACGTCAAGGTAACTTCATTTCTATCCGTCTCACCAGGTCGTTGTGCACGCGCGTGGACGCGTCGGATCCAGCACGACCGGATCGCTCACCTCCTCCTCGCGTGCTAGTACTTCATCTTCTCGTCGACCGCGGCCGTCTTTGGCGTCCCCGAAAAATCCCCCATCGAGGAAGACGACGCCAAGCGCCCAATGAACCCGTACGGCGAGACGAAACTCGCCGTCGAGCGCATTCTGCACTGGTGTGATGCCGCCTACGGGATCAAATCCGTGTGCCTGCGGTACTTCAACGCGTGCGGCGCCGACGCGTCCGGCGAAATTGGCGAGGACCACGCGCACGAGACGCACCTGATCCCGCTGATCCTGCAGGTCCCGCTCGGCAAGCGCGACAAGGTCTACATGTTTGGCAACGACTACCCGACGCCCGATGGCACCTGTGTGCGCGACTACGTGCACGTGACGGATTTGGCGACCGCGCATATCGCCGCGCTCGAGTACCTGCGCAAGCACAACACGAGCAACCAGTTTAATTTGGGGTCCGGGTTGGGGTACTCGGTCAAGGAAATTGTCGAGGCCGCGCGCAAAGTGACGGGCCATGCGATTCCGGCCGAGGTCAAGCCGCGCCGTGCGGGCGACCCGCCGACGCTGATTGCCGCGTCGAGCAAGGCCGAGGCCGTGCTCGGCTGGAAGCGCCAGTACACGAGCGTCGAGGAGATTGTGCGCACGGCGTGGAACTTCCACCAGAAGCACCCGAATGGGTTCCACTAAGTGTTGTGGTGGGCCCGGTTCGGTTCGCGTGGAAGGGGCCAGATCAGTGGAACTGGTCCCCGTTGTCAATACAAATCGTATGGAAGTCGTTTTGAAAAGAAGCCGGAAACTGCCTCCTTGTTCGGTCATAGTGAACGCGCTCGGCAGTGCCAGCACTCTCCACCATGTTCCATGCCCAAACTTGCGCGGCTGAGGGCATCGATTCGGACCAAACCCAACGCGAACCACCAACTAAATAGAACTGGAGAGTGTGTGGATGCGAAAAACACGGGCGGGCGGCGCACGGGGAAAGACGCCGACCGAGAACGACCAAAAACAAAACAGGGCAACCAGCAAAACGAAAAAACAAATCGAAACTGGAGAGGAGAGAGGGGGATGACACGGCGACGCAAACTTGAATGGGAGTGTTGGGTGGGGGGGAAGAATGAACGAGAGGGGGGCGCGCTCTCTTCCCCTCCTCTCCGTCCGCAGCACGCTCCGAAAGAACAACAACAGCAGCAGGAAATGGAAAAATCGCACATCAATAACGGGGCCGGGACCCACCCGGCAACCATAAAGAAAACCCGATCAAAATAGAAAGAGAACATGAGACTTGACGTGCATGCGCCACGATTACGCCGACGGCGCGGCCTCGCCATGGAACGCGAGCAGCGCGCGCGTCGCAAAGAACCGCACGTCGGCGTCGGCATCCGACGTCATTTCCTCGAGCACGGGCAGGACCGGTCCCGTCAGGTCGGCCGACTTGAGCGGGTTCAGGAGGCCCTCGAGGGCCTTGGCGACGTTGAACCGAATGTTCGGGATCGCGTCGCGCGCAAGCTTGGCGAGCGTCGGCAGGACTTCGTCGCGGACGAGGTCCTCGGGCAAGACACGCGCGAGCGTGGCCATGGCGAGAACGGTCGTCATGCGGTAGAGGTAGTTGGAGTGGTCGGCCATGGCCACAACCTGCGGCAAGAGCGAGGTGCGCGCCCACTCGGGCCCAAACACTTCGGCAAGCTGCCGCATGTTGGTGCACGCCGCCTCGCGAATCGCAAAGACCGGGTCCCCGAGCCACGCCATGGCGAGCGGGCCGAGCTTCTCGTTGAAAAAGTCGACGCCGAGCTGCTGCGCGAGCAACGGCATGTACTCGATCATGGCCCCACGCGTGCGCCACTGCTTGTCCTCGGCGAGCTCAATGATCGCCGGCAATAGCGACTGCGCGAGCAAGTCGATCCCAATCGCGGCATTAATGTGCTCGAGCTTGGAAATCAGGTTGAGCCGCACCTCGGAAAAGTCGTCCTTGAGCAGCTGCAAAAACAGGTTGAGCAAGTGCTCGATCGTCGCGTCCTTGCCGAGAATCGGCGCGAGCCCCGAAATCTGCTGCGCAACGGCGGCACGCACGTGCTGGTTGCCGTCCATGACGAGATCGGTCAGGCACGGCACGACCGTCTCGAGCACGGCCGCCGGGTCCTGGACGAGCGCGCAAAAACCCGGCAGCTGCGACGCCGCAGCGCCGCGCACCTCAGCCTCCACGTCGCGCAACAGCGCCACATAGGCCGGCATCAGCTGTGGGTCGACCGCATCGGTCATGGCCACGTCGTCCCCGTCGGCGGGCGCCGGCGGACCCGACATGCCCGAGACAGCCTTGGCCACGGCCAGGTAGTGGTTGGCGGCCATGTACCGCACGCGCCACGACTTGTCGACAATCAGCTGCATGAGCGTCGGCACGAGCTGCGTCTTGGTCGTGTCCGGGTGCAGCGCATCGGAGAGCGCCAGGAAGACAGGCACCGTCAGCAAGCGCACCGAGTCTTGCTCATCGGCAGCAAGGAACTGGAAGAGCGGGATCATGTCGCTCACGAGCTCCTCGGGCGTCAGGCACTTGATGAGGGCCTAGTTGTTTGTTGAGAAAAGCGCGCCGTGAGCAATCAATGTCAGGATGTTGCGGGCAGTGCGCTTTACCGAGAAAAAATCGAGTCATACAGGCATGTGCGTTGCCGCGGCGCGGCGCACCATGGGCGTGCTGTCGCGCGCCAGCTGCGCAAAGAGTCTGCAGCAAGAGATGGACAGGCCACGTCAGCCTGCGGTCGCACGCACGGGGCTACCTCTTCCACACAACGACCAAAAGAACCACGTACTGGCGCAGCTCGGTATGTGCGTCGTCGCCCACGAGCGGGTAGACAAACTCAAAGAGCCCACACGCCGACGTCTTGGACGTGAACCACTCCCCACCAGCGAGCCGACGCACGAGCGGCATAACACGAGTTGCAATGTGGTCGGCGGGCACAACCTTGGCAATCTTGCCGATCGACGCGACAGCGGCATCTCGCACGGTGATTTCCTCGGCGGCCGCGAGCGTCTCGAGCGCGGGGAGCAGCAGGTGCGCGTGCTCGACGCCGCCCAGCGAGTCGATGAGCGTCGGCAGTTCCGTGGCGAGGGCGCGCAGCACGTCGTCCTCGTCGTCGAGCGAATCTTTAGAAGAGAATGTGGGCGCAGAAGAGCGCGTGCGGGGATCAGCAGGCGGCAGTAGGTGCGGGAGCGGGAGCGGGAGCGGGAGCAGGAGCGTGGGGCTCAGAAAGGGGGCAGGAGGGCACCGCAGCATACCCTCGAGGAATGGGATCAGCTCCGAACGCGTGCGCTCCGGGCCGAGGACGAGGGCAATGGTCGGGAGGCGCTGGATGGCGGCGAGGCGGTTGGCAAGGTCCTCGTGCTTGAGCTCGTCCATGGCCAGGGCAATCGACACGAGGTTGGCCGGGTCGGCGGTCGCGGCGGCGGGGCGGCCGTCGGGCGACGGGTCGGCAAACATGGTGGACGTGTCGTGCAGCGCGCTTGAGCAGATAAGGATGGGCGTGGAATGCACGGGCAAGAGGTGGTTGTCGTGTGTGGGTGGCCGCAGCAGGTTGCTGACCGGATCACACGCGGTTGGGCGGGGGTGTTTCCTTGGTGGTGGTGGTGGTGGTGGTTGACGGTTGGTCGACGCGGTCAGGCGAGTCGGGGTCGCACACGGGCGGCGCGGCGATCGCACGCGAGGTCGGGGCGGGGCGGCGGCGGGGGGAGCAGTGCCGCAAGTGCCGCGTGTTGCGCGGCAAAGGGTCGAGCGGGGCGTGCGGTGGCGGTGCTGCCGTGTGTGCGTGCGCGCTGGAGCAGTGCGGGTCGGGATGGTGGCAGTGGTGGGTTGGTTGGCCGTGTTTGTGCAAGCAGCAGTGTGTTGCGTCGGCAGCGCAGGGTGCCTTCTTGCGCGGTGGGGGTGTTGCCCCGTCGGTGCCCACCTCCTGTTCCGCGCGCTTTGCACAAGCATTCTGCCCCTAAAAACTCGCGCTAGTTCTTGAAGAAATGTTGTCAAAATTACTGTCAGACTTCTTCCAATAACCAGCCCAGCATCCCCGGTTTTCGTGCCGTCGCTCGTCCTTCGTGCCCTCGCGTGACCGCGACACCTGTCCCTGCCTGTCGGCCCTGTGGTTGGCGAGAAGGTCGCAACTCGTCGCGACGAACACAGCGCCAGTGCCGCCACCAATCTCCCCGAGCTGATTGTCAAGCTGGTGGCAAGACAAGTGTGTTGTTTCCCCACCGACTCGCTGAGCTAAATCTGCTGTTTCCCGCCGTTCTCAACGAAGAGCTATGGGGCAGCTAACAGCAACGTATGAGGACTCATCGACATTTCGCTCCACAACGCGAGCCTTGCAAAACCTGCTCAGGGCGGGCACGGCAAGGCTTCAATCGCTTCGCCAAACCAGTCGAATTCAAGTGCAAGCTGCGCTGCTCGGAGCACGGAGCACGCGGTGATGCCAGGCGGACAAACGAGCGCCACCAGGCCAGCGTGAAGATCAAATTGAGCGCGTTGAGCCAGTCGCTGTGCGGGAACGATGTGGAGAGGCGAGAGCCCGGGTTGCTCCCGCGAGCGTGCTTGAGCTGTAGGAACGCGGCGAGGTCGCCCCTGGTGAGCGTGCTGCTGCAAAGAGTAAATATGCGCTGACGCGACGGGGAAAAGGGTCGACAGCCAAGGTGATCAGAATGTGATTAACCAAAAGAGCTGAAGTAAAGTGCACGTGATGCGTTGTCGGGCCAGACCCTGCCGCTGCTCGCTGTCAAGCGCCCCATTTTCTTGCTCCCTCTCCGTCCACGGCCGTTTCCTCAGTCGCGACAAGTTCAACAATGGTAATGTTCAGCGCCACGACCACCAGCAACAGCACGACCGCAGAACCGGCGATCCCAGCGTCGCACCATCAGCAGCCCTGGGAACCGATAGCTGACCAAGCTCTGGCCCTCTTCCTCTCCCATATTGTCGTCTTCGCTGGGTTGCCACGCGCGCCTCTTTGCTTTCGTGACCGTCGAAAATCCATGCCCATGACCCTCCCCTTTTCGGTCGCCTTTCATGGCTCCAACTGGGATTTTGCCCGCACTTGGTGATGTTGTTTGGTTTTTTGCGTGATTGAATCGGTCGTCGTGCCGGTTTGATTCCTCCAGGCCCCCAAGGGTAAGAAGATCGCCGCCGCGCCGTTCAAGGCCGCCGCCAAGTCGGGCAAGGCTGTGCGTGACCCTCGCATCGAGGCCACGCCCCGCAACTTTGCCATTGGTGCGCCTCTTCTTTGTTCCGGATCCTTGCGTTTCGCGGCGCGGTTGCTGGGAGGAAGTTAGGTGATTCCGCTTTTTCCACGCCGCGGTTGCGATCCTCGGTGATGATCGAGAGCGAGCCCTGGGCACCCTAGGCATGCTTTTTGAGACGCGATCGCTGCTGGTTTTGTGAGCTCTCGTTGGTGCGATTTGGTATTTTTGGTCGGATCCGGTCGGTGGTGCGACTGCGTTGACCTTTCTGCTATACACACCGTCGATTTCTCTCCGCACCACCCTCTGCGCGCTCACGCACTGCTGATGGCAGACCGCGTTTGAACGTTGACCCGCTCGTTTGCGCTCTGTCGGCGGCAGTGTTGTTGTGTCTCGAAGCAATCATTGCACTCTGGGTTTGACTCGCTCGCACCTCGACTGCCGCCGTTGCTCGCCGTGGAACTTAGATTTCGATTGACTTGCTCGCAAACTGTTCTTTTCCTGACTTCTCTTCTCGACGCGGCCAACCAGGCAACGACCTGCAGCCCAAGCGCGACCTGACGCGCTTTGTCCGGTGGCCCGAGTACGTGCGCCTGCAGCGTCAGCGCGCGATCCTCAAGCGCCGTCTCAAGGTGCCGCCGACGATCAACCAGTTTTCGCGCGTCGTTGACAAGAACGTGGCCACGCAGCTGTTCCGCCTGCTCAACAAGATTCGCCCGGAGACCAAGCAGGAGAAGAAGACGCGTCTTCGTGCCGCTGCTGAGGCCAAGGCCGCGGGTAAGGCCGTCGAGGCCGGCAAGAAGCCGATTGTCGTTAAGTACGGCATCAACCACGTGACGGCCCTGATCGAGGCCAAGAAGGCCAAGCTCGTCGTGATTGCGCACGACGTTGACCCGATTGAGCTGGTCGTCTTCCTGCCGGCGCTCTGCCGCAAGATGGGTGTGCCGTACATGATTGTCAAGGGCAAGGCCCGCGTCGGCACCGTCGTGCACAAGAAGACGGCCACGGCGCTCGCCATTGTGGATGTCAAGCCCGAGGACAAGCAGGAGCTCGCGGCTCTCGTCCAGGTCGCGCAGGCCAACTTCAACGACAAGGCCGATGAGATCCGCAGGACGTGGGGTGGCGGTATCATGGGCAAGAAGTCGCAGGACAAGACTCTCAAGCGCCAGAAGGCCCTCGCCAAGGAGGTCTCGACTGCCCACCTTGCCTAAGGGATCGTCGATTGTTTACGCAATACAGCCGCTCTCTTTCTTTGTGCTCAACTGTGATCAAATCTGAATCCCTGCGTTTTGGCCGTCGCTGGCGGTTGGAAACAGCAAGACATCTCGTAGCAGGTCAGTGCTTTCGCGAGCGATTGATTTGAGGAGCTCGCGCTGCTTCAGCTTGAGCTGCTCCGCGCTGCCAAACAGAACGAAGGCAACTGAGCGAACACATGCCTTTGGCCGAACAAATCGAACTTGGCATTCGGACAGACACACCGTCCCCTCCCAACCGCAACAAGATGAGCACCGCACGTCGCGACCGGCCTGTTGGAGTTTGCCGTCATGATGGCGGCGGGCTCACGTGGGTGGATCTCCGCCGCCCCGCCAGCGTGGTGTAGGACCTACTCGTGTGGGCACGCGTTCATCACCGTGACTGGCTTTTTACGAACGCAAACAAGGAAAAGGGAATTCCCATTCGATTTTTATATATTCACCCATCCCCTCTTTCTGGATCGCACAACTCGCGCGCAGTGCGAGTCGTGGAGGCGTGCAGAACGCCGATGGCAGCGCCAGGGCGGGATGCCCACGGACGCCCGGTTCCCCTTCAGCAGCGCGCAAGAGAATTATGGTACAGGGGGGAAGGGAGGGGACATGCGCGCGCGCCAGCTATGTGAAAGCACAACCGGATGGTCGGCAAGTCGGCCGTCGAAATCGCGACAGGCCACCCGCGACATGAAGTGGACAAGAACAGGCAAGTCGCGGCAAACACGAGCAGTAATAATACAATCATGCCGAGAATCCAATCCAAAACTGGTGGAGAGCGTTCCTCCTCATCAAGCTCAGAACCCGTGCGACCGCAACACGCTCTTGGCCGACGACTTGCGCCTTCCGTGGCCGTGACGGCGCCCATCGCCGCTCCCGCCGCTATTGCTCGACGATGCCGACCCGCGCGCGGACGCGCCGTAAAGGTGCGTGTCGTCGGCAACGTGCTGGGGGACCGGCGGCATCGGCGGCCACGCGAGCCCGAAATCGTCCATCGACATGGCATACTCGCCGCTACTGTCAAGCCTCCTGCCCCGGAGCACCGGCGACCCACCCGCGCCCGCGCTTGCGGGCGACAAGGGCGGGTACATTTGGTCGACTCCTGGCTGCTGTTGGACTTGCGACGCCGGGAGAACCGCGGGCGCCGACGGCCGCCGTCCCCACGACCCGTAAATCGAGCCGTACATAGTGGCCGACCGGCTCGACCGCCGCGACTCGGACAGGTTATTGTGTGCAAACGACGGGGTCGTGGGACTCGGTGCGGGCGACGTCGACGACGACAGCATGAACCCGCCCACTTCGGACGTGGGCGTCCGCGCCGACAGCGTCGACCGCGTCGACCGCCGGTCAATCACGAGCCGTGCGGCATCGGCGATCTTTCGACCCCACTCATCGCGCATCTCGCGCGTCTGCGCGTAGAAGATGAGCGCGCGGTCGGCACCGACGACACGCAGCGGGAACTGGCCGTTGCTCGATGCCTCCAAGTCCATGTCGACGGCGCGCAGTCGCCACAGCGGGATCTCGTCCTTGTACATGTAGCTCGGCTCGGGCGGTGGCGCCGTGCGCTTGACGACGAGCAGCAGGTCCGAGAGCAGGATCACAGTGCGGCGCGTGAACTCATCACGCGGCGAGGCCGTGACACCCAGCGCTGCATCGGCCGCAGCAACGCGGCCTGAGACACGCATTCCGAAATCGGCCTGGGCAATCCACTCGCGCGAGGGCGCGACGAGCGGAGGGTAGCTGGTGGGCCGGCCCGACAGCCGCCTCTGGAGGAGCACGACGCGTTGCCGCGCCTCGTGGTGCCGGATCGCCTCGTTGTTGTGCTCGGCCACCTGCTTGACCTCGGCGACCGCGCGCTTCAGGTCGTTGTAGTCTGGGTGCGTCGGGTTTGTGTACTTGATGACATTGTCCTAGCCAATGATTTTGCGTCAGCAAATGTGTACGTTGAGCGCGTACGTCAGATCCAGATTGATACACACGAGCAACAGAATGTAGCGCGGAATGCGCTGGATCGGCATGATCAGGTAGGCCGGGACGGTAAGTCCCTTGAACTCGGGCGAGAGCTCGACCGAGTCAATGAGCCGCGCCGCGTCAGACGAGTTCGAGTAGTGCACCGTCTTGCTCGACGACGAGTCGAAGACCGACGTCGCGGACGCCAACATCGACCCAGAGGAGCTCGACCCGGTTCCGGACCCAGACTGGCCGCGCACGCGCGTGAGCGTGTCGATCGCATTCTGGTAGTTGGCGAGGTAGATCGTGTAAAACTTGAAGAACGGCACGACCTTCAAGTAAATGTCACTGATCTTCTGATCGGGCGTCCACAGCAGGTACCGCTCCTCCAAGCCCGAGAGCAACGTGCGGTGCAACTCGAGAATCTGCTCAACGTTGCCGAAAATGGCCTGCAGGTCGTCATTGGTCATGCCGAGCTGCCGCGCGCGCCCGGGCGACGTGGCCGACGCGAGCAAGTCGCGCAAGGGCAAGACGAGCTGTGTGACGAGAATAGACAGGTTGGTCACATACGATTGCTCGGTCGCAACGATTTCGTGCACGGCCTTGGCACGCATTCGCGCACGACGCTCCTGCTCGTCATCGCCGGCACCTGCTGCCGCCTCGGGCGCGTCTTCTGTCGATTTCGCGGCCTCGGCCTCGTACTGCACCTGCACCTCGTGCAAATCACCAAGCATCGCGGCCAGGAAATCGTCGCAGGCAGCGCCCTGATCAGCGAGTGTCACGGTCGTCCCACCCGTCGCGTTCACGGCCGCAGCCGCGACCGCAGGGACCGGAGTCATGGGCGACCACGGCGACTGCACGTAGGACGTCGTTCCATTGGCGCCGCCCGAGTGATACGACCAGGTATTCGATCCGCGGCCTGACGACGAGTCGTCCGACGCCGACAAGTGCGATTTCCGCGCGTTCGCCGTGACGGGCGACAACCCGTCAAGACTGGCAGCGGCGGAGACGGCCGTCGGCATCGTTAGCGGCGGCGGAACGCGTCGGCGGTACGCTGGCGGCACAGTCGCGCCAGTTGACGCGGACCGCGGCGGTGGTGGTGGCATGGCCGGACGAGCAGGCGCGTCCGACAGGTTGCTCGACGAGCTGGTCGTGCGCGGCGACGACGAGGCCGCTTCAAACAGTTCGCGCATCATCGTGTCGAGCTGCGTCTCGAGCTGAGCGGCCGCGTGCCGGCTCATGGCGTCGAACGCGGACGTGGGCGCGGCTGCAGTCGAGTGCGCAGCCGAGGGCACCGTCGAGTGCGCCGAAATGGTGGACATAGTGGAAGTGGCCGGGCCGGTATGTGGTGTTGTTGTTGCCGTGCTTGCCAGGGTCGATTGAATCACAGAGACTTTGAGAGTACGGGCGATGGTGATGCGTGCGGATGCTGCCGATACTTGCGTTGCTGATGCTTCTGCTTCCTGCGGTTGCTGCTGCCGACACTTTGCACTTGACTTGCACACGAGAGTGAGAGAGAACGCGATCACTTGCACAAGGGAGCGGGCTCGTCGCGGGAGAGGGGATGCTGGACCGCTTTATAGCTTGCAGACCGTTGCTCGCGCGTGGTGGGCTGCCCAGGTTGCACGGGCAGGCGTTGGCAACAGTGCACGCTTGCAATCGCGCCGGACACGAACCAGAAGCGGACACAAGTTCTTGTGCGCGGGGTGCCCGTGGTTCCGCGGTCGCGGGAAACTTGAGCAGCGGCACACGATGAGCAGGGTGCAGGGCGCGCGCGTGAGCACAGGAGCGCGAGCTTTCAATCTCTTCTTGGCCGTGCTTGAGAGCACAAGCTTACTGCAGGCGGCAGCAGCAACGGCTGCAGTGACGGCGCCGGCGGGGGCGGCGGCATCGCGTGTGGTTCGCGCGTGTCGGGTGGCAAACTTGCAGTTTCCTTACTCTTGGCACGGAGGGCCGGGAAGAAGGGGACCCATGCGCGTGATCCCGAAATCACTGGGGCCTGGCTCCGCCTGGGGCCTGGCGTTGTGTTTGAATATGTGAAAAAAGAAGCTGAAACTGGGC
>GG745332.1:613118-672899 GCA_000151295.1 Allomyces macrogynus ATCC 38327
TCCCCCCCCTTTTTTTGGACAAAAACGGGTTAAAACCCCCCCCTTTTTTTTTTAAGCTTGGGGGCCCCCCCCCCCCCCCCCCGGGGGGGGCCCCCCGCATGCGCGCAGCCGAGCAGGAACACACGAGCAAGACAACGCGGATAAACGACCCACAGTGTATTTCATGCCGTGGACACGGACGCGGACGCGCCTGCCACGCCGTCATTGCTCGCTGTCGTGTCCGCGGGCAATGCGACAGCAGCAAAGACGACGTTGTCTGGCGTGGTCAACTGGGTCGAAATCGCGCCCTGCATCTCGACGACGACGGTATCGGCAAGCTTGAGGCACGCGAGCGCCGCGTCGTTCGAGTAATTGGCCTTGACCGCGGCCAAGGCCTCGCTGAGCTCGGTGAGCGGACCCTCGAGGCACGTTTGCAGCACCGCGAGGAGTCGCGCGCGCGCGTTGTCGAGCTGGCGAAGAATGGCATCGACGTGGGCCGACTACATGGGCGGGGCAAGCGCTATCAAATAGCCGTAAATCGCTTGATGCCGTCCGGCAAACGCACCTGTCGCTCCGAAAGTGCACGCTGAAACATGACCTCGCGACGCGTGACCTCGTTCTCCGACTTGAGCACCGCCTAGTAGACACGAGAGGTGAGCCAAACGAGGTGCGACCCGGTCAAAAACCGAAAAAGAGACAAACCAGCTCTCGTTGCACCAACGACTGCGTCTGCGCGCACCACGCGGCCAGCCGGTCCCGCAACGCCGTCGACAGCGTTAGTCCCTGAGCAATCTCCTTGGTCGCCACGACCGGATCCAACTGGCGGCGCAATCGCTCAGCAGCGTCCCCCAACCTCGCCACTTCAGCGTCCACGTTTGCACGCGCTCGTGGCGCTACGGCGCGCGCATTCCCGCTCGCGATCCCCGCCAACGAGCTCACACTGGCGAGCATCCCCGCTGTCCGGTGCACTTCACCGCGCGCATGTTCGGCCGCGTCCACAAGCCGCGTGACGCCGCGGTCCGTGAGCACGACCAGACTTGACGCGGTCATGGCGAGTTGCGCGTCGAGCCCCGTGAGCGTGCCATGGAGAGATGCGAGCTGCCCTTCGAGCGCAGTGACCTTGCGCCAGTCGACGGTGGCTGGAACGTCGGTGCGCGCGGTTCCGGGTCGACGAGCAAAGAGCGGGACAGGTTGCTTGTCGAACGAACCGGTGCGCGATTGCGGCGGGTCATGGTCGAGCCACTTGTCGTGCAGCCGCTGCGTGAGCCGGCGTGCCGTTTCCTGGATCAGTTTGGCCGTGGTTGCGGCGACTGCTGTGGCCGAAGCGGTAGATTTCTTGTCCTTGTCGCCTTGGTCAGGCGCCGGTTTTGCGCTGGGCTCAACTTTCCCGACGAGTTCCTCGCACATGCGCTGGAGATTGTCCATGCCCGTCGCCATTTCTTGGGAGAGCGTGGCCCAGCGTTTGATGACGTCGTTTTGCGACGCGACCTGGACAGACGAGGTCAAAGCGGTGAGCAGAGTGATTCGAAACGCAAGACACTGGTCAGAGGCGGAAGAACAAACCTGTGCGCTCAGCTGCGCGTTTTGGCACTGCAAAAAGTAGAGCCGCCGAGCGTCGACGTTGGCCTCGAGGGTGGCGCGCAGCGTTGCATTCTCCTGCTCCAAAGCTTGAATCTCCACAAATTCAAGGTCGTTAGCGCGGTGATACACGGTGGAGAACGACACGCGACTGCAGATGCGTACCTTGGCCGTTGTAGAGTCACCATCGCTCGCTGCGGTTCGTGGACTGGCACGCACTAGATGCGTTGACGACCGTGCTGGCTTGAGCGGCGGCAGTCGTGTCGGCTCTGGGAGCGAGGGCGCTGACCGCGAGGATGTCAAGGTCCCAGCGCCAAAGGCCTGCTGGATTGACTCGGGCACGAGTTTGCCACGCGCCGCAGCGACGATAATTGACCGTGAACCGCTCGAGGGCGTCAGCGAGACGGTCGAGCTCAGGGTCGAAACAGTCGACTGCGTGTCGGCGTCATCGCCCGTAACAGCAACGGAATCACGGCGCTTGTTCCGGAGCGCAGACGACAAGAACGCGAGGGCGGCGAGGTCGTTGCGCGTCGTACTGCGAAGCTGCATGCCGAGTTCCTGGACACATATCGGGTAGAGAAAGTGAGCATCAATGCGAGAAGAGCGATGCAAGAGGACATGCAAGTACAAACGGCCAGACCGCGGTTGATGATACGGTTCAGCGTCTCGAGGTTGAGGGCCTAGGTGCCATTCTCAAAGTGGTCAGAACGTTGCTTGGCGAATAAGAGCAGGTCATGCAAATGGGGAGCGTACGGTTGCCGTCCCGTTCTCCTCAAAATATGTTTCCGCCAACGGCTTGCCCATCAGCTGCAAAAGCCGACCGTAGAGCCGATATTTTTTGTAAACAAGGATATCGGCGCGAGTGCCGCCAGGTGATCGCACGCCAGTGCGAGCCGACGAGCCATGCCGGGCCAAGGACGTCTCATCCAGATCCAGGTTCTTGACAATCGTGAGGAACTCGTCCTCGTTCAGATCGCAGGCATGCGCGTGCGACTTGAGTTTCTTGAACAGGTCGAACGGGTTGATCATCGTGGCAACACTCCGGCGTTTTTCGGTCGGTATTGGTTCTGCTGAGCTCATTGCTACCACTTGATTATATCTTGGTTCGGGGTGTGCAAGGGCATTGACTTGGCGCCGTCAAGAGGTTGACAAAGATAACAAAATAACTTCGAGCGTGATGACGCATTAACGTTGTGTATTCGAGTCATGAAATCCACATTTCCTTCATTTGCTGCCTCCAGGTTCTCCACCCTTCCGAACCGATCCAAGACGAAGATCCGCAAGTATTCGTGGCACGAAAATTGAAGATGCCAAAATGAAGAGGGAACCTGGAACGAACAGTCGAATGAAAGTCCACCTGGAGAGCGGGAAGACCTTTGTGGTTCCGGTGGTCATGTTCCTAAAGGTCTATGCACCCGAATCAAGCAAGAATTGTGGTTGCTCATTCACTTGGTAAATCTGCAAGACTGTGAGTCTTACTTGCGTTCCCTGAATCGGGGCGCGCCATTTCAGGATAGTTTTTGAGATCCGCACGTTTTCTTGACCCGCAAATACGACTACATCGTCCAGTGCTTGTTCCTCGCCCATCTGCATCGACTGGGAATGTCTAGCATTCGCCAGTTTTCTCTACTGACAACCCATTCACGAGGATGTCCAGATCTGAGCGTGTTTTCGGTTGTCGGCTGAGATATTCAGAGGAATGGAATAACCGAGTATTTTCGGCTCATGTTCAAAATCGAGCTCCGCATCACGCTGTCTGAATCCGCTTCCTCGCCCCACTCTCGTCCTTGCGCGTTGTCTGGTAGCGCACCTGCACGCCCGTACGCACGCGCCGCGCCTGATCCAACCCAGCGGGCGTGATGCGCGTGCACCCCGATACGTCAAGCACCCGCAACCGCGGCAAGTTGGTCACGAGCGCAATCAGAACATCGTCGGTGATGGCGCATCCTCGCAGCTCGAGGTGTCGCATATCGACCGACACGCCGCGTAACAGCAGCTTGACAGCATCACTATCTAGCAGGTCGCCAAACTGGTTCAGGCACAGCACGCATAGGCTCGGCAACTTGGCAAAGAGTCCAGCATCTCAAGATCCCGGGTAGCGATGGCCGCACCGAGCTGCTGGCACTGCGACAGGCCGAGCACGCGGAGACGCGCGCATGGCGTCAAGTCACTCGAGAGCAGCTGCAACGCTGCCACGGATGCGTTGGCAGCGCCCGGAATACGCAAGTTTTCGAGCGACGCGTGCGACTTCGTGAGTAATGCCTGTAAATTATTGCCATTGAGCGCTGGGCATGATCCAAATTGGAGCTCGGCCAGCTGAACGTGAGGAAAAAAGCCGGCAAGCATGAATTGGGCCGAATCGGAGAGAGACCCGCCGGCAAGTGAGCGAGGCGAGCAAGCGGGTGGTAGCACAACGGGCTCAGTTGGCGATTGCCGCGCAGATCAAGATGCTCAAGTTGCGGACAGCGAATCGACATGGCCGCTGCAGCAGTCGTAGAAAACATGCTGCAGTCGCGCAAATCGAGGACACGAAGGGCGAGCGGGTTCTGGACGAGGGTAAACGCATGCCCGGTAATCGATGTGCATTCGGCAACGCTCAGCGTCTCGAGAGCGGGGACACGTGGAAAAATCTTGGCAAGGTCCTCGTCCTTGATGCACGTCCCCGACAAGGTGAGCCGCCGCAAATTCGCGCCAAACACGGCGCACAGCGTCACGAGCGTCGCACTAGAGATGCGCCGATTGTCGACAAAGGCAAAGTCCATCAAGTCCGGAAAATCGCGTCCGAGCCGCGGTTGCTTGAGATGCCCAAATGCGGCGAGCTTTCGCGTTGTCGTGTCGGTCAGGGCCGGTGCCCTGATGTGGAGCGTGCACAGCTTGCCCTTGGCGCGACGAATTAGAGTCTCGACCACAAGATCGTTCAGTGCTATTGCACCTCGCGCAGTCGTCGCGACGAGCGGCAAGTCTTTCCACAGCCGTGGCCATGCGCAGGCAACACGCCTCCACGAGCGACTCACGCACGCCCACTGCGACCGTGACTGCAGCGGGAGGTAAACAAGAATACGGAACAACAACTCGGAGGGAAGCACTGTGACCGGGTCAAGGCATGAGGGAGCAGCCAGTGCCGTGTTGGGTGCAGCAGCAGGTTGAACTGCAGCGACGGAAGCGATTGAAGTCCCGACAGCACGGTCTTGCGTTTTGCTACCCGTCGAGCGTCCGGTTGCGCGCCACTTGCTGATACCGGCGTCGCATTCTGAATAGCTGGCGTTGTTGGTGCAGCATTCGATGACGACGGCCGGTCACTTTTGGCGACTCGCTTCTGATGTTCTCGTTCAAGCTGGTCGTTGGAACGTTGCGCGAGAAATCTTCAGCGTTAAACTTGGTCCATTATTGCGTGCATTCTTGAGAAAGATTGCGAGAGCTGGTTGCAGTCCAAGACGAACCCACGCAATCATCTTGACAAGTGGATGACGTTGAAGTGTGAAGACGTGAGGTGGAGACTCCTGTTGGCCGGCTTGTTACTTTGCATCGAAGTCCTCGCCCCACCTCTCAAAACCATCCTGTTGAGCGCCGTTCAGGCGTTCAGGAGCGGCATTCCGATTCCTCTCTTCTTCTTCCCGCTCTCCCTCTCTCCACATTTTTCCTGCTACGGATCGCAGTTCCCGTCTCGTTGAACCACACCAGCGCACATCCGCTGATAGAAATCATCGCTCTTCTCAGCCAAACATGTTTGCCTCCAGAGCGTGCGCCGTTTGGTCAGGAGTGACGTGAATTTCGCCCACAATGATTGTAGACCAAAGCATTCTGGTTTGGAGGATTGTCAACAATTAACTACATTCCTTGAGCTCACAGCACTAACCTGCGACTCAAATGACGGCCGACACATCTGTTCCCTCAATCAAGTCGTCGTCGTTTTATCGCGCACCTCGACCTGGCCGGTCCGGCCCTTGAGCTCGCACACCCGCTCACGGAGCACCTTGAAATTGACGCGCGGGCACCCAGACACATCGAGGACACGCAGCTGCGGCATGAGCAACTCGTCGAGCCGCGTCTGCTTGGAAAATATCCCCGTCACGACCTCATCGCGAGCGCGTTGCTGAGATGAGCGCACTGCGACACGTTGCGGTTGCGCAGGTTCAGGAACCGGTGCACTTCGCTCGTCAGGCAATCCCGCAGCGCCTACGGCGACAGATTCGAGGCACGCGCGATCCACAAAGCCTCGAGTGAGGTTTGCGAGGAGCTAACCAGCGCAAAGAACAGCTCGTCATTGAGGGCTGGAGAAGCAGAGAGTTCGAGCTCCGTGAGCACATTCGACGACAGCATGCACAATGGAGTTCTCACATGCCCTTCCTGGTCAGACAGATAGAGCCAGCGAAAGTGCGGCATCCGGGTCGTGAGCGCTTCAAGAAAGTGAGCCGATTGTCACGAAGATCGAGATGCTCAACCTCCGGAAATCCCAAGGCAATGTTGACAATCCTGCACTCTGAGCGACGCCAGTTGGGGCTCAGGTCAATCATTTCGAGCGGCGTGGGCGGCCCGCGTCTCCAAGCCCAACAGTCTGGCGGCACCCCGACAGAACAAAAGTCTGGGGCGCCGGAACCTGGTGCAAGAGAGGCGAATAGACGTGAAAGCCCACCTGGGCCGAGATAGGTCAAAGTACAACAAACGCCTTGCACAGGTGCATCAGCGTCTTGTACTCAACCATGGATGCACCAACGAGGTGGATGGGATGCTGCCCACGAAACCGCTTCATGTCGGCAGCCAGCCGTTGCGCCTCCTGGTCAGACAGGGAGGGCGTGTGGATCTGGAATGAGCGCAACTTGCAGCCAGAACGCCAAACCATGAGTGCAACCGCATCGCCATTGAACATTCCCGCGTCGACATGCGTCAGCGCCACGACCTCGACATCTGGACCGATTTCGGCGTTGCACGGGAGAATAAGAGCACGGAAACAGCGGTTCACGCCCACGAAGATGACGTGCGCTCGGCACGGGATAAACTCGAGAATCGCCAGTAGCAGCTTGTCAGGGAGCGTGTCAAATTATCCATGCGTCGTCGAGCATTGATGCCCTGCGGGTGATGACGCGGCTGAGTGGGTGATCGGCTGCTCGGGGTCGGGGTCAGGTTGTCAACGCTGGTGCTGCAAGAATGATCGAAATGGGTGTGACCCTCAAGCCTGTTTGATGGCTGCCAAGGATCGCTCCCACATGGTTGCCGTCCACCCACATGCGACCAATCCTACCAAAAAGCCCGCTCAGACAATCTTCAACCTCATTGATGCTCTAAAACGTCAAGGTCGGCAGGATCAGCTGTGGTCTGGTCTTGCTATGAAGGCGATGAAAACGTGGCTGTGCCTTGCTCTTTGTTGTTCACCTATATTCTGCCCATATTTCCTTGAGCAACAAAAAACACCCGGGGACTGCGAAGTTGCAGACTGCGAAGTTGCAAGGAGCGGTTTGCCAACCGAATAACATTCTCCACTAACGAGCGTGAAGAGCAAAGGCCTGAAACCAACCAGGGAACATAGAGCCTTGGCGCAGAAGCAGCTTTCGATCATTTTGCGATGCAGAATTACAAGTCCCGCCTAATGCCTGCCTGCAAGCATCACTTCTCCTCACTGTAGTCCATCTACACCGGACCAGCCTGGCCTTCCAGGACACGCACGCGCCCGTCGAACTTGTCACTGCCTACGCGCGCGCGCAACCAGACACGTCAATCACGCGCAACCGTGGCATACTCTTGATTCCAGCAATGACGCCGTTATTTGATACAGCCGCCTTGCGCATTTGAAATACCGCACATTAATGCCACTCAACAGAATCGCTGCCGCCAAATCATCAAGCAAGTCATCGTGGTCACTGATAAGCAACTAGTCGAGTCGCGGCAGCTTGGTAAAGAGGCCCGACACGACAGGGTCGCGCATCGCAAGCGTGCCATGGAGATCTGCGAACTGTGACATGTCGAGGACGCGCAGGTTCAGGTATCGGCGCGTGTCGCTCGTCGAGCCAAGTTGAGAGCCCGCACAGAAAACTGCAGAATCCTGAGAGAAGCTGCTCCCAAGTGCGGGAACATTTGCGTCAGAAAGAAGATGCTCTAGTGCGCAATCTCGCATGTCTTGCGTTGGCCAAGGTTAAGCTCGCGCAGCACTGGGGAGCCTGCACTCGTATAGAAATCAAAGCCCGAGGGGGTCGCGCGAATGTTGGGCAGGCTCAATGATTCAATCGTCGGGTACGGAACTTGTTGGGCGCAACCGTTCGTGCGACTTCAATGAGCGCGTTCACGTCTCGGTTGGTCAAACCAGGCATTTACAGAGTGAGCGTGCGCAGGAGCTTGCCAGAACGCTGCACCAGAGCGACCATCCGTGCCCTGTTGGCGCGACGAGCTATAGAAGAGCGTGTCGATGGGACAGCAAGGGCCAGGACCTGCCAAACACGCGGCGACGCCAAGACAAAGTCGTGCCAGGAGCATGACACTGTCAACGACGCGACGCGCGATGAACATGGCAGGTTTTCAAAGACTAGACACTTGAGTTTGGCCGGCAGTCGCGTCAACGGGTCAGCACGGCCAGCATGATTCCTGTCGCCATCGTCAGCTACAGTCACGTCAATGGTCGGCGCTGGCGGCTTAGGCTTGGAACATGGTGACCGGAGCTTGCGTTTGAACCGGATTGGAATCCGGAGCTGGTCGGCAGGGAAACTTGAGACGAGCTTCGGGCCGGGTCAAATTGCTGGCACGAATGCTGCAAGCTCAATGGACTGGTACGGGGAGAGGGATGGAGAAGACGACGTCGTCGATGGGGAGGTGGCCATTTTACCGCAAAAATTGTTCGTGGTCGCGCTTAACTCGTCGCGCTTAACTCGTCTCGTCTCGTCTCGTCTCGTTGATGATCATCGACCACAAATCAGTTTTCGCGTGGGTTTGCTTGGGTTTGTTGGCCGTGTTTCACTAAATTTGCGGTCGCGGCATGTCTCGCACCTCCGCACTGGAATGGCAAGTCGGTTCCACGTCAGACCGTTCTCTCGCCAAGTCAGCTCTCACTCTCCCGCACGCTCTCCGCGGTTGACCTCATTGCGGAAATCAGAGACCTGAAACAATATTAGAAACGAGAGAGGGGAGGGAGAGAGCGAACCGAAAAAGACGCCAGGAAACAAACCGGTACAGCGCGCCAAAGCGCGCCAAAGTATAAGATTGGGAGGGACAGCGGAAACGCGAACGACGAAAGCGGGCGGGGGGAAGACGTATGTAAATATGACACGAGAAAAGAAGCGGGGAGGGAGAGAGCCGATGGAATGCGTTGGGGAATGGGGGGACGAGACACAAGGGAGGGCGGGGCGGGAACGGGGTCGAGGATTACCAACACGATTGGGGACGAGAGAGCGAAAAAAAAAAAACGAAGGTCCAGTCAATCAACAAATCGAAGCGGGCACGACTTTAGCGCCGACGGCGGTCGTTTTGCGCGTTGCCGCGCTTGGACCGGCGCTGGTGCAGCATGACCACCTTGTTGATCGTATCGCGCACGCGGCTGTACGAGTTTTGCACGACCGCCTGCTGCAATTCGCGCACCATCCCTTGCACCTCCCCCTGCGTCAGGAACGCCATCCCGGCCAGCGCCTGCGTTGCCCACGCGCCAAACTCGTTCGGGAACAGCTCGCCAATACACCGCAGCGCACACGTCAAGTCGTTGAACGACTCGCTCGGGATCGCATCGTCGACGCGGCGCTGAATCAACACTTGCACAAGACTCGGCGCAACGGGTAGCAATGCGCGCTGCACGGCAGGCGACGCGTCGATCCCGTGCGGGATATGCGACGGCCGCGGTTCCGGGCCGAGCAGCCGCGTCACCTCGTAGAAGAAGAAGATGAGCGACGACATGGTGCGCGGATGGTCAATGTGCTGGACGGCGGCAACACCGAGTTGCAGAATCTCAGGCCGCGACGCGAGCCACGCGACAAACTGCGGGTAGAGCGTGTTGGCAAACGTGCACAGCAGACCAAACGTCTCGTCGACGGCCTCGAATGCCGGCCCGAACCCGTCCTTGTTGACAAATGCAATGGTAATGTCGACGAGCTGCTGAATCAGCTGCAAAACGGGCGCGACCCACTGCTCGGTCTTGGCAAACTGCGCGACCACGTGGTTCGACACCCACAGCCAGCAAGAGTAGTGCGTCGTCGAGTACTGCGTGACGAGCAGCGAAACGACGCGGTTGAGCAGGTCGGGCGTGTATGCGGCAATGCAGTTGGGCATGAGCGTGTAACGAATAATCTTGGACACGCCCTCGGTGACCGGGTCGTCGAGCGCGTGCTTGTCGAGGACGGCAACCAAGTAGGGCCACAGCGCCGTGACAAAGTCGAGCACCGGGTAGGACGTGAGCCCCGCGGCCTGGAGCGCCTCGGGCGCCGGCTGCACGACGCGCACAAACACGGCAAGCCGGTAGAGCACTGACCGCAACCGCGGCACGTCGGCCGACGGCGTCAGCTGCTGGACCAAGGGCGTCGCAAACATGTTGAGCAGCTGCATGATCTCGGTCGGCGGCGCACCGGCAATCATAAACGCGACGGCCTCGGCCACGGCCATGGCGTCGTCGGACGTGAGCGTCATGAGCGACGACACGTAGAACGGGTGCAGGCTCTGTAGGTATGGATGCAGCTGCGGGCCACAGTCCTGCGCGAGGTGCTTGAGTGCGCGCGCCGCGGCCGTGCACGACTCGGGGTCCGAGAACCCGCTGCTGATCAGTTCCATTTGCAGGCCAAACATGTCCGGGTGCATGCGCGTCCACCGCGTGTAGGTCGAGAGCACGAGCAATGCCGCGTACTTGAGCTTCGAGTGTAGCGCCGAGAGCGCCGGCAGCTGGCGCATGATCAGCGGCATCACCTTTTCCTCGTCCGTGTGCACAACGGCGCCGAGCGCGCGCAGCGCAAACAGAATGGCCTCAGCGTCCTGCCACATGCGGTGCGTCGCCGGCGCGTTGGCCCATTGCTCCATGAGCGAGAGGCACTGGCCGAGCACGCGGTCCTCGCCGAGAATGTGCGAGCAGTTTTTCAAGACGTCGCCCATCCCGTGGCGCAACTCGCGGAAGTCGTCGCGGTCCTTGGCCGTCCACTGGTCGAGGTCGGCCGGGTACCTCACTTGGCGCGTGAGCACGGTAACGAGCTTGTCGTAGACAGGGATGAAGGGCGTCGGGTCGGCTTCGCCATCGAGCAGCGACTCGGTCAGGTAGAACCAGAAGTCGAACGTGGGCGTCACAACTTCGGCAAACGGGTAGGACGAAACGTCGAGCACGAGCGTAATCAGCGTGCCAAACTGATCGGGTTGCGTGACAATGGGCGTCAGCATCGCGTTCGCAGCACTCGTGATCAGCTTGACCATGCCCTTGGCCTGGTCCTCGTCGTCCTCGGCGTCCTGGACCATTTGGCCGCACTGGCTGAGGAATGGAAGCGACGCCTGCACAATCGCGAGCCCACCGGGCGACCCGTTGGTGATATCGGCCTGCGCCTCGTCCCAAATGCACGACAAGATCGAAACGGCCGAGTCAAACAGGTCGTCCTGCTGCAGTGCCTCAAACGACATGGGGATAATGGGTGTGGCTGTGATGGCCTCGAGCGGCACAGCCTTGGTGCTCATCCACGACTCGACGCAGGCAAACAGCTTCTTCTTGAGCTGCGACGTTGAGGCCTGGCCCGACTGCAGCGTCGAGACGAGCGAGTGGAACAGGTTGGTCGCATGCGCGCGGATCAGGCTCGCAAACTTGTCAGCCCACTCTTCTCTGGTCAGCAGGTTTTCGCACGCAAACAGCTCCTCGGGCAAGACAGTCAGGAATTCGAGAAACACGAGCCGCGTCTCCTCGCGCGCGCTGAACCGTTCCGTGACGGTCGCGACGGGATCGGTCCAGTCGCCCGTCGTGTGAATGGCCATTTCGGCGAGCGCGCAGCACAGCTGCGTGACGACCGCGGCCGAGGGCGGCGCCGGCTGCGTTGTACCGAGAATGTTGAGAATGGCCTCGCGCAGCTGCGCGACCTGCGCCGGTGCCAGCTTGTAGAGGTCGCGCGTCACCTTGTGGCGGATCACTTGCGCGGCAAAGACGCGCGCCTCGAACGTGACGCCCTGCGTGGTCGGCGGCGCGGCGAGCGTCGTCGTGGCCACCTCCCATGCCGCGTCCTAGATTGAACCGGGAACGAGCGCGTACGCACGCGAAGACGATCAGCGACGTGGTCTATGCACGGCGAAGCGAGAAGAAAAGGGGCGCGCCAGCGGCACCAACGCACCGAGGCCTCAAACTGCTCGAGCCAGTGCGCGGCGGTCTGGCGCAGCGACTCCTGGGTCGCCGAGTAGAGGGTCCCCACGGCGTTCAGAAAGTCATTGTTCATGGCGGCGGCCGACGTCGGGGGTACTTGGTCGGGGGTCGGGCGTGCGGGGCGAGTGCGGGCGTGTGCGGGCGTACGGGCGTGCGGGCGTGCGTAAGCGTGCCGAAATTCGATTGCTGTTGCCGGGCCGTGTTGCGCGCGCTCGCGGATCACGTCGTCGGAGGGCGGGCGTGTCACTGCAGCAAGTGCGGCGGGCCGAAATCCAGAGCAGAGCGGGATCCTGGGTCGAGCGCGATTTTACCAAAGGCGGATCCTTGGCGGTGGATGGCAGGCGCGCGTCTTCTCTCTGCTGCGCTGGCAGCCGGCGCACGCCCGCCGCCGCCTGGGCTGCGTGCTCGTCTGCCTGTCTCACGTGCGGCGTTGGCCACCGCACTGCCGTTGCATTTGACCCTCTGCGCTGACTGTTTTGACCCCTCCTGCCCTCAAATGCAGACGGCAGTCCCCCAGCGGGCGCCGCATGGGCCACCCGCTGTTGGCCCCAGTCGCTTTTGTCTGCAGCGCGGCATCTGGCTCAGGCTGTTGCATTGGCCGCGGAGCCTCAACACGCGCGCCGCGCGCCGCGCGCTGCGACTCGACGTGATCGCGCCCATCATCACTACGAAAAATGACCGCTCTCGCCCTCGGCAAGGCACGGCACCGGCACGCCCATTGGGCGGCCCGCCGTGTGATTCATGGGGCACGCCGTCCCGGCGCACGCCGCCCGCGGCGCCGGCAGCGAGGGGGAGGAGGAGGACTTGAGCGCGATGCTCGACCAAAATGAGAAGCAACTCTCCCGCTTCATTCCACTCTGCTCGCGACTGCCGCCGCTCTAACCCTGCGCCCGGCCTCGCCATCAACTTGCAGCTGCAAAGACAAGCTCTGGTCGTCCGGCACCGGTAGCACCTCGCTCGCGATCCTGCCAACGCTGACTGCGCGCCTGTGGTCCCCCGCCCTCGCAGCTCCGAACGACTGCACCGATCGCAGCAAGTTACATCCGCGCACACGCTTCACCCTCCCCAGGTCCGTCCTTGGTCGGGTGTCCCCATCAAATCCATGCGTTCGACGCTCCATCTGTCCGTTTTGCCTGCGACGACGCGAGATGCAACTCTGGCAGCGTCGTTGACGTCGAAATGGACCAACAGCGCCCGCGATCAACGTGGTTGACGAGCATGCTCGACGAACGTGAGTACTGACGATGGACCGTCCTCGTTGATCTGTCTGTCTGCTGCACGCTTTCCTGATCGCTGTTGCTCGCTGTTGCTCGTTGTTGCTCGTCGTTGCTTGGTCCATGCCACGACCAACCCCATCGTCACGATGCATACCATGCCCGCCCGCGAACGTTGCACCGGATCCCTGCGCGCATCGACTTAGCGTCCAGAACAGGCCCACGCTTCCTCGCGAACCCGTGCTCCAGCCCGCTTGAATGTGCGACAGCTGTGGTTCTGTCCCTTCGATTGCATGCCGACCCTCCCGTGCTCACCTGTGCGCGTCGATATGTAGCCCATTTCGGCTCTTGAACGATGCGCGGCACTAAGATCTTTGCCGGGTCGTCGCACCCGGAACTGGCGCAGGCCATTGTCGACAAGCTCGGCATGACACTGGCGCCCGTGCACGTCAAGACGCACGCCAACCACGAAAAGACGATTGAGCTTGGCGTCTCGGTGCGCAACCAGGACGTGTTTATTATTCAGTCCGGGTCGGACAATATCAACGACGACGTCCGTGCTCATTTTTCCGTGCGTTCAACGCGTTGATGAGCAGGAAAAGCTGACGTTGCTCGACTGTGTAGCTCATGGAGCTCCTGATCCTCGTCAACTCGGCGCGATCCTCGTCGGCGCGCCGCATCACGGCCGTGATCCCGTTCCTGCCCTACTCGAAGCAGTCGAAGAAGAAGAAGTCGCGCGGCGCGATTACGGCCAAGCGTACGTCCGTCGTGTCACTGCCGTCGCCCCGTCGCGCGATCCTCAATTTCCCGCGACTGACCGACCCATCCTTGCTCGCCAATGTAGTGATCGCCAACATGCTCACGGTCGCGGGCGTCGACCACATTATCACCATGGACCTGCACAGCGACCAAATGCAGGGCTTTTTCAGCAAACCCGTCGACAACCTCCTCTCGGAACCCCTCTTGTGCAAGTACATTCGCGAACACGTGCGCGACTTCCGCGACGCCGTCGTTGTGTCCAAGAACGCCGGCGGCGTGAGCCGCGTCACGTCGCTGTCCGACCGGCTCAAGCTCGACTTTGCCTTGATTCACCAGGACAACACGAACGCCGTCCCGCCACCGGTCGCCGCGACCAACGGGTTTGTCAAGCCGTGCACGGCCACGAGGCTGCCGCCGACCGATTCGCTGGCGGAGATTGAAGTGATTGCGCCCGAGTGGCACGAGGACGGGCTGCAGTTGGTCGGCGACGTTCAGGGGCGGCCGTGCTTTGTTGTCGACGACGTGCTCGATAAGCCCGCCACGTTTATTGCCGTCGCGCAACTGCTCTTGCGCCGGGGCGCGACGCGTGTCATGGTGCTGGCGACGCACGGCATCTTGTCGAGTGACGCGCTCGCGCAAATGGAGAAGTGCGATGCGATTCACGACGTACGTTTGTTGCGGGCACCATTTGCTTCTGTTCCGAGCAGCGGCCAACTGATCCTTACTGCTCGTCCCAGGTCATTGTCACCAACACCTACCCGATCGCGCCGGAAAAGCGGCAAATGTCGTCCAAGCTGCGCATCATGGACGCGTCGGCCGTCTTTGCCGAGGCGATTCGCCGCACGCACAATGGCGAAAGTATCTCGTACCTGTTCCACACGTCGTTGTAGTTTGTCGCGGCCGAGCTCCGCGCAAGCGCGCGGTTGCGCGCGCGGATGTGACGGGCCCTGGGCCCGTTCAGTTTGTTGATTTGTCGTCGTCGTCGTCGTTGTTGTTGTTGTTCCTTCGTCTGCCTGCAATACCTCTCTCCCCCACAAGTCCAAAATCGCTATTGTTCGCCCTTCCCAACATGATCTGTTCACTCGATTGCGCGTCTCCTCCACCCGCCGGCGACGGTGACGGCGACGGCCGCTGCTGGATTTCGTTCGTGTCAGGTTGCCTCGTGGCTCAACAGCGACCGGCTGACACGGCCGTTCAGCTCGTGGACCGCATCAAAGGTCGGATCCCGCTCGCTCAATCACAACGGGGCAGACCAGTCCAGGACCGCGCATTCACAAAATGTTTGCGCGCTCGTGCGCATACTGGAGGGGCAAAGTCATGGATATGTGGAAATAGCGTCTTGATATTGAAAATGCCGACGACGCACCCCTCACAGGCGCGCGCGGTGCCGCCGCCGCCTCGCGATGGATGGATCATCAGTCAAGAATGGATAATGGGTGTAACGGAAACAGAAAAAGACACGTCAAACAGCATGGGTGGACGAGAGAGAGGGACCGAACAAAAGAAACAGAAAGAAAAATGGATTGCGCGAGTACGGACGATAACGTCGGCCACGGGCCGGAGAAATGATGACGAAGGGGAGGGAATCACGGGCGGTTGCAGCGCGTCTTGGGAACGAAACGGGTGAGGGATGGGGGCAGATGGGGTGGGGAGGGCGGGGGCCAGCCGACGCCGAACGCATCTGTGCCGTGGGGAAGACAACAAGGGGAGAGGAATGGAATGGATCGACAAAGAACGACAAACGGCATCAACGAGAACCAAATCCGACGGTGCGACTTGGCGTGATGAGCGGAGAGCTGGGAAGCAATCACGACCCCCACACACTCAGCGCAGCACCAGCCGGCAGCGGTTGGCAACACACACGCGACACAAAAAGAGATGACTCCTTGACCCCGCATCCAACTCAATGCATGGGCGGCCACGCCGCCGACGTCTGACGAGGGTGCCCCGCCACCTGCTGCTGTTGCTGCTTCTGGTGGTCGTGCGCGTTAGACGCGGCCTTAGCCTCGTGGTCGGCGACCACCGCCGCGAGCGACGGCCGGCGCGCCGGCACGTCCCCGCCGCCAAAGTACGAATCGAGGTCAAACTCACCAAGCGCAACATGCCCGAGCTCGACCGACCGCATCGCGCGCATGCGAATCTCAGCGCCATGATCGACAGGTTCCTGGAACCGCGGTGGCAAGTAAGGGCGCGCCTCAAACAAGTGCACGGGCAGGAACCCAGGCACGTCGTTGGTTGTGTAGGACACGAGCCCGGGGGAGACGGTCAGCGTGAACGAGACGGGCAGGAGCGACGGCAAGTGGACCGGGTCAAGATGGCACTGATGGAACGCGGCCGCCAAGATCGGGTCGGCGCGGTAGGCGCCTGCGGCGGGGACGGGCGCGGTATGCGCGCGCGTGTGCGGCTTGATGACCGACCGCGGTGGGTGGTGCGCGATTGTGCGCCGCGCGATCCCGCGCTTGGGCGCTCGAATGTCCCAGGTATCGGCAAACCGCGCCGCCATCGTGTCGAGCAAAATCGTCTTGAATTCGGACATGAGAATGTCGTCGTGCAGGCCGCCGAGGTGCAGCAGCTGGCACAGGAATTCAGCGGCTGCGGCCAGCTCCTTGGAGACGAGCAGGAATGCGTAGATTTCTTGCGGCGAGTAGGTCGCGGCCGCGGCTAGCGCGGCCAAGCTCGCCGTCGAGCTCGCCGACGAACGGCGTCGTTGCGGGACAAAGCCTGCGGGCGTCGCCCAGTTGCCGCCGGGCGCCATGCCGAGCGCCGCGTGCTCGCGCAGGTCGAGCGACGTGGCCGAAGGAATCGCTGGGGCCGTGGTTGGAGTTTCAAAGTGCAGGTGCCGCGGCGACGAGGAGGTCGACGACGAGGCCGAGACGGCACTGCTCGTCGATCCGCGACGGTGCGCAGCGACCCGGGCAGCAGCAACCGACGCAGTCGAGGACGGGTTCGAGGCCGTAGACATCATCTTGGAATCGAGGGCAGTTGGTGCGTTGGATGCGGTCGGAGAGGAATAGAGCAGCGGTGGTGGGGCCGGTCGCAGTCGACGGGGCACTTGGTCGGCCGCAGGGATGGGCAGATCACGAAGCGTGCGGACGGGCAAAGCAGGAACTCCAAAGCGGTGCCTCGGCGAGCAGAACAGGCCGTTGGATGCAGTGCGGTGCGCCAATCAATCGACGCGGTTAACGGTTCGGCGAGCAGGCAGCAGCAACAGCCAAACTCTCGAACTCTCTTTCCCTTCCCACTTCGGGAACGGATGTACGGGCGCGGGCAACGGAATTCTTGGTTCGGTTGGTCGGAAGCGCACAGCGGTCCGGCCGGGGGCAGTTGAGCACGTCGTCGTCTTGTCGTGGATGGTGCGCGCAGGGGCAGGAAGCAGCAGGGGCACACGCGAGTCTGATGGGGTCTCGAGCACGTCAAAGTCGGTCTGGCAGAGAGAGGATGAGCTGGGGCGCCAGTGGCCATGGGACCGCGTCTGCTTTATAGGCCAGCGATGGCTCATGGTCCCGCGTCGCCATCGCAAGCGCAAGCCGCGCTGATCTACAGGGGTGTGGTGGGAGCCGGCGCAGGTGGGAGACGTGCGCGTTTTCGTTGCGCGCGCAGGTGCAGGTGCGAGTCGGTTGCTGTATTAGCATTTGAGATTGGATAGCCCAAACATGCGGTCTGGACGGGTATACACCCGCGCCTCAACACACGGTTGCTGTGCTGCGGCGGCCGTCGTAGTGGAGCAACCATGAAACATGATTCGGGCCAAGGCGGCTTGGCACGGTCATGAAGACGACAGAACCGTTCAGCAGTATGGCGATATGCTCGGTGATGTTGCTCTCCTGAAGCCGAAACAGACTGACTTACACAGAAATCACTAGCACTGTATTGATCATCGTCGCGGCAGTGACCGTTCATGGCTTCGGGTCCACTGCCGCTGATGCTGCTGTGGCCTCGGCCGCGAGCCTCGCCGCCATCCGCGCTGCATCGGCCTTGGCCTGCGCCTCGCTCGTCTTGTAGGTCCGACTGCCAAAGATCGCACTTCCGACGCGCACGTTCGTACTGCCATGCTTGATGGCGATGGCATAGTCGTCGGACATGCCCATCGACAGCTCAAGTGGGCGCGTCATGGCGTGCAAGTTCTGCACCTCTTGGTCGTGCTTTTCCGCATCCTGCTCCACCTGCTCGGCCCAGCTGCGCAACGTTGCGAAATCGCGGTCGCCGCACCCGGGCTCGCCAATCGTCATGAGCCCGGCCACCTGCAAGTTGGGCAATTCGGCTCGGATCGTGTGCACCGTCTCGATCAGCGTCTCCACGGTCGCGAACCCGGCCTTGGACGACTCGCCCGACGTGTTGGCCTGTAAGAAGATGCGCAACGGCGGCTCGCGCGTGGCCGCGTGGTGCTTGCCCCAATGCTTGTCGAGCTCGCGCGCGAGTTTCAGGGAATCCACCGTCTCGACAACGTAGAGGTTCGGGATCGACGTGAGCATCTTGGCCTTGTTGGTCTGCAAATGGCCAATAAAGTGCCATTGCAGCGTGCGCGGCAGTTCCTTGGCCTTGTCGACGAGCTCCTGCACATAGTTTTCGCCAAAGTGGTCGTGCCGCGTGCACTCGTGCAGTGCGAGAATGTCCGACGCCGGCTTGGTTTTTGAGACGGCCACGAGCCGGACCAGGCCGGGATCGGCAGCGTCGCGCGACTCGCGCGCGGCGCGGTGCAGATCGCCCACGACCTGCATGTAGTTCAAGTAGAGCTCGTGCGCGCGCGTGCCAGGTTCCGGGTTGGCGAGCGGCGGAAGCGCGCGCAGTTCCTCGGAGGTCATGTCGTCAAGGCAAAATGTCGGGTTTTCGGGCCGGTTGTGTCGGGCTGTTGGTCGCGAAGACGCGGGGCCGAGGGGGCCGCGCAGTCACCCACTTCGGTTCGGGCGGGAGCGGCGATTTGGTGGCGAGCGTGCGCACGGGCGAGTCGCGGTGGATCGGCCGGCCGAGCGGGAGCAGGATTGGCCAATGGAGCACGGCACGTCGTGCAGGGGCGGCAGCAAGTTGCAGCAAGCAAGCGGTTGTCGTTGTGAGCGTGCGCAGCTTCCCGGGCATGGCCTGCAGCAGCGCAGTCGTGGTCGTGCCGTCGCCGCGTGGTCGTTGCCGATGGTGGTCGCGCTGCACGTTGTTGACGGCGACGGTTGCGATGGCCGAGAGCCAAACGGCCGATCGGGGCGAAGCGGGCAGAATCGTTTGGCAGGGGGCATGCTGCCACGGCCATCGCCCGTCACGCGCAGGTTGACCGACGCGCCTGCCGCTTCGAGTGACGCGGCCGGTTGTTCGACTTGCTAGACTCGCCTCGCGTTGACGACCACCACGACCGCGGCGAACGAACTAGCAACATGGGCGCGTCGCTATAAATACGCGCACCGAGATGCGCGCTCTCCAACAACAACAGCAGCAACGACACGTCCATTCACGCCCAAGGACAAGCACCAACCGCCATGGCCTCCTCACGAACACCGTGCCAGTCCCCACTGCCGACACGCCGGGCCACGCACGCCAGGTCGTGGTACACCGACGACGCGGCCGACCTTGCCGCTCAGCTCGACGAATGGCTGCTCGCGACCGCCACGGCACCGGGCTGGCCGCACGAGTCGGCACTGCCCAACGAGGTGCCCGACGCGCCCGGATCGCGGTCGCCGCCGCCCACGCGCGGCCAACCTGTGCGCGGCGCGCGTCTCGTCATTGCTCCGCACGCAGGATACTCGTATTCGGGCGCGACCGCTGCCTGGAGCTATGCCGCACTCGATCTGACGGCTGCGCGCCGCGTCTACGTGCTCGGCCCCGCACACCACATTTACCTGCGCGGAGCGGCCCTCTCGTCTTGTGGCACCATTGCGACGCCGCTCGGCAACTTGCATGTCGACCGCGCCGCGGTTCGCCGACTTGCCGACTCGGGCCACTTCACGATGCTCTCGGTGCAGGACGACGAGGACGAGCACTCGCTCGAAATGCAGTACCCGTACCTCGCGCACCTGAACCCGGACCTGGCCATTGTGCCGATCCTCGTCGGCCAGCTGTCGTCTGACCAAGAACGCGTCTACGGGTCGCTGATCGCCGACGTGCTCGACCACGACCCGCACGCCGTCGTCGTCATTTCCAGTGATTTCTGCCATTTCGGGTCGCGGTTCAAGTACCAATACTACACGCCCTCTCCACCCCCACCCTGCGCGTGCGCGCACCCACGCGCGCTGCACAAGCCCATGGACGTGCGCGAGATGCACACGCACCTCGCGCGTCACGCATCGCACGCGCCCGCCGCGCCCGACACGTCCTACCTCGACAAGAACGACGCGCCGCACGTCGCGGGCGAGCCCGAGGTCCCCGTGCAGCGTCCCGCGACCGTCGCGCGCGACATTACCGTGGCCATGGCGACCAAGGGTGCCGTCCCAATCCACGAGAGCATCGAGGCGCTCGACCGGCGCGCGATCCACTTGATTGAGCGGCTCGACGCGGACGGGTTCCGCGCGTACTTGGCCGAGACCAAGAATACGATTTGCGGGCGCAATCCGATTGCGATTGCATTGGCGGCACTGCGTGACTTGTACGATCGTGCACTCGAGACGATCTTGGTCCAGGGAGGCAAGAAATGACGGTGCCCCGTGACCGTGGCGAACTTGGTGCATGCGCGCGAGATTGAGACGCTGGCCGCGAGCCGCGGGGACTTGCCTATTGTGCGACTGCTGTGTTACGCGCAGAGTTCCAAGGTCGTGCGCGTCAACGACTCGAGCGTGTCGTATGTCGCAGCCTACGCGTACGTGCCGCGGTTCCTCGCACCGGATGAGGCCGCACCGGACGTGGACGATATCCCCGAGGACGAGCCCGAGGAGCGCGAGGTGCTGCGCAACGACGAGGACGAGCCGATGGCCGAGGCTGAGGCTGGCGACGACGGCGAGGATGCGATTGAGATGGAATAGTGAGCCCACGCTGATCCGCTGCTGGCAAGTGGAGTTCAGAGTGTCGAGCCGAGACGTTTTGTCGTTCGTGGAGGGTCAGCGTTGGGTCGTTTGTAAATAGTTGCTTGTTTTTTTCACCTTCTCGTTTGCACTCGGCAGGCGCGAGGAGGTGCTGGTAAAAGAGAACACCAGAGCGTACACGAAACGATCTCGTGTCGATTCGAGTGAGAAACAAACATGAAAACACACCCAGCACGCCCCAGATCCATCCAACATCTACTTGCGCTTCTTGCCCTTGGCCTTGTCCCCGATCCTCTTGGTCGCACGCAGCTCCTTCTTCATGCGCGAATCGACCATCTTGTACCGGCCCTTGACACCGCCCGGACGGCCCTTGACACCGCGGTTCGTGCCGCGTGCCACAACCAGCTTCGGCTTCTCGTGCTGTTTGGCCACCTTCTTGGACAGCAGCTTCGACACGGCCGTGGCCTTGGCCGACTCGGTCATATCCTCGGCCTCGGCAATCGACGCGGCCTTCTTGACGAGTCGCGTCAGCTTGGCGACAGCGCGCTTCTTCTTGCGGTATTTCGCCTCGGCCACCTTCTTGATGGGCCGTGCGTCGAGTGCGCGCCGCCGCTCCATGATGGCCTCGACCGTCTCCTTGGACACGGGCATGACGGGTTTGTTGAACTTGCGCTCGTCCTCGAGGAACCACGCGGGTAAATCGGCATTGTCGGCATAGGCGTACCGGTTGAAAGATGCGTCGACCACCGCATGTTTGTTCTGCTTGACCATATGCGCGAGCGCGAGCGCGTGCGGCGTCGTGAGTGCGCCCTCGGGCGGACCCGTCGTGCCGTCCAAGTCCACATCCGAGAAGGCCGTGTCGTCGTCGTCGTCCATGGCCTCGCCTGCGTCGTCATCGGAATCGCTGTCGTCGGACGTGTCGGACGCGGCCATGGCCTCGGTGCGCCGCGACTTGGCCGCAGGCTGCTCCACGTCCGAGTCGTCGTCCGAGTCGTCGTGCCGCGCACTATCAACCTCATCGTCGCTCGCCAGCGTTCGCGCAATCTTCTCCTCTTGCCGCTTACGCTTGCGCGACGCTGACTCCTCCTCGAGCTCGCGGTTGTAGACGTCGAGGTAATCGTCGTCATCGTCGTCGCTGCCGTCCATGTCCACGTCCGACTCAATCACCGCCGCCGCGCGCTTAGTCGCCTTCCCTCCTGCTGGTGCGGCCGCCTTGGTCGCCTTGGCCGACCCTGCCTTCTTGGCGCGCTCCTCTTCGAAAATCGACGCGAACATCGGGTTCGAAAAAAACATTGCGGCACGGCCCGACAACTTCGGCGCCACGTCGTCGTCCAACACGACCCCCGCCTCGTCCATATCGTAGTCGCTCTCGTCGCCATCACTCGACTCGCTGTCGCTCAACCCCTGCACCTCGACCAGCGCGCGGGTCGCGTTCGCGCCGCCATCGAACAGCGCGTCCTCGCCCTGCTGCTCGGTCCCGACATCCGTCGGCGCCGTCATGTTCAGCTGCATGCGCAGCAACTCGCGCGCACGCTTTTCGCGCAACTTGCGCTTCGTGCGTTTGGCCCGGACGCGGTCCTCCTTGGCGAGCGCATCGAGTTCGCGCGCCATGCGCTCCTCGTCGTCGAGCTCCTCCTCCTCGGCGGCGGCTTTTGCGGCTTTTGCCGCGGCGGCATCGGCCTGCGCCTGCTCCTTGGGCACCTCGAGCCCGAGATGCACGCGCATCGCCACGCGCCACTTGAGCAGCGCCTTGAAGTCCTTTTTGCCGAGCACTTTCAAGTCGGCGAAACAGGTCTTGATTTCGTCGGTCGTGAGCTCGTGCGCGAGCAGCGCGCGGTCCGCGTCGGACGCGAATTCGATCGTGTTGTTGGCGGCGAGAATGCCGACCGGGTCGGGGGACTGCAGGAACTGCGAGATGGTCGTCGTGTGGAAGAGCGTGTAGTCGCCGTCGCCGTAGCCCTCGCGCTGCCGCTTCTTCTTTTCGGGCTGGAAGACCGACGTGAGGTGCGTCTATCGAGAGGAAAAGCAAGTGGGTGAGCCAAGGTGCGATTCGAGCGGTGCCGCTGCCAGCGCGATGCGAGAGAAACGTACGACAGTCTGCTCCTCGACCTCGTCAAACACGTGCCGCGGGTCCAAAAACTTTGGGTCAATTTTCTTGGGCGCCTTGAAGTCGCGGCACACAACGAAAATCTCGGCCGAGACGTTACGCGACGACGGCGGTTTCGTGGCCTCGACATTCTCAAACAGCTGGTTGAAGACCCACAGCAGCGAATTATAGTCCTTGGACCGGAAGACCTTGGTCACGAACGTGCCGCCCTTGGCCAAAAACTCGGTCGCCAACTTGAGCGAATGCAAGACGAGCTCCGACTGCGAGTAAGCGTCCTGCACCCACGCGGTACCGACGTTCGGCGCACCATCGTGCAAAACGACATCGGCCTTCCACGTCTTCATTTCGCCGCGCAGTTCGGCGCGGCACTTGTCGGTGGTAATGTCGGACGCGAACGTGATCACGCGCGGGATCGGCTTGATGGGCACCAAGTCGACACCGAGAATCAGCGATTGCGCCGGCATGTACTTGCTGGCCACTTGCAGCCAACCGCCAGGCGCCGCACAGAGATCGATCAAAACGCGCGCCTTTTCAAGGAAATTGTACTTCTTGTTCAGCTGCACCAGCTTGAAAGCCGCACGCGAGCGAAAACCTTGCTCTTTGGCCAAGTGGTAGTACTTGTCCAAGCGTCCTTTACCCGTTTTTCCCTTCTTGCCCATGGTGACGGTGCGGTTGCTGGAACGGCGGCAGCAGCGGGAGGTGGTCGTGCGGAACGAAGGCCGGTCGACGGCACAATGGATGGATGGCTTGCAACGCTGGTGGGTCCAAGGTCGGAACTGCAGCTGCTGCTTGTTGTCGAACGAGCTGCGGGGGCGTTTTGCTGTCGAATATGGGACGGCAATGAGGTTGATCGTGTCGAGGAAGATGCAAGGGACTGCACAGAGGTGCCCTGTGGACAGGGTCACGTGCAGAGTCATGATCCGTTGCTCTCTGGACAACCGCATCCTGCTTTGGATCTCAAGCAAAACCAACCTACCACACCACGAGCAATGTTGAACAGTCTGGCGATTGCTCATGGTGGACAAGTTGCGTGAGAGACCAAAACTTATTTTTTTTTCGACGTTATTCTTTGGGGTACTTGTGAGCAACTCTACCATCATCAAGAGCTGCCATTGATGCAGATATCCTGGTGCCAGTCACCCCAAATCCATATCATGATTATGATCACACTCTGGCACTCAGCGCCCTCGTTGTGACTTGCATACATTTCGCAGCACGGCAAGCAAAAAACTGAAAACAAAAAACTCGACCAACAGCTACCCCCCCCCCCCCCCCCCACCCATCCAAACCAGGCATTGCTGAACTTGATCCCTCCTTCATCCCTGAAGCACACCTGCGCTATGAAAACATTAACACCACTGCATATGCCGGGCCATGGGATTAGGCGCGCAAGTTTGGTCGCTATTTTATTTGTTGAGCTGGGCCATCATCACAAATGCTTCTTGCAAATCGACCCAGGATTGTGACAACCTCATGCATTGTCACACATCTTCCAACAAAATCTCGCATGCATGCCAAACACTACACATCACTTCCATATCATGTTACAGCTATTAGAATACATAACTTTGGTCTCCTGGAACACATTGCGACTTTGGCACCCAGCTCCACTGCAAATGAGCGCCTGCAATGACAGTGACATCAACTTTGCCAGTGCTTGCCAAAGCACCAATGGCATGTCAGGCGTCACATACATCATGCGGCTGTGCAGCAACATCCGTGGTGAAGCTCGAGGGAGGCTTTGCGTTCCGCCAATCAGTTACAATCAAGTTGACCATCAGGGTGTGGCAAGAAAAATGGAAGAAATGGATTCTCGCGCATTGAAGCCCCTGTCAGTGCATTGACGTGACTTCCAAACGATGCTGCAAGACGCGCTACACAGGTGAGGCTGCGACCACAATGGATCCTCACAATGACAGGCCTCCAGCTGGCTTGCACAGTGCATGTGGCAGAGTGCTCCTGTCATCATGGGATATACTTGCACAAAATAGAAACAAGTATCATCGCTGGGGTGACCACTCATGCTGCCTACTTTTCACCATCAGATCACGGTTTCTCTCCCTGTACCTTGTCCCTGGCACTCTCCACCGGATCAGCCGCAAAGACGAGTGTCATGGCTGCCAGAGCTGTTAACATCCCCCTGGACACGTTCGGTTCCACAGCCAAAAAAGCATTGCGCCCGAACGCGTCCGCCCGGACTTTAACAGCTCTGGTGGCTGCCGCGATCCGACGCGCAGCTGGCACTTGGTCCTGAGCGGTCAAGTCAAATCCCAAAACGCCAGGCGGGGACAGAATCCAGGGACCAAACGGCTCCCAGTACTCAAATATGTGCACGCGCACACGGCCCTGAATCACTTTCTCATCATGACAACAATTCTTAATGATCTTTTGGAGCGGCCAATCACAACTTGGCGCCAGATCCAGCGCGAGCAAGCGCCAGAAAAGCCGGCGACTTTGGGTCTGCAAAGACCCGCCAAAGCACAGATGGCACGTCAGGGGGTCACACACATCATGCAAGTACGCTGTGGGAGTGCCTCAAGCCGATGCCCTTGCTTGGCCAGAAACGTGTCATAGTCTTGCCGTGTCAGCAGCGCGACCATGTCTGTGGCCCATTTCTTATACTGGACGAGACAGTCGTGTGCGCGCACGGGCGGCTCCACCATGTTGTGGATACCAGCCAACAGTCAAATGCCTAGCACGGTGATTCCATGGGCTATACAATTGGGAGGTGGTGGGGTGAGCGTCTTGATGCTTGTTCATGGAATCCATTTTTCAACTACCAATTAATTCGGACTTGCAATTAATTCGGACTTGCAAGCGGCACCGGGACACGCGACTACACACACAAGTCGCGTCAGGCAACGCCCAGGCCCAAGAAGAAGCGCGCGCGGTCGGGTAACACCCTGCCGCAACCGCGCGTTGTGACGACAATGAACGAGTAGATCCCAACCTCAACTCTGGCCCCAAGCAAGGATCGGCCGACGCCAGATCGTCCAACTGAATCAGCGTGTCACCCACCAGGTCGCACTCGTCCATCTCGGCTTGGAGCACGAACCCGGCGCCTGGCGTTGGCGCGTAAGACGATGCGAATCACGGCGCCCACGACTATTTCGCGGCCTTCGGGTCCGTGGCAATAGGAGAGGCGGGAAAAGAGCGGGCACGCGCGCGTCCACGCGAGCACGGTTGTGACCGGGAGTGGGTGGGTTGGGGGTGCGATTGCAGCCTCTTGTGCGAGAACCTAGTTGATGTCACTGCCAGTGGATGTCACTGCCAGTGTCTTGACCGTGACGGCAGCGCGTGTCGTGCGCAAGGGGCTCAGGTTGCGATGGTTCGATTCGTGACTTGTGGAGGGACCGTGTCGCGTGCTTGTCAATGATGGCGAGGACGCGAGGGCGACCTGGGCGGTTGCGGGGAGAGCGTTGATCTCGCTGTTGGCTGCTGCCAGTCCCAGTGGTGGCGGGGGGTTTACAGGCGGCCACGTCGCCGCTCGCGATGAAATTTGATCGCCAATGCAGCAGGGACTCGTGCACGAAATGGTAGCAGAAAAAGGAACGGTTCAGCCGAAATCGAAGCACTGGCTCCGTTGTTGTCGTCATCGGTGTTGTTTAGCATCATGATTGACCAGGATTGATGCCAATATTATGGCGCAAAAGCTGTGCTTTTATTCACTTTCGTGTTGACCAGGTCGCGGTCCTGGGTCGAGGTACTGCCAGAGCACCGACGGCATGTCAGGTGTCGCCTGGAGCATGCGCGTGCGCAACGGCGTGCCAGCGATCCTGCCGCGGTTTCTTGGCGAGAAACGCGTCAAAGTCGTGCCGCGTGGGCAGCGAGACGAGCGCCATGGATCCGTCCGTGTACTTGACGACATAGTCGTGCGCGCGCACGAGTGGCTCGACCATATTCCAGACGTTGGCGGTCAAGTGGATGCCTTGTTGCGAGACGGGCGAGGGGCTATGGATGGAGTGGAGAGGGGTGAGACTCGCGCGCGTCGTCGTTGTTGTTGGGTGGGGAGATATAGAGCGCACCTTGATACGTCGACGAGCCGGACGGGCACGCGCGACGTGTTTTGCAGATCGCGCAAGGCGGGCGCCGAGGTTCATCGAGCGCACGGTCGCGCCAGTGGTGGCGAGGTGCCGGCGTGGACGGCGCTTGCCCCCGCGGTCGCGGTGCGAGTTTTCGATGTGGTAGACGTGAATGCCAATGTCGATGTGTGCGGCGGTCGAGGATGGGTCAGTAGACGCGAGCGCGGCTGCATCGACGAGCATGTCGTTGCCGACAAGGTCGGCCTCGGCAAGCTCGCCTTTTAGGGCGAGGCGGCGCCAGGCGTGCTCGTGCAGGACGATGCAGATGAGAGTGCCGGCAAGGACCTTGTGGTCTTTCGAGTCGTGCTGGTGTGGGCGCGAAGTGTAATAGATGCGCGAGAACAGCGGGCACTTGGTGGTCCATTCGAGCACGGTCCTGGGCGGCAGAGGGTGCGGCAGCGGGAAGACGGCGGCCTCCTGCGCGAGGATGAGGTCGACGTCTTGCGCGAGCACGGCGCGCGCGGCGATGTGCGCGGGCGAGTCACGGCCTGGACCGTCGGGGCCCGCGCTCGGCGTGGACGCGGCCATGGCGGCGTGCGGCGGGCACGCGCGACTTGCGGTGTCGCGGCGCGAGTGCGGCAGGTCGGGCGCGTCTCGCGCGTGCAGGCGGGCGTGCGCTGCGATCAGGCGCGCGATCAGCGAGTGCGGAGCCGCGGTCCGGTCGGCAGGCGAGGCGGGCCTTGGCGCGTTTCTTCTCTGGCGCGGCGGGGGCCACGCCACACGGCGGGCAAGCCGCACCAGGCACGCCAGCACACCCACTGCAGACCAACCGCCACACGCGCACGCTTCTCCACCGCTCGCTCACCCGCCGTCCCCATCGCACCGCCGCGGCCGCGACCACCTCCTCCTCCCGCAGCGCACGCGCTCTCCTGCCCCGCAGCACTCGCCGCCCTCTCGCCGCCGGGCCCTCGCCGCGCCGCCATGGCCGCCGCCGCGCCGCTCGTCGACGACCTCGAGTCAAGCCTGCACGAACTCGACGAGCTCGCCGCCGACCTCGAGTCGGCCACACTCGGCCTCGAGTCCTCAGTCGCCGAGGACACGGCCATTGACGAGTCGACCGCCGACGACGCCGACGACGAGGACGATGGCGATGCACAAGACGACGCCCTGCGCGCGCACGCTGCGACAAGCAGCGCCGAGCCCGACGCTAACCCCGACAGTGACGCTGTTGCCGCTGCTGTCGACGCGGTACCCGGCCCCTTTCTCGACGACGACCTGCTTCCCGCCGGCGCCGCCGCGGCCCCGCTCGCCCTGCCCGCGTTTGTTCCGCGCGCGATCCCGCCAGACCTGCTGCCGCCCGATGCAGCCGTCCCGCCCACGCGCCTGTCGCTTCCCCGTACTGCCGGCGGCACGGCCTCGCCACCGCCGCCCATCACCATTCCGTCGCTCTCGCGGCGCCGCTCCTCCAAGGCGACGACGCCGCGCAGCCCTACGCAAATGGCCATGGACCCGGACCTGACGGAACCCGTCATGGCCGAGTCGGCCGTGGTCCCCGAGGACATGACGCCGCACCTGTTTTGGGTGCCGGCGCACCAGCACCCGGAAATCGCGCCCTTGGCCTTCAAGGACTGGCTCGACCGCCACGACATGCAGCTCACCAACAACGCCGTCGCGCGCGTGCGCCGCCGGAAATCGTATCGCGAGTCGGTCAATGTCGTTTCTCTGGCCGACGATGGATCGGGCAAGGCCCATGTCGTGGTGCAGCCCGTCGACGACGCGGCGGTACGTTTCCCTCCCGGCCTGCTCTCCTGACTTCCACTCGAGGACCCGTGCATCTAAATCCACTTCCCGCTCTTGCCGATCTTGATCTCGCCCAGGGCTCCGAATCCGATGGTCTCGAAACTGTCCCCGAAGACGGCCCCGTCACGAGCGACGGCGACGGCACCGGTCACAAGAGCGACTCGGGCGACGGCACTGCCCAACCCACCGGCGGTGCCTCGTCCATCCGACGCACGACCCTGAAACGCTCGTTCCGGCACCGTCCCGTACACCCGCGCGCGCACCGCGACGCGGACCTCGCACAGACCGACGGCCCCGCCGTGCACCCGCATACGCAGGGCTCCGGCTCCTTCCGCCGTAAACGGTCGCTCCTGCGACAGGGGATCGGCGCCGGGTCGGACGCGCCTGACGCGACCGACCGCCCCTCGGACCCGTCCGTGCGCGACCCGGACGCCGAGTACGTCGCCAACTCGGGGCATACGCCCGTGGAAATACCGTCGGTCCCAACGATTCCAACGATCCCGACTGCGCCGGACGTGTCGATCATTGTCCGCGCACATTCACCAGGGGACGAGCTTCTCGCGCGCCCGCCCGGCGCGGCGTTTGTGATTCCGCCGGAACGGACGACGTCGCTGCACACGCGCGCGCGGCCGGCACCGCGACCGGCCGCCAAGGAACCGTCGGCGCTCGCCGCGGAGCCGACCGCGGCACCTGTGGATGCGCCAATGCCCACGCCCAAGCCCGTGCCCGCGCCGGCAGAGGACGCGGAACCGGCGCACCCGGACCGGATCCAGTCGCCGCCGTTACCACCACGGCCGTTGGAGCCTGTGGTCGCTGACGCGGCCGCGCCCGTTGACGCGCCGATGCCGCCACCATCGCTGTCATCGACGGAAGACACGTCCCTGCCACCCGCACTCCCCGCGGAATGCACCCCGTTGGTTGGTGTCGACGATACGGCGCCATCGGTCCCGCTCCCGCCGTCCCCCGCTGATGCGGTCGTCGCGCCCGCGCCGACTCCCGAACCGTGGTCTGCGCCCGCCGCTGGGCCGGGACCGGATACGCCCTTACCCGCTCCGACGGCCGTCGGGCCACTGATCACGCCGTTGCAGCCTGCGCGCGGCCGGTCTGATTCAGTCGTCTCCGTGGATTCTGACGCGGGCGATGTCTCGGACACGGCGTCGATTTCGGGCAAGCGGCACCGCAAGAAATTGTTTGGCGGGTTCCGGCGCAAGAATTCGGCGCGTCCGAGCGACGAGCACAGTGTCGCCGTCGCGCCCGCGGACTTGGGTGGGAAACCGGCCGCGAAGCTCCCGCAGCATCCGGTCGCCGCGGGACCGCCGCCGCACGCGCCCGCACAGACGGCGACACCGCCCACGGTGGCGCAGGGGAAGCCGAAAAAGTCGACGTGGGGATGGCTGTTCTCGTCGTCGTCGTCGTCGTCTTCCTCGTCGTCGAACCAGCAGCAACATGGGGCCGGTGGGAACCGCGCACTGACGCCGTCGCAGGCCGCCGCCGCCGCCGCGTCGATGGCCGCGGAACCCGTCGCTGCCGTCCCACCACCACCGCCCGTGGCCGCCCCGCCCAAGAAGAACGGTAACTCGATCGTCTCGTTTTTCCGCGCCGCCAAGAAATCCGCGACCGCGGCCGTCGGGAACGGCAACTCGAGCACGACCAACACCATGGCTTCGACCTCCTCTACTACCCCGGGCAAGGCCACGGGAATTCTCGCTGCCGGCACGACCGCCGCCCTCCTGGCCGCCGCCCCGGGGTCCCACTTGGCCTCGGACCGGTACGGCGCGGGCAAACCGCGTTCTGCGGCGCTCGCCGGCCACCTGGCGATCCCGCTGCGGTACCCGATCCACATCGAGCGCGCGATCTGCCGCCTCGCGCACCAGAAACTCGCCAATCCACGCCGTCCGCTGTGCCACCAGGTGTTGATCTCGAACATGCTCGTCTGGTACATGTCGCTCCGGAAAGCCGAGGAGGAAATGCACCTCGCGCAGCAGGCGCAGCTCGCGGCTGCTGCTGCGGCAGGGGGTGGGGCCGCAACCCCACCTGCCGCGCCGGCCGCGGAACCCGCGCACCCGGCGTCCGGGTGGAAGGCCGGGCGGTTCCGTGGGAGTGGGGGCGGCGGGAAGAAGAAACGGTCCCGGAAAGCCGCGGGTGCTGTACCCGGTGGGGCGCGGTCAGCTGAGATTGTCGTCGCTGCGCCGTCATATTCCGCGCAGGGGTACGGGTACCCGGACCAGGGCGGGTACGCGGCGAATGGGACCCCGTCGTCCTCGCAACCAAGTTCGGCACAAGATGGCACAGGTAAGTCGGACGATAGTTCCGGGTCGTCGGATTCAGATAACGATTCGGACGATGACGAGGACGAGGAGGAGTCGGTGTCGGATGAGGAGCGCCGGCGTCGGCGCCGCGCGGCACAGAAGGCGCGGTCCGCACGGCCACGGCCGCGGTCGTCGTCGCGTGCACGTGCGACTGCGGCGGCGGCAGCGGCGGCGGCGAATGGCGGGTCGGTCGTGCCGCGCGCGTCGTCGGGGCTCGCGTCGAATCCGAACTCGGATGATGAAGATGGTGGGGCCGCGTCGCCGGATGAGGACGACGACGTCCCGCTGGGATTGGTGCTGCAGAAGAAGCCGGCGGCCGCGGCCGCGGTCACGGCGCCGGTCGTGGCGCCCGCATGAGTGCGTGCGTATTTACTTGCGTGTCTTTTTTATTATCCACCCCTTGTTGCTCGTTTTTTATTGATTGGTTGACTTGTGGGTGTCGACGGGAATCTCGTTGGCGATTGGCTTGCTTCTTTCTTACCTTATGCTCTTTGTGTTCCACTCTCGTCCTGGCCTTGCACCAGACTTGCTCTTCCCTTTTTTTTCTTGTTCGCTTGTGTTGGGTCGGCGCTGCCCCTTTTGCGCGTGACCATTTTGGCCTCGTTCCCTCCAAGAAGTGAGATTCCCCTGCCCGGATGCCTTGGAGATGGATCAGTGTCTGACAGGGATTAGTGATGGCCAAGACTCGACAAGTGGAAGCATTTGGAAGCATGTGTCCCTCACAACCGAGGAGAAATGGATTTCCACGGCGTGCGCCGGCTCACCATCGCCAGGACAACGACTTTTGTCGTGGGTATCAAATATCGCCAGGATCCCCACTTGTCACCCACCCCATTGAACATCATCAGAATATCGTGTCCTGGTGCATGGCCGAGGTTCCTGATTGCGATGGGGTGTTCCGGTATGCGCGCGCGACGTGAGCGCCGGACGGTGGCTCCGGAACATTACAGGTTCACGGCGAGCGAGGCGCGTGCCCACGTCGAGCCGGGCCTGGGTCAACGGCATGCCGATGGACGCGGCAAGGCAGGGAGGCAAGGCAGGGCGGTAAGTAATACAGTGAGACTCTGACGCGAGCACGTGGAAGTCACGCGAGATTGACGCACCGCACCAAATGCAAGTAGAAATGACTTTGGCGAGAGCCTTCTCTGCGAGATTTCTTCAACCTTGGGCTTGATATTGCTTTCCGTTTCTTGTCCTCTGTTGTTTCCGGTTGTGCCTCTCTCAGAATTGCAACGGCTTCCAAACAGGTGCCAATTGATTGATTGTTGGGCCCATGTCGATCGTTGAGACGGAGATGTCGTCTTCTTCCTGCAGAATGATCGCACAACAGCTGTCCTCGCAACGCTGCACTCCGTTTCAAGTCAAATCCGCATGCAGAAACGGCGTTATATACAGCCCAACGCGCAATGGCAAGACCAAGCAAAAACGTGAACTGGACCAGGCACAACCAAACTAACAAGCCAGCAATGAATCAAGTGCAAAGCAAACCCCAAAAGGAATCACGAAACCAAACGAGAGGCAGAGAGGGAGCGAACGCCGCCAAACGCGTCGAGCGGGCCACGGCGCAGCACGTCCCATGGTTTTGGTGGAGTCGATCACAATGATACCGCATCAACCAGAGCACGCCAGGCACGCGTCGCGGTTGTCGAGCGAGCACGCCAAGTCGGCGAGCTTCTGGTCGCGGTCGGTTGGACTGCTAGAACTGCTCGCACCGCCGGCCTCCTGCTTCTGCTGCTGGCTGAGCGCCTGCTGGTCAACGGTAAACTTGATCGCGTCGGCCGCGGGCCGCGACCGCAGGTAGTACATGCCCGTCTTGAGCCCCTTTTTCCACCCGTAAAAGTGCATCGATGTGAGCTTGCCGAAATTCGGGTCGGCCATGTGGATGTTGAGCGACTGCGACTGGTCAATGTAGGCGCCGCGATCGGCAGCCATGTCGACAATCGACCGCTGCGAAATCTCCCAAACGGTGCGGTAGATGCGTTTCAAGTCGGCCGGGATCTCGGCAATGTTCTGGATCGACCCGTTGGCCGCAATCATGCGGTTCTTGAGCGAGTCGTTCCACAGACCCAGCGAGACGAGATCGTGCAACAAGTGCGGGTTCACGACTTGGAACTCGCCGGCGAGCACGCGGCGAGTGTAGATGTTAGATGTGTAGGGCTCAAAGCACTCGTTGTTGCCGAGAATCTGCGACGTGGACGCCGTCGGCATTGGTGCGAGCAGCAGCGAGTTGCGCACGCCGTGCTTGGCAATCTTCTCGCGCAGCTCGGACCAGTCCCACAGACCCGAGTCGGGGGTCACACCCCACAGGTCAAACTGCAGCTTGCCCTGTGAGATCGGACTGCCCTCGTAGGTCGCGTACTTGCCGTCGCGCTTGGCAATCTCAACCGACGCCTCGAGCGCCGCGTGATAGATCGTCTCGAAAATGTGCTTGTTGAGCGTGCGCGCGCGCTCGTCGTCAAACGACATGCGCATCTTGATGAAAGCGTCGGCGAGCCCCTGCACGCCAATGCCAATCGGGCGGTGCCGCATGTTCGACCTCTCGGCCTCGGGCACCGGGTAGTAGTTGATGTCGATGATTTTGTTCAAGTTGCGCGTCACGACTTTTGCCACGTCGTGCAGCTTCTTGAAGTCAAACGTGTCCTTGTCAATCACAAACGTGGGCAACGCGAGCGACGCCAAGTTGCACACGGCCACCTCGTCGGGGCTCGTGTACTCGACAATCTCCGTGCACAGGTTCGAGCACCGAATCGTGCCGAGGTTCTGCTGGTTCGACTTGCGGTTGCACGCGTCCTTGTAGAGCATGAACGGCGTGCCTGTCTCGACCTGCGACTCGAGAATCGCAAACCACAGCTTTTGCGCGGGCACGGTACGACGCGCACGGCCCTCGCGCTCGTACTGGTGGTAGAGCTCCTCAAACTTGTCGCCCCAGACGTCGGCGAGCCCGGGCGCCTCGGCGGGGCAGAAGAGCGACCAGTCGCCGTTCGACTCGACGCGCTTCATGAACAGGTCCGGAATCCACAGCGCGTAGAAGAGGTCACGCGCACGCGACTCCTCCTTGCCCGTGTTCTTCTTGAGGTCGAGGAACTCGAACACGTCGGCGTGCCACGGCTCGAGGTACATGGCAAACGCACCGGGCCGCTTGTTGCCGCCCTGGTCAACGTAGCGCGCTGTGTTGTTGTAGACGCGCAACATTGGCACCAGACCGTTCGAGTACCCGTTGGTACCGGCAATGTAGGACCCGGAAGCGCGAATGCAGTGCACGTTGAGCCCAATCCCGCCCGCCGACTTGGAAATCATAGCGCACGTCTTGAGCGTGTCGTAAATGCCCTCAATCGAGTCGTCCTTCATCGAGACGAGGAAGCACGACGACAGTTGCGGCCGTGGCGTGCCAGCGTTGAAGAGCGTCGGCGATGCGTGAGTGAAGTACTTTTCCGACATGAGGTTGTAGGTCTCAATCGCCTTTTCAATGTCCTCGCCATGAATCCCGACGGCGACGCGCATCAGCATGTGCTGCGGGCGCTCAGCGACCTTGCCATTGATCTTGAGCAGGTAGGACCGCTCGAGCGTCTTGAACCCAAAAAAATTGTAGTTGTAGTCGCGGTCGTAGATGATGGCCGAGTTGAGCCGGTCGGCGTGCTTTTGAATCAGCGCGTGCGTCGCTTCGGAAATCATGGGTGAAGGCTTGTCGTTGATGGGGTTCACGTACTCGTACAGGTCGGCCATGACCGAGGAAAACTGCTTCTTGGTCTCCTTGTGCAGGTTCGACACGGCAATGCGCGCGGCCAGGACCGCGTAGTCCGGGTGCGTCGTCGTCAGGTACGCGGCCGTCTCGGCAGCGAGGTTGTCGAGCTCGACCGTCGTGACGCCATTGTAGACGCCTTGCACGACCTACGAAATGCGGGGAAACAGAATTGGTGAGCCGTGCTGGCCGGCAAAGTCACGCTCGCATGCATCGTGAGCACGCGTGCGCCGTGGAAGGATTGAACCGTACCTTTTGCGCGACCGCAGCCGGGTCGAGGTACTCGGTGTTGAGGCCGTAGCAGAGCTTGGCAATTCGAGCCGTAATCTTGTCAAAGGCGACACGCTCCTTGCGGCCGTCTGAATGAGCGAGATGTTCGTGTCAGCGACAGACCCAGCCTCATCAAGCCGTCACAGGAGCAAGCAATCCGAGGCCGTACCGCGCTTCACGACCAGCATCACCATGGCGTCGGGTTCGTGGGTAGGAATCGTGGTGACTCACAGCGACGAGTGCCGGGAACAGAAAAACGGGGGCCTTGAGCGAACGAGCGAGCGAGGCGGCGAGCGAAGCGGGGACCGCACGGGGAGCCGTGAACGGAGCGGGAAACGGAAGAATTCAAGGTCGACTTGAAGCAGTCGGGCGACCAGCGCGCTGGCGAGGTCGGTCGAGAACGAGGCGAGCACAGTGCAGTGAGTTGCGTGCGCGGGCGGGTCTCCTTGTCGTTGCGGTTGGTGTGGTGTTGGTGGTGCAGGCTCACGGCCGTCGTTGCGAAGAGAAAGGTGGGAGGGACGAGGATGGGACGATGGGCGCGGCGCGGGTTTTGTTCCAGTGGACGATTCTGCGACGACCAAGTCGCGGTCGCGACGCCGGGCAGGGACGGCACGCGCTGACCGTGCCTTTCCCGACACGTTTGACGCCACGATGCCTCAGCGGGATGGCTTGTCCAATTTCTCCCATGTTGGTCAGCGGCTGTTGCTCGTCAGATCGCGTCAGCAACGTCAGCAGCGCCGACAGCGCGGCAGCAGCGTGGCAAAATTGATGATCTGCAAAGGCGTCGTGAGCGGCAATCCCGGCAAGGTGTGCGAAAGGGATAGTCGAGAAGCAGCCGCGAAAGGTCGACGAAGAGAAATGGTGCGCAAAACATGCTGCACTGTTTGAACGATGAATGATGTGGAGGGCCCATGTGGGCGAAACTGACCAACGACGCAGTTCTTGGCACACCCAGCTGGTATGTACCAAAAGTCCAAGAAACCCACAATTCTCTTCCAGAAATTCAGATCGTTCTGAGAACCATGTACAGACAGCAATATGGACGAAATCTAGCGCATGTGTTTTCTTGTCGGAACAAACGCTTGCCTTGAGTTTGTACAGCCATGCAGGTCCGTAATGTAACCATTAGCCACGACACGGACGCATTGACCGACGGTGTACCGGTGGACGAGTTCGAAGCGCCACATAAGAGTAATTGTGGGGGCGCGCTGCTGATCGGTGCTGGCTCACAGCGGCGCGTTCACAAGTGTCACGACGCGATCTGGCCCATAACGATGAAATGCAAGGAGAGAGTTTGCTTGCTCGACACGTCGAAAATTGCAAGCAGCGTTATCGTGTGCCTGCATCATCAACACATGTGTGGCTCGCTTCCCGATTTGTGACGCTTGACGCTATCTTTCTGCCACACACCCTGGGTGAAACAGCAGCAGCAACAGCAACGTCGTTCCTGGCGGTGCTTTGGTGGATGTACAGGTGGGCAGCATGCTATTTATGATGGGATTGCTGGACGGAAGAGGCAGGGTGATGTATGATAAAAATTCCAAACGTCACACCCGCCCTGGCCTGGTGGGACGACGGCAGTTGATGAGACCGCCAAATGCATGGTCAGTGCGCTGGTACATGACAGTCACGCGGAAAACCTTTGGCAAAGGAAATGACTTGCTCGCAGCGCTTCAATTTGATTCCCTTTCGAAGCGACTGTCACGTCTCTGAACGCGGTCGCGTTTGATCAGGCCGGACATCGGCGAAATTCCCTCCCGTCGCTGGCCACCCTCGTCGGCCAACGCGACAACCATTGTAGTCACGGCGCAGGGTAGCGCGTGTTCAGCTGATGAACGCTGACGTGATGAACGCTGACGGGCGACTCCATCACAGATCACGGAAAAGAACACAGGTATACAGAGTTGATGCTCGACATATCCAACCCCAACCATCCAAAACCGGCGGGCTCCCTTCCCACCACCCCTCACTCACTCTTGCCGACAACCTCGTCCTTCTCCACCGGCGCGTCCTCGGTCCCAGCATCCGTATCGCTGGTAAATGCCGCGACCTGCGTGACCGCGTACCACAACAGCACGTTCACGACGACCAGGAACCACACCCACACATTGCCCTCCATCCCATACGTCATAACCCCGAGCACGGTCATCGACACGACCAAGAACGCAAACGCGAAATGCATCAGTCGCTGAATACTCGGCGGCGTCGTGGGCGTCGTCATGGCCGTGACCAGATCGTCGACCGCCGACGGCTGGCGCGCAACGGTCAACTCTTCCTCGTCGGGCGACGTCGCGAGCAGCTCGTCGTCTTCATCGTCGTTGGCAATACTGCCGGCCTCGTCGTCGTTGTTGTCGTGCAGCGGGTCGGCCTCGTGGTCATGATCGTCGGTCGTGGACGTGCCCACAACGCGGCGCTGCGTCAAGAGCGACCTGGTCGCGCCAATCGCCTCGAACCGCACCGCGTCGACGAGTTCAGGTTCCGGCAGGCCCTCGGTGATGTCAATGTCGCCTTCTTGATCGGCCGTGTTCACGAAGACGGTCGTTTTGACAATCGGCTCCGCTACGGGCGTCGGCTCCTGGACGGCCAAGTCGCGCGCGACAGCGGGTACTGGTTCCGGTTCGGCTTCCTCGATGTGCGGCGGCTCGGGCTCGGACGTTGGCGTCGACTCGCTAGCGTCCTGGAACTCGCTTGACGAAATGATACTCGCCAACGTGGTCGGGACAGCGGCTTCTGTGGGCTCCTCGACTGGCTCGGCCGTGGCCTGGATCGCGTCGGCGAGACTCTCGGGCTCAATTTCCTCGACGGGCGGCAAGGCAGCGGTTTCGACTTCGCGGTCCGGCTCAATCGCCGCGTCGACGGGCTCGATTGCAGCTTCGTTTGGGCACGACACGTCGTCGTTCTCACCCTGAACAGTCTCGGCGGCGATGGTCGGTGCCGACTCGTTGGCGGGAGCAGCGGCCAAAACCTCATCGGCCTCTTGGACAGCGGCATCGTTGGTCGGCGAGTCCACGGGCGCGCTGCGGTCAACGACCTCGGGCTCATCGGACGTCGGCTCGTCAACGGCAGCTGCTGCTTGCAACTGCACCGCCTCGACCGCGTCTTGATCAGCAACATCGTGCGCCCGCAGTTCCTCGGGCACCTCGCGGTCCACCACATCCGGGACGTCGGCCGCCAACACCACCGTCTCGACCGCATCCGCCTCGACCGCACCTTCCTCCACCATCAACTCCTCTGCGCCATCCTTATCCTCATCATCCGATACGATCTGCCACGACCCACCACCACTGCCGGACCCACTCCCGTCCATCGACGCGACCTCGTCCACGTGAATCACCTCGCCCGACGAATTACTCGTCGGGGACACCGCCATACTCGCGGCCGTCAAATCGTGGTGGTCGCGGTAGAACGGCAGCGTCTGGTCGCCCGAATGGTGGTGGTGGTAGACGGCGAGCGTCAGGTCCTCGCGTTCGATTTCAGGGTGCGGGATCGCCACGGTCGGCGCGGCGCGCGGGGCAGTGACGACGGAGGAGAAGAGCGGTTCGCCGTGCGTCGCGTACTCGGGCAGGAGAATTTGCTCGCCGCCGTCGTGGTGCGCGTAAAATTCGAGCGTCGCGGGGGCCGAAGGAGGGATGGGGGTCGCGGCGGCGACGGCAGGGGTCGATGGCTCGTCGTGCATGGCGTCGTCGTCGTCGATGCTGGCCGAACGGGCGAGCGAAACGGGCGCCGACCCAGTCGGAGCCGAATCGATCGGGTGCGCGTCGTCGACCGCGGTCTCAGTCTCCTCCACCATCTCATCGGTCTCGTCGGCCGCGTGTTCCAGTCCGAGACTTGGCCCGGCAACGTGCGGCTGGAACAGGTCCTGGCCGGCGGTCGCGTACCCTGGCAGCAGGATCTGGTCGAGGTCCGCCTCTGCGGCACTCGCGTCGGCGTAGTAAGCGAGCGTGGCCGCCGTCAGCGGTGCGGCGTCGGCCAAGCCATCCGCGTCAGATGCGGGCGCGTCAACAATGGTCCGAGTATTCAGTGCCGCAGGGACCGGCTCGGCAGCGACCTCGTCGTCGACCACGGCACGCTGCTGCGGCTCGTCCTCGACGACCGCGTGCGTCTCGGGCGCGGGGCTGCTCGTCCCCGGGTGATAGAACGGCAGCGTCGCGTCGACAATGTCCTCGTGCATGCCAGCGTAGAACGAGAGCGTCTGGTCGGCAAATTCGGTCGTCACGTCCACCGCGTAGCTTTCGCTCGGCGCGTCCTCGTGGGCGTGCTCGGCAGCGTAGAATGGCAGCGTCATCTCCTCGCCGGCCATGCGGTAAAACTCGAGCGTCGCATCCTCGCTCGCTGATGCATCCTCGCTTGCGAGTGCGTCCCGAGACGCGACGTCAGCGACGTGTGCATGCAGAACAGCCGCCTCCTCGGCCGGAGGCAGATCCATCATGGCGTCGGCGGTCGCGTTGACGACGGGCGAATGGCTCTATGACGTGTCGAGCATCAAACCTCAGTTCACGCAAATCGTCCATGGCGCTCAATCCCAAGCCAGCCATACCTCGAGCAAGAGGTCGTCGAGCGCCAATTTTACAGTGGCGGCGTCGGTCGGCGCAGACTCAATGGTCGGCACAGCATCCAGATCTGCTGGTACGGGGCCCGAATTTGGCGGGTCGGGTCAGCATCTCGCCTCCCGGACGACAGCCTGATGGCAATGGGGCCAGCTTTGTTTGCTGATGAGGTACCGGACATGCTTGCTGGTGTGGTGCTGAGTGCTGGTGGTGGTTCACGGGGTCGCCAAGGTGCGGGGTCGCTGCAGGGGCGCTGATCTTGGCGCGTCGAGCAGACTGCCACAGTCTCCTGTTGCTTGATGGTGCTGCACGGGGAGAGACTGCGTCGAAGGAGCGGCACGCCTTCGACGGTCAAGCTGCCAAGACGTTCGACGGTGACGGCGGCGCACCTTGTCATGCTGGTGCTTGGCCTCTGGCCGCTTCTGATGCGAACACGACGGTCGAGCCGTGGAAAAGTCGTGGGAGTCCGCCGCTTGTGCCGCTGTCCGGCGACCTTCGTCGTGAGTCTGCGCTTGCTTGTGCTTCACCGAACCAAAGGTAAACCTTTGCTCGATCCAACAGAAACAACAAAAGTTCTATTCAACATCATGACGGGGCCACCGTGACAAAACGACTGGAACCGGCGCAAAAAAGAGAAGTGTCGCGTTCAACGACGGAGACAGGCGGGCGGGATGGGGAGGGAGGGCAGGGGCACAGGCGAGCCAAAAACGACGTGAAGGGGTCAAAGGCAAAACGGATCTCGGACAAGGAACACAAAACAGACGCTGGGGGGAGGGGGGGGGGGGGGGGCAAAAAGAAAAACGATCAAAAGGCACGGCATAAACCGCCGACTAGGAAAGAGTGGATCAAGGGAGGTGGCATCAAGAGGGGGGCGCGATTACTGCTGCGACCCCGGCGCGATCCCCCCCTCGGGCGTGGGCGTCGCCGTCGTGGGCGTAGGCAGGACCGGGTCGAGTGCTGCGACTGGGAACACGCCGACGTTCCCGACCGCCGTACCCGCTGCGTCAAGCAGCATCCCCGACGCCCACCCATCCGAGAAGACCAAATCGACACGCACGACATCGCCCGCGGTAATCGCCAACTCGTCGTCGCGCCGCGGAATGTACGCGTGGTAGACGCGCCGTCCGCGCACGCCCGACGCGAACGTGACGAGCCCCGCGGCAGGCAACGACCCAAGAATTGCCGTCGCGGCAGCAGCAGCCGCTGCCAACGCGTCGGCATTCTCCGGCACCGGCGGGACGGGCGGCGTGGCCGCCGACCCGCTATCCCCACCACCGCCACCGTTACCCAACGGCGATGGCCGCAGAACCGACGTGGGCCGTGCCGGCGGGCGGTCCGACCGGTACCGCGGGTTAATCCCGACATTCGACGCCGAGTCTTCAGGCGCAATCGTTTCGCGGTCGTCGTCGCCGTAAAACGACATGCGTGGCGGCGGCGTCAGAGTAGACATGCGCTCCGTCATGGGCGGCGGCGGGATCGGCATACCCGCGCGCGGTGCAGTCGCCGAATCCCCCGGGAGCAAGGGGGACTGCGGGAGCGCATTGGCCATGGGCGGCGACGCGCCACCGGGCAGCGGCGGGGTACCGGCCGCAGCGTTGGGAATGAACACGGCCGACCCGTCGGCGGAGCGCGCGACCATGCCGGTGGCCGCGAGGTTGGCCATGGCCGTGGCTTTTGGCGCATCGACGTACTGCAAGTGGCTCGTGGTCGATGCGACCGCGGGCGAAAAGCCCTGCGCGGCGACCATTTGCCGCTGCGACCGCCGGCGGTACAGGAACAGGCCCAGGAGAATCCCGCCGAGCACGACGGCACCCAAGACCGACCCAAGAATCACGCCGAGCGAGGTACTGCTTGTAGACCCTTGGTTGAGCCCATTTGCGTCACCCGCGGGCGTCGCCGAGGGCGACGGGTTCGAAACGGCGGGGACACCCGTGCACCCGGACGCGGTCGCGCACCCGGCGAGGCAAGCCGAGCTGAGTGTCGGGTACCCGCACAGCTTGAGCGGGCCTTCATTCACGCTGCCGGAAATACACTTGTCGCCCGACGAATACATGCGCGGGTACGAGACAATTGACGCGTAGACACGGTTCAGGTCGTTGATGAACGTGCTCGATCCGTTTTGCGACCCGTCGCACGACTGGTCGTTGGGCTGGTTGGCGCGCGCCGAAGAGAACGCTTCGTCGGCCGTGGCCTTGCACAGACCGGGAACGTCGGGCGCCGAGGCCATTGGGCATGCGCCGGTCTCGGGGTTCAGCAGCAGGTTGCAGTACCACGACAAGTCCCAGCGCACGCCGCGGTTCTTGAACGGGCACCGGAACCACCGGTGGTTGATATCCGGCAAGTTGGCAAGGATCACGTTTTCCATTACGAGCGTGTCAAAGTCGGTGACCGACTGCAGATTGTCGACCTTGAACGACTGAATGAGCCGCACGTCATCGTCCGACTTGTTGGACCGCACCATGACCGTGTAGAGCGTACTCGTCAGGTTGGTCGGTGCGAGCAGCTGCGTTCCAAAAGCTGGCGGAGGCAAGGCACGGGACATGAGGGCGTTAGCACCGGGTGCGATGAGAAGGGAGGGTGGGAGGGGGGGCATGGCTCCCAGCCGGGCAGGTCTCATCGCGCTCCGCGTCAACAAAGCAAATCAACAAGTGATAAGAAAACACGCGCGATGGTGCAACACGCACCCGAACAGTACTTTGACTGCGACACATCAATCCCCTGGCACCCGCCGCGGCCTGAGGCCAGGTTCGCCGCCTGGGCGGACGGCATAGATGCGGTCGCGAGCAGCAGCATCAGCAGCAAGCCCGCAACGGCCGGACGGCCCAGGAGCGACGGAGATAAGGACGCGGTCCTCCTGGGCGATGTAGCCGCGGTTGGTGCAGTGCCGCGGCCATGACGGGCGTGGCGGCGTGGCGGCACCGGTGCGCAGACGGTGGCGGCGCTGCACGGCATGTTGGCGGCGGCGCAGGCGGACACCGTGTGGGGGGCGAGCGGATGGGTGGACCAAGTGCAACCACAAAAAGGGACGGGCACGACGGTAGCGATGGAAGCGAGGTGCCGACGGGAACGGAACGCGATGGGCCAGCACAGCGCCAACGGGTGCAGCGTCCGTTGGCCAAGCAGCCGAGTTCGCGCTGAGCAAACGTTCCAGCAGCCGGTCGGTCGAGTGCGTCGCGGACGAGAGCGTGCGACTCGTCGTATCGACCGCAGGACCGGCAGCGGTGGGCAGGTACGGCACAGGGCACACGGGAAGTTGGAAAACCGGCGATCGTTTGGACTGGTCGGGGACTGGAGCAGGTCGCAGCTGTCTGGTGCAGGCGCGGGCTGGCAGCGCGGCGGACTAAGTGCAGGTAGTCTTGAGCGGGTGGGCGTCGTCGTCGTCGAGTACTGGTGGGCGAGCGACGGCAACGGGAGCGGCCACGGCGACGGCGACGGCGGCGGCGGCGGTGGAGAGAAGTGGAGCGACTTATGCTGGGCGAAACCTCGTCGGGGTGGGAAACGGGAAACCAACAGGGGCGAAACCGTGGAAAAGCCAGTCAAAGCAAAGACCCCGGTGTCCTCAAGCCAAAAAAAAAACGCCAAGCCTCTTCCCTTTTGGGTCGGCGCCGTTTGACGCGGTTTTGACGCGGGGCGTCTTTCCCATTCAACGATCAAATCATGGTGATCCCTTCCCCAGTTCCCGCTTCAATCTCAAGTTATTCAACCTCGTCGCCAAACGACAGCACCGCCAGTGTCCGTTTGCGCTTCTTGCCGCTGCTGCTGCCGCCGCCGCCGCCGCTCGCGCCGGTGGTGGGTGCTGTCCCTGCACCTCCTCCCCCGCCTGGCACCACGCGTCGCGGCCGAAACTTGATCGCGACTCGGCCCGCAGGCGGTCCCGCATTTGCAGTCGCAAACGACTTCGACATCGCGCTCATCGATGCGCTTGTACTCTGCGTCGCGCGCCTGCGCCATCCTCAGCCGGACCCGTGCCGCGTCCTCGATCCCCGCGCCATCCTCATCGACGACCGCGTCACCCACAATCACTGGCGCGTCTTCATCACCAGCGGCAACTTGCCCGACGCGCGCCGCGACCGCCGCACCAAAAATCAAGTCAAACACCTCCTGCGGCGGCCGCATACCCACCGCGAGCGGGTCCATGGCCGCGTCCTCGTCCCGTGCCTGCGGAGGTGGTTGTGAACGCGGCGGCTGCAACATCCCGGAGCCCCAACCAGACTGCGCAAGCATCTCGCGCATCGTCGCGTCGCTCAACAGCTCGTCCACCGGCGCGTCAGCGCGCGATTCGGCCATGGTCGTTGCAGGTCCCTCGGACGCGGGTGCGCCCGTCGGGTGCGGATTCTGCACGCCGAACCGCTTGCACAGCAGTCGCGTCGGGTAAAACGTGTGCACCGAGCGCGTCAATTGGCCAAACTGGCCCATGGCCGCGGCCTGCTCGGCAGTCGTGCGCGAGTCCTCGACAGGTTGCACGCGAACCTCTTGCGCTTCACCTACCTGCACGTGGCTCGACGTGAACTTGGACGCGAGTAGCGAGGGGAAGGCAGGTGGCGGAGCTGGCGGTGGGACCGCAGCGGGTAGTGGTGAGGGCGGGCGCGGGGGTGGGGGTGGGATAGGGGCTACGGTGGTCGGTGGAGCCGAGGGCGCCAGACGGTGTGGGAACGATGGTACGGGAGGCGGCGGAGCGCCCGTGCGGTCGAGCCGCAGAATGGGAGGGTTGGGTTTCCAACCGAGGGGAACGGGCGGGGGCACAAACATGGAGCCGAGCACGGCACCGCGTTCCTGCAAAATGAAACCGTCGAGCGGAGCACGGCCGTCCGTGCACCGGTCGTAACCCGCCGTGCGCGGCACGGGTGTTGCTGCGGCTGGCAGGGCCAGCATGCGCGTGCGTTGCTGCTGGTGCAGTCGCTTGCGCAACATGCGTTCATGGTCGGACCCGCGGCCCTTGCCTTCGAGAACGGCGGCCATTTCCGACCGGATCGCGGCTCCGTCGTCAAATACGTCGACCTCCTCGTCCGGGTCGTCGTCCTCGTTGAGCACGCCGACACCGATCCCACTGCTTGGACCCGGGCCCGTGCGTAGTCGCTTCGTGACCGGTGGGTCATCGCATGGGGTCGCCGAATAGCCCGCGGGCGCGGCGCCAAGCCCACGGCGATCGGTTTTGGGCGCCAGATACCACGGGTCGAGTTGCCGCGTCGGGAGCAATGACGGGTAGCCGAGCTTGCGCGCTAACCGGTCGCCAATCGAGTCGGGTCGGGTTGCCGGGACGGCAAACAGGCTGGTCAAGTCGTTGGCGTCCGATGTGCCAGGAAGAAGAGTGGGGCTTGGTGCTTGCCCAATCGCTTGAAGCTGTTTGCCATCCATCGCGTCCTGGATGAGCAGTGCGCAATGATCATGGTCAGAACCTGTAAAGAACGGCAAATCATGTACTCAAGAGAACGCTTACCTCGAGGTCTTCTTCATCCATAAAGTCTTCGGGCCGCATCGCCTTGCGCTCGGCGCGCGTGGTGCGCGACGAGGAAAACGTGCCCGGCATCCATCCTATCCGTACGCCCAATCGTCAATCTCCACCACCAGATCCAACTCTTGCTGGGAGAAGCAAGGCACGCGCACCTTCTTTACTGCCCACTGTGTTGAAGTATCCTGCCGAGAAACCACCCTTGAAGGCCCCATGCAGCCGCTTGCGCCCTTGATCGTCGGTCACCTGTGCACAGCGCGCACGCGTGATGAGGATCGCGTTCGTTTGATTGTCTACCAGAGGCCATGACGCTCGGACCTGACCTCCTGCTTCCAGACGGGCACATAGCTCGCCTGCTTGCCGCGGCGCGCATCGAACGCGAGTTGGTCGGCGCTCACGGCGAGCGGCGTGCCGACCGAGACATAGTCGCCGGCGCGGTCGGCCATGGCGGTTGCGGGTCGCTGTCGGTAGTTGCTGGCTGGTGCTGGTTCAATCTCTTCGGATCGATTGCAGCTCGCCAACGATCTGAAGATGAGCACGCCTTTCGAGCAGACAGAAGTGGTTGATGCATTGGCACGTGCTCGCAGGTCATCCCTGACAATTTTCCATCGACAGAATCGGTCCCGAACAAACACCACCAAACCGGTCCCTCCCCGCTCCCGTCGCGTTCTCTCTCCTCAAAGCCGACCGTGCTTGGACCGACGCGTTACTCGACAGCCTTCAGCTTCACGATGCTCGCTACGACCCTTCGCACCACCGCGACGCGTTCGATCGCGACGCGTGCCACTGCCGTGGCTGTGCGCACCAAGTACACGCTCCCCGACCTCCGTATGTTTTCCAGCACGCGAATGAAGACCATCGACACTCCACGATGGGCGGCGGAGAGAGTGAAATGAGCCACCGAGATTGTAACACGCGACAGAGGACTGACGACCACGCGCTGCCCAACTTGCATCGATTGAACAGCGTACGACTACAACGCGCTCGAGCCCGTCGTTTCGGTACGATTCTTGCTCTACTATGTCCTCCCGACCACGAAATATCTGTTGCTGACGCGCTCCCACTGCTGAATTCCATCGACCAGGCCGAGATCATGCGCCTGCACCACTCCAAGCACCACCAGACCTACGTGACCAACCTGAACATGCTCGAGGAGAAGCTTGTTGACGCGCAGGCCAAGAAGGACATCAACACCGAGCTCGCACTCCTCGGCGGGCTCAAGTTCAACGGCGGGGGTCACATCAACCACACCATCTTCTGGACCAACCTGTGCTCGCCCAAGGACTTTGATCTGCCGCAGGGTACGTGGTTCGCGACGCGTCCATTTGTTCTTGTCTTGCGTGCTTACTTTTCCCGCAACTTGTCGATTCTCAGGTGAGCTTCTGACGGCGATCAACCGCGACTTTGGCTCGCTCGAGACGCTCGTGTCCAAGTTCAACACGGCCACCGTGGCCGTGCAGGGGTCCGGCTGGGGCTGGATCGGCCTGAACAAGGAGACGCAGAAGTTGCAGATTGCGACGACGGCTAACCAGGACCCGCTCCAGGCCACGACCGGTCTGATCCCACTCCTTGGTGTCGACGTTTGGGTACGATTCGAATTATGGCGAACTGACGCGACGCACAGCTCGACCGTGTGCCTGACCACCGCTTTGTGCCGTTGCTAGGAACACGCCTATTACCTCGACTACAAGAACGCGCGCCCCGACTACCTCAAGGCCATTTGGGGCGTCGTCAACTGGAAGAACGTGGCCGAGCGCTACCAGGCCGCCAAGAACTAAACTGTCGTCGCTTCGCCAGTTTTTGTGAGGGGGTTCTGATTGTAGTGCGCGTCGGCTCGATGGCGCAGTGGTCATTGTCCAGAGGAGGGGCAGAATGCAAATCGATTTTGTGATCCACACGCAAACCGAGCTGAGACTGTGCGTGCCAAGGCGATGCCAAACAAGGACAGTAACCAAAAGCATCCGTTCAGTCTCGACTGTTAGATTCCAGCTTCAACAAAAAAGAATCAAAACACGCACTACATCCGCTTGGGCGAGAGCGGGCGATTGAACCCGCCCTTCCTGTTCATATATTGTCGGTACTCGCGCGGATTTTGCACTCGAGCCTCGGACACGTCGGCGTGCTTCTTTTCCTACAGAGCGCAACGAGGAAAGGGTCAGCACTTCCATTTCGCGATCCTGGACAACGGATCGACGTACCTTGGTCGTCTCGAACCCGCCAAACCCCATCAACCGGCGCATCTGCTCCTCCTGGTCGAGTTCCTCCATATTCTCCGGCACCTCGGGTGCGGCCGGTTCCGTCACTGCCGCCTTCGTCTCCTCCTCCTCCACCTTCTTCTCCTTTGCTCCATTCTCGTCCTTGGCCTCATCGTCGCGCTGCCTCCGTGGCGACCGCGACCGGTCCCTTCCACGACGGTCCCGCTCGCGGTTGCGACTACGACTGCGTTCCCTGCGTTCCCGACGCTCGCGCTCAAGTTCGCGTGCGCGCCGGATCACTTCGGCGCGGTCAATCACGCGGCCGAACTCGTCGTATTGCGGAGCGCCGTCGTCCGCAGCGGAAGAGGAGGGGCGTGCGCGGTCGTAGTCGTCGGTCCGGCGCGGCGGGTAGTCGCGGTCGCGTGAACTGCGACCATAATCGCGCGAGGACCGGGAGGGTGGGGGCGCGGGGGCCGAGCGGCGGTCGCGGCGGCGGTAGTCCATGCTGCGCGGGGGTGGAGAGTCGTGTACGGCGGGATGGGGGAGTTGGGTCTTGTCGTTGCTGCCGTTCGACGACGATTTTGTTGCCTTGGTTGGAGTGAAGACGACAGGAGTGACATGGTCTTGGTTTGATTCGAATGCGGGTGAGCGGGCTGTCAGGACCATCAGCTCTGGGAAACTGGCTGGCTGCACTGTTGCTTCTGCTTTCGGGACTCTCTTCCGCACGTTCAACTTGCCACGCGCGCTCAGTCGCCGAAAACGCGTGCGATGACACAGGATACGATGAATATATTCAATGAGAAGCGACACGAGATGCGCCCCCTTCCCTCATCCACTCCGCCGCGCGCGGTAGCGACGCACTTCCACACGCTCGGCCCGCACCCGACGCGCCCAACCGCGCTCAAAACGCGACTGAATCCAGCATCGTGCCGAGCATCTGAACAATGTTATCCGACATGAGCTCGTCGACCTTTTCCTCAAGGTGCCGCTTCGGGTCCTGCTTGCCGACATGCCGTGTGGCCAGCTGCTGTTCCGACAACCCCTGTTCTTCCTGAACCGACTTGTTGTACAAGTCGGCCAAGTGCAGCAACGACTTGACCGCATCGGCGTTCTTGGTCGCGTGCTGCGCAACGTCATCGAGCACAAGCCCGGCCGTCCAGTCGCGCTTGTGCAGGTTCATGAGCATTTGGTTTTCGAGGTCGTTTTTCCGGTAGTTGATGGCGATCGAGTAGTAGTGCCGGTTGAGCCCGTGGATCAGCGCCTGGATCGACGGCTTGTTCAAGTGGCCAATGTTGGAGGTCGTCTGCCGCGGCTCCTGGTTCATCATGGTCATTTGCGGGTTGATCGTGCGGAACGCGTCGATCACGACTTTGCCCTTGACCGACTGGATCGGGTCGACGACGACGGCGACGGCGCGCTGGTTGAGGGCTTCAAAGGACTGGTGGCCGGAGAGGAGCGGGTCAGATGCGCGAATGCGGTTGGCAGCGAGTTAAAGAAGGCACGCACGCACCTGCTGCGTGTTCACGTCGACACTGGACAGCCAGCACCCGAACCCTGGATGCGAGTGGTACCACCCAACGACCATCTCTGGCCTAATCGTAATGCGCAAACGCATCAGTTGCGCCGTCCTTCGAGCACGGCGTAAAAAGGCGGCTCGCGATCACTTACCGGCCCGTCTGCTTGAGCATGTCCAACATCTTGGTCTGGAAAACGGGGTCGACGGCCTCAACAGACACGCCCGTTCCGCTTTGCGGCATGGCAAACACGTCGATGACGCGCACCGTGTAGTCGTCGACAAACTCGCCGAGCATAAGGCCCATGACCTCCATCGGGACACCCGCGCGGCCTGGATTAGGTAAGATGCGCGTCAGATTCGTGGAATTCGAGCAAACGCCATCGGCAGGCGCGCGAGAATGGTACCGTGCTTGAGCATCTGGAATTACGGTGGTACGTGTCGCCAAATCGTCAGTTGTCGTTCGCGAATTCGTGTGCTGATCCGCGGGAATATCGCTTACCTTGAGCAGTGCCAGTGACGAGATATGAACGACTTCGGCCGTGTCCATGGTCGGCACGTCCATGCCCGGCTGCATCTGCGGGCCGCCCATGCCAAACTGCGCGGCCATTCGCTCCATCTTGGGGGTTCGTGTTGTGCTTGAGGGAGTGGACGCGGTGCGGTCGGTCCAGAGCGTCGTAGTGCGGCTGTGGTCGCGCCGCTGGGTGTCGTTCGTTGGTTGTCGTTGATGGTTATTTTGCTTGCTCGAGCTGGCGGACGACATGATCAAGCGGAAGCGCGTTCGTCACGTCGCGCTGTTGTCAATGATGGCCGTGACAGGCCTTTGACTCGACCGCGGCTGGCCGGCGTTTGCGCCGAGTTTGTGTGCTCGTTTTGGCGCTGCCACTGCATGTTTGGGACTTCGTTTTTGGACGTTGGACCTGTGGGTGCACCTGTGTTGCACAGCGTTGCACACACACGCTGGCCGGCCCCTCCGCCTCCGAACCTCGGCTCGCCATCGGCTGCTCCACCAACGCAACTTCCAGCTCCCGTACTGCCCGATAGAACCGTCCAGGACACTGGCAACTGCCCGCATTCGCAGCGCCGAGGCCATTCCAGCACTGCCCGACGTGCTGCAAGCTCGACTGGGATCCTCGTCAAGTCGCCAACCTTGCCACTGCATCCGTCCAGCACGCTCGGCCCCTGCGCAACGAGTCTGAGACTCGGTGCCAAGCGCAACGAGGTGCGTGACCCTCTCCACCCTGTCCCGGGGTTATGCCATGGCGGAACTGGCGTGGGGACGGGATCGGGGGTTGGGCGGCGCAGTTTGTCCTGGCAACATTGTGGTTGAAGTAGATGGTGGTGGGTTGCGTGAGCCAATGCCGACCATCGAGCCGACCCGACCCAAGTCCCTGCTCCTCCAAGCGCCGCAGGGCCCGCTCGTGCTCTCATTTCGTTCCGCGAGCCGAATCCTCACCGTCGTTCTCGGCTCGCCCTCGCAGCTTGCCGCCATAGACTACTAGATCGCCACTGCTCGTTTTTCGCGCCGCTGCTCGTTCTTCGCGCCTCTCCTCGCGTCCTACTCTTTTGCTCCACCGTCACCCGCACCGCGACCACGATGCCATCTCCCGTCCTGGCCCTTCTCGGGTCGAGGTTCATCCTGGGCACGTCCTTCGTGTACCTGCTCGGGTGGATCCTGGCCATTGTCGGATGGAGCGACCTGTCGAGCGCCAACGTCTCGATTGCCGGACTCGTGTGGTTTTCGCTCGTGCTCGCCATTTTCCTCTGGCTCGCGATCCTGGGCCTTGCCGCGGGATCGGCCCTGCACGCCGGCTCCTACCGCGCGACCCTCTCGCACCTGGTCCTGCTGGACCTCGTCATGACCGCGTGGTGCGCCGACAACCTGATCGTCTTCATGAACCAGACGTCGGAGACGGTCGTGGCCAAGGCCGCCGCATCCGCCGCAGGGATCACCGACGCACTGAACTTCGCCACCGCCGGGTCGGTCCTGCTCATGATGGCACAGACCCTGCTCGTCCTCTACCTGACGGCCGAATCGTCGTCGGCCGTCGTGGCCTTTCTCGAAAAATGGGACGCACAGGAGGTTGCCGAGGACCGCGCCGCGCGCCGGAAACTCGTGCAGTCCGTGTACTACCCGCCGGCGCCGCAACTCCCGCCGGTGCTGCCGGGCGTTTCGCCCATGACGTTCCCGATGCCCACATCCACGACCGTGCCGTCCATGTACCTGTCCCCGGCCGCCGCCGAGAGCGCACCGCCCGTGCCCAACATTGGTGCGCCCGGGTCGCTACAAATGCCCACGCCCGACGCGCTCTCGCTCGCGTTGCCAATGGCCGCGGTCGCCGCGACGCAGCAGCAGCGGCAGCAGCAGGAGCAGCAACAACAGCAGCAGGCTGCGGCTGCTGCTGCCGCCGCCGCACAGCCGACCTACGCCCAGCCCGCGGCGCCCGCCGAGGCAGCGATCCCGGACTCGGCCGTGAACGACGATGAGTCGGACTTGCCGGCGTTCACGTACCGCGCGCAGGCACTGTTTGCGTACACGGCGAGCCCGGACGACCCGCAGGAGATTTCGTTCAAGAAGGACGAGATCTTGGAAATTGCCAACCCTCATGGCAACCGGTGGTGGCAGGCGCGCAACGCGCAGGGGCAGGTTGGGATCGCGCCGAGTAATTACCTCAAGCTGCTACAGTAGATGACGGGCGGTGGGTGGAGCGGGTCGGTTTTTGTCGTCAGCCATTTTGTGTTCTTTGGCGCGGGGAGGGCCCGTGATAGGTCGCGTCGACGAGTATCGGGTGCCCTCCCATATTACCTTTTGGCATGGACAATTTTGTACGGTTTGGAGAGTTGGTTTTTGAGCAAGTGGCGGCTTGATTGTGAAGGGAATAGAGACACTGTTTTCTCGTTGCAAACTCTCTCGCTTCGTGTTTTGGCAACCCAGAACTGACACGCAATTAACGCTACATCTATGGAATATGCTGCAACTCGCCCAGCGACGCCATATAATAGTGAGGCATAATCGCATTCTGCGAGAGCAGTGCCTCCTCGGTCGTGACGCCCGACAGCACAAGCAACGTCTGGCACCCGCCGTTCAACCCAAACCTCACGTCCGTATCGAGCCGGTCGCCGACCATGCACGTGCGTGTTGGATCGAGCCCGTGCACGCGCACAATCACGTCGAGCATGGTCGCGTTCGGTTTGCCAATGACGCGCGGCGCGCGGCCGGTGGATGCGACGAGCGGGCTGTACATAGCGCCGCAAGCTAGATGCGAGAATGCGATGTCAGCGAGCGTGAAAACAGGGTGGAGAAGGAAGAAAGGATGCGAGTGAACGGACCGGGAAAGGTGCGGCCGCCAACGGGGTCGCACACGTCCGGGTTCGTGGCGAGGAAGAGCGTATCGGGGTTGCAGGTGAGGTACGTGTGCGCCTTGGCGAGCTTGGTGTAGTTCAGATAGCCGTCAAAACCGCAAACCACGGCGCCAATCTGCAACGTCGTCAATCGCCGGTCAGAGCACGAAATCTGCGACTGATCAGTCGACGATAGGGTGAGCGCACCCGAGGATCCGGCTGGATGGCAGCCAAGTCATCCATGCCCGTGAATGGCACGCCCGTGTCTTCCTATAGAGAGAAACAAGAGGGATTAACATTCAGAGCGCGACGGTCACATTTGGAGCTTCAACACGTCACGACACTGAATGAATCGTACCAGACCACACGCTTGGAATCCTTTCGCCGTCAGCTCGTCGACAACGCCCTGTTGCCCCACAACGTAGACCAACTTGTCTTTCGGGAAATTGATTGACGTCAAGTAACACGCGGTCGCGTACGCAGCACCGACAATGTCGTCGGGCGTCGCGCCGTACAGCCCGAGCGACTCGAGTTTTTGCACGTAGGACGCGCGCGACTTGGTGGAGTTGTTGGTCACGAAAATGAGCCGCTTTCCTGGACAATTCAAATCGACGCGATTTAGACCAAATTCCGAGACCCTGGTCCCGGCACTCGACCACAAGTTGAGATGACCAACCGAGAGCACGAAGACGAGCAAGAGCGCGGTCAACTCCCGGAACGAGCTTGCTGCCCTGCCAGAGCACGCCGTCCATGTCGAGCAGGAACGTGTCGAATTGGTCGACGAGGGCGCGGTATTGGTCGGGCGTCGAGAGCAGCTGCCGCATCATGATGCCGGCTGATCCCGGGGTCGTATGAGCGGGAACATCATCAGCGTCGAGCATGCTTCCGGTTCCATTGCATCGTGTCTTGTCGGACATTTGTGTCTGGTGCTGGTCAATGGTGGTTTGTTCACAAACAAGTGGGAGTCGGCGGCTCTTGCTCGCTTAAACAGTGCGTTGTGCAAGCCATCCCCGTGCTGAGCCACAGCGTGGCTTGGTGATCAACACAACCGTCAACAAGCGGCCAACAACAACCACTCCGCCAACGACCTCAATCACAATTTGCTTCCTCCATTGCCCAGCACCTCTCTCGCCAATCCGTCTCCAAGTGCCCGCATCGCAGCATTCTAGCCAACTACTCTCGCCAGCTTTTGCTCGCCCGCCGCCCCGCTGCCCGTTCGCTTGGCGAGCGCACCGCACCCAACCCACCTTTGATCAGCCAACCCACCATGTCGGCCCTCCAACTTCTCCGCCGATTACGCCACGTCGCGCCCGTGCGCGTCTTCTCCACCCAGTTCCGGGCCTATTCCGGTGGCGATTTCTGGGACAACGTCGACGCGCAATCCGGCACCAACAAGGGCACAAGCAGTACCAAAGACGACGGCACCAACGCCGCACCGCGCGGCAAGCGCTCGAGTACATACGACCGCCGTCCCGGATGGGGTACTGGCGGCCCACGCGCGCCACGCGACCCGAACGCGCCGTTTACGCCGCGTGCGCCGCGGGACCCGAATGCGCCGTTTGTGCCCCGCGCTCCCCGCGATCCGAATGCGCCGTTTGTCCCGCGCCAGCCGCGCGATCAAGGTCAACTTGGCGGTGGGTTCGCGCCGCGCGCTCCACGCGATCCGAACCAGCCCTTCGTGCCTCGTGCCCCGCGCGACCAGAGCCAGTTTGGCGGCAGCTTTGCGCCGCGCGCTCCTCGCGACCCCAACGCACCGTTTACTCCGCGCACTCCGCGGGATCCGAATGCGCCGTTCACGCCGCGTGGAGATAACTTCCAGCGCCGTTCGCCGCCACCCACGGGGTATAACGACATCATGTCGCGAGCGCAGGAGCTCGGTGAGCGCACCTGGCAGCAAGGTGGGCCGCGGCGTGGTCCTCGTGCGGCCGCACCAGCTCCGGCCGCGAGCGAACCTGCGGCTGCGGCGCCTGCGTCGGCGGTCGAGCCCACGGACCATATGCTCGACGTGGACGCGGACCTCGATTTGGTCGCCGAAGTCGCGAAACCGTCGCGCGCGGGACGGAACCACTATCATCCGCACGAGACGTTCCATCACCAGAAGAGCGTGGACGCGAAGCACCGCGCGCCCATTGACCCGGAGGTGGCCGCAGCGATGCGCAAGGAGGAGGAGGAGGCGCTGAGTAAGCGCGGGTCCGGACACATTCACCGCGCCGAATTCAAGGATAAGGTGTCGCGGTTCCGTGCAGGGCGGGACGAGGACGAAGAGTTTGACGAGGATGATGTGGACGAGGTGGTGGTGCCGCGCGGTGGACCGATGCCGGCGTCGTTGGCGCCGCTCAAGCAGCGCAAGAAGCGCAAGCCGGGACGCGTCACGCAGCCGGCCAAGGTGCAGTTGCCGGAGGCGATCACGGTCGCGAATTTGAGCCAGATGTTGGTGGTTCCTGTTGGTATGGGGGGTGGAGAGTGTTTGGAAAGATTGTGTGGTTCCACGACTGATTGGGTTGCGCATTGGGTGTAGGTGTCCTGCAGCGCCAGGTCAAGTCTCTCCTCGAGCTCGACTTTGAGGTCGCATCCGATTACGGTTCGTTTCCCCCTACTTTGTCCATTCTACGTCCTCGGTACTGACCACTCTCGATCCACACCAGTCCTGAACGCCGAAATGGCCACGCTGGTCGCCAACGAGGTCGCTCCGCGCGTTGAAATCGTCGCGCCGAACGTGACCGCCGAAGACGATATAATGCCGCGCCGTCTGCCGTTGGCACCTGAAGAGTACGCCAAGCTTCCGCTCCGCGCACCCGTCGTCACGATTATGGGCCACGTCGACCATGGTAAGACGACGCTGCTCGACACGCTACGCAAGAGTGCTGTCGCCGCATCGGAAGCCGGCGGGATCACGCAGCACATTGGTGCCTTCGAAGGTTCGTGCTGCTTCTTTTTTTTACCCAGAGCAATGAACTTGCGACTTACCGAATTTTGCGTTCTAGTGGCTCTGCCCGGCGGCAAGATCACATTCCTCGACACGCCCGGCCATGCGGCGTTTGAGAACATGCGCGCGCGCGGCGCCAACGTGACCGATATTGTCGTGCTCGTCGTGGCCGCTGACGACGGTGTGATGCCGCAGACGCGCGAGGCCATCAAGCACGCGCACGCGGCCGATGTCCCGATCATTGTCGCGATTAACAAGTGCGACAAGCCGGGAATCGACAAGGTGCGTGTTTTCGCCAATGCCAGCCGGTGGTGCGAATCGACACAGGCTAAATTGAGCTGGTAACGATTGCAGGAACGGATCAAGAACCAGCTGCTCGAGCACGACGTGCAGATCGAGGAACTCGGCGGCGACACGATGGCCGTGGAGATATCCGCGCTCAAGGTACTGCCAAGATCACCTGCACGTCTTCCCCACGTCGCCTCCCAAATCTCACCCCACCGTCGCACCGTACTAGGGCACTGGCCTCGACGACCTGGAAGAATCGATCCTGACGCTCGCCGAAATCCAAGAACTCCGTGCCGACCCGACTGGTCCCGTCGAGGGCATGACGCTCGAATCGCAAGTCAAGAAGGGCCGCGGCAGTACCGCGACGGTCCTCGTCAAGGAGGGCACCCTGCGCATTGGCGACATTTTGGTCGCAGGCACATCATGGTGCCGCGTCAAGTCCATGGCAACCGACGCAGGTGTGCAATTGCAGGAAGCGCCACCGGCAACTCCCGTGGAAGTGTTGGGCTGGCGCGAGCTGCCAGCCGCGGGTGAGCGCGTCGTGCAAGTGGACTCGGAGGACGCGGCCAAGAAGGCGATTGCTGCGCGCGAGCGCCGGATGGCGCGTGCGAAAGCCGTGTCGGCGATTGATGAGATCAATGCCGCGCGAATCAAGGCGGCTGCGGCCGCCGCGGAATTGGCCAAGGTGAAGCGCAAAAACCGCGCGGCGGCGTTGCGCGCGCAGGGTACGGACCGTGGGGACGGGCCCGCCGTGACCCCCGTCGCAGTGATTGTCAAGGGCGACGTGTCCGGGTCGGTCGAGGCCGTCGTCGATGCGCTCGCAAAGATCGATCACCCGGAACTGAACGTGACCGTGTCGGCCTCGGGCGTCGGCGCGATCACGGAGTCGGACGTGGAGCGCACGTATGCCGCGACCACGGCAATTGTTGGGGCCGGTGCTGAGGGTCGCGCCGCGTCTGGAATGGCGTCGGCCGGGTTGGTTGTTGGGTTCAATGTCAAGCCCGACAAGAAGGCCGCGGCGCTCGCGAAGCGGCACAAGGTCACAGTCGTCTCGTCCAATGTGATTTACAAGCTCATGGATAACGTCAAGGAGCACTTGGCGACGCTCTTGGCGCCCGAGACCAAGGAGGAGGTCGTGGGTGAGGCGACGATTGCGCAGATTTTCGACTTGAATGTCAAGGGCAGCGCGACGGAGAAGGTGGCCGGGTGTAAGGTCACGACGGGCGTGCTCGCCAAGGCGAATCAGGCGCGGATCGTGCGCGCGGGCAAGGTCGTGTTTGAGGGTACGCCTTTCTTCGGCAACCACGCTTTGCCGGGTCGAGCGCCAGCTGACGCATTACTCCTTCCCACAGGTCCGCTCAAGACGATCAAGCACTTCAAGCGCGAGGTGCACGAGATCAGCAAGGGCAACGAGTGCGGGCTCATGTTTGACGAGTTTGAAGACTTCAAGGAGGGCGATGTCATTCAGAGCATCAAGACGTTCCAGGTCAAGAGGACCCTCGAGTGAAAACAGAGGTGTTCAGGGCGTGCGGTTTTCTTTCATAGCTTTTAGGACATTATTTACAACGTAGTTTGCCATTTCTTGTCTTCTTTGTTTGTTACAACGCCATCTCAGACGGGGAACTTGGACACGGCATCCAGGATCAAGTGCGCGGCGCGGTTTGGCGCCAAGTCGGCAGGCAGGTCCTGGTCGCGCGTGAACAGGAGCCACAACTGCATGACCAAATCGTGGTCGATATTCGCCGTGTGCGCGGCCGCGTCGAGCACGGCCGGGTAGACGTGCTCGAGAATCGTGCGAACGTGCGCGGCAGCTGCTGCGCTGGTGCATTCGAGCTCTTGGTCGGTGACCGCCATGAGCGGTTCCTATCAAGAGTGCGGCGATGTGAACGCACGTCTCGACCGAACAGGTACGAACGTGAACGCACCCTGAGGAAACTTCTTGACCAGGTGGACAAGATCACGACGAGCGCTATCGGGTTGGTGCAGGCCTCGATGTGGGTGCATGTCAGCGTCTCTGAGTATTGCGTCTACACAATAAGCCCGAGTAAGGTCATGGTTGGCTCACTCGTCACCAACAAATCGTCGCACCGTCAATTTCGCCGCCGTCTCCACGTCGTCGGACGTTGTCTCGCCCTCAACGACGCGCCGGAAGATGCGCGCGCGGTCCTTGGCCGGCACCGACACCGTGAGCGACCCGAACGTTGTTGCTGCGGATCGCACCATCTGTTGTCGAGACGCTAAATGAGCATGACGAAGTATACCATCGGTGGAGAAAGAAGTAAAGCAGCGTACCGCGTGCGTCTGGTCGCGCGTTGCTCGACCGTGCGCAAACTCGCGGTAGGCGAGCATGACCTCGTCGACAGTCCAGAGCGAGTGGTTGTCGTCGAGCACGACAAATCGCTGGCGCAAACCCTGCAGGTACGACTTGAACAGGTGCACAAAGCCCGTTTGCTTGGCCGTTTGCACCGATCCGGGTCTATAAATACGTGGGGGGTGAGGAACCACACTCTACGCGGTCTGCGCAAGCGACGCGAGACTGGCGTACCGCTGCGATCGTACAAGCGAGACTGCCTAGTGGAAAAAAGCGTCAGAAGAAGCACGAGAATGAATCCGTGCCATGACGAGACGCACCTCCTCGGCGGTGAACGGTCCTTGGTAGACGAGGTAGCAGGCAATCGCGAGACCCGTTCGACCGAGCCCGGCATGACAATGCACGGCCACCTTGCGCCCCGAGTCGATCTCATTGGCCATGATCTTCACAATGTTCATCATGAGATCCAGAGCGGGCACGTTCATGTCTTCCCTATCCATTCCAGCCCGCATCAGTATCACATGTATCTTGCCTCGCCTCGGTACCGCACCCATCCGCGACGTACGTACCACGAGAAATGATAATAGAAAAACCCTTCCCGCATCCACTCCTCTGGGTCATAAGCGAGCCCGATCCCCTCGAGCACACCAAACCCGCACGTCGGGTGCTCGCGCAACTGCTGCAGGTTCACAATCGCGCCGATCCCTTGGTCACGGAACCGCGCCGGTAAATCGTGCTCGCGCATGAGCGGTGCGGCCGGCCGCTGCATAGCCAGGATCTCGGGCGTGATCCAGTTGGAGTAGAGGCCGTCAATCGCATTGTCGGGCCAGAGATTTGGCACGCCGCAGTACTTGCAAGCGCGCCCGCCACACAGCGCGCAGGTCATGGCGTTGAGAGCGCCGCCGGCGCCTTGGATCCCGGAGAGCAGGTTGGTGAGGCCGGGTGGGGTACGCGCGCCGGCTGCACGCGCAGGTGCGCCTGGTGCCGTCGTGGTGGCTGCGGTGGTGGGTCGCGTCGGGGAACTTGGTGCGAAGAGAGTGCCCGTGAAGAGCCGAGGGCTCCACAATGCGGGTGCCGGTGCATGATCAGCGGCGACGGCGGGCTCGGCATCGTTTGCAACGGTTGGAGAAGGCGGCGCTGGTGCGGGCGCCGCGGGTGCCGTGGATGCTGGCCCGAGGTTGGCCAGGAACGCCGGGCGCTTCATTGCAGCAGGTTGAAGTCGGTTATTGCTGTCGTTGATGGCAGGGGCGACGCGGCCGGCGCGACGGGATGGTGCGGACGTTGCCGTCAACAAGGTCCGAACGGGTCCGAACGCTGACGACGAGCAACACCGATCGCAGACACACCGACAGCAACTAGTTCCCAACCAGCCTGCTCAAATCCAAGCCAAATCCAACAACGCCAAATCAAACCGTCTTGGTGTATTGTACCGTAGTCCGGGGGCCGAAATCAACATGAACTGGGCCATGAAATATCAAACCAAGAGCCCCCCACGACGGCGCTCTGGCCCGCCGTGAGCACCGCCCACCCATCTGTCGCTCAATCAACTACTTGCCGCGCGGCGGCACGACACGACCTCCGCGTCCCCGCACGCCAGCGACACGTCGCGACGCGCGCACGCTCACAAACTAAACATCCCAATCTTGGTTGAACTGCGCCGGCGCATATGCGCACGACGGGCCTCCTCGCTAGCAATCACATTCGCGCGCAAGATCGCCTCCTCGGTCGTCGTATGCGTGTAGGCCCCGGCCCCACGCGGCGACTGCACGGGCCGCAACCACTTGGGCAGTTTCACCGTGCGCCCAGGCCCATACTCGTCATGCACGATCGTGTACCCGCCAATCTTGGTGTAGCTCACAGGCTTGGCGAGCTCTTCCTCGAAGAGCGCAATCTTATTGGCGCGATCAATCGCCGCGATCGTCGTGACGGGTCCGTGCGTGCCCGTCGCGTACCCGCGCGGCTCGTGACGGACCGTGGTCGTTGTCGTCTCGGGGTAGAACCGCGCGACGAGACCCTTGAGCCCGCCGCCGCCCGTGGACGCGGACCGACGCGCGCGGGTGGTTGTCGCCGGCGCGCCCGTGCCGTACGGGATCGCGTGTTTGCCCGAGACTGGTAGCGCCGCGCCGTCGGGCGTGTATATATGTATATATATATATATATATGTATATATATATATATATATATATATATATATATATATATATATA
>GG745332.1:673223-698791 GCA_000151295.1 Allomyces macrogynus ATCC 38327
GGCCCCCCCCACCGCCCAGCCCTAGGAACGCGCAAGACGCACCCGCCTCGACCACATCCCGCCGCACCATCGTAGTCGCGGTGCCGCCGGGTACGCGGTCGCCGACGCCGCGCGCGACGAGGTCAGGACGGGCGACGGCGTGCGCGTGCGCGCACGCGTGCGGCCGCGGAACAGACCGCCGCCGCGGCCGTACTCTACCAGGTGAAACCTCGCCCCGATCAGCCGGTTGATCACGCCCCCACCACCACCCACCGCTCAACAACAAACGCACCGACGCTCCCGAGCGGATCATACGGATCCAAATCCCCGTGCGCGGCGGCGCGGCGCATTTCCTTTTCGTGCGCGCGCAGGTACGGGTCATGCACGTCATGCCGCGCGAGCCGTGGGAGCCGTTCGTGGCCGTAGAGGTAGTCGTAGTTTGGGTCGTAGTAACCGCGCGGCCGCGCGCGCGATTCGAGCGCTTCGAGGTCGCGGTCGCGCAGGTCCTCGGCGTGCAGTGGAGCGCCGCGCACGCGGTCGGCGACGCGTGGGTCGAGGTAGGCGGCGTCGCGGTCGTAGTAGCCCGTGGCCGTGGTCGCCGCGGTGGATTTCCCGTGGCCGAGCATGGTTGGTGGTTGGATGTTGGAGGGAGCGAGAGGAGGGTGGTCGGCGTCGACTCGATGGCAACGACGCGGTGGGGAGAGAGAGAGGCAGAGCGACCAAGGTCGTGCTGTTCGGGTGCAGCTGCTTGTCGTCGAGCCGCGCACTTGGCCGTTCAGGCGGCACTCGTGGCCTGACGCGCCCAAAATGACGCTGGAACATGAACCAACCAGGCAATCCGGCTAACAATCATTTTACTCGATTTATTCGCTGGTAACACCACCACCACCACCACCACCCGCGGCGCTCTGCAACTCTCACAACAGCGCGCGCAGCACCTGCCCGGCACGCCGCGTCTCGCCCGGCGCGACCGAGACCGCATTCGGCACAACCACGTCCCCGACCTCGACACAGACCATATGCCGGTACTCATCGTCCCCGAAATCGGCCATGGCCTTGGCCTTGTCCACCCACGGGTTCCAGACGACCACGTCGCGGAACGCCGTCTCGCCATGAGTCCGCACAATCTCGACCGCGGGCCGCCCGCCGCTCAACACATGCAAGTGCGACTCGGCCGCGGGCACGACATTCTGGTAGACGCGGTCCGTCTCTTCCTTGATGGGCAGCGCCGGGAACGCCTGCGTCGTCGGATCGCGGTCGGCAATCGCCTTATTCACGTAAAGGTGGCCCTCGAGGCCGCGGATTTCGGTTTTCTCGATCGCGTCGACGCGCAGGTAGGTGTGCAGCAGCCACGTGAAGGGCATGTCAAACTCGGTTGTGGTCGCGAGGTTGGTCGCGGCCAGGTCCGTGGCGAGCGTGTGGTGCACGGCGTCGACCGTGACCGTGTACTCGAGCCGGAACGGCGTGGGCCACGCGGTGCGCGCGGCGAGGGACAAGTCGGACGAGGTCAGGACAAAAACGACGGTCGCCTTGGTCTCGTCGGGGCTAACGTCGGTGCGCAGGACGCGCCAGGTGGAGGTGCGCGCGAACCCGTGCTGCGGGAGCGGCGCACCCGGGTAGGTGCCAAATTGCGGGAAGACGAGCGGGATGCTGGCAAGGCGTGGTGAGGGTTCATGTCAGGCCGCGTCTGGCCAAGTCTGAGAGAGGAAAACGCGCCCGTACCCGCCACTAGAGCATGGAGAGCCGAGTAACAACACGCCGCCGGATATGATGAGCATCTGATCCGTGATTGCAACAAAATGCAGCCATGCAAAGCGCACCGAATCGGCTTGGATCCGTCAAGAATGGCCTTGCTGCTCAAGAAGAGCATTTCGCGGCCGTTGACGGTCCAGCTCGTGACGGTGGCGCCATGCAGGTAGATGGTGCAGGTCGCAGGCACGGCGCCCGTGGTCGTAGGCGTGGCCAAGGCCGGCGGCGTCAGCGAGATGACGACCTTGTCTTGCAGCGTCTCGATGGGCATCGTGGTGCTTGGTTGGGTTGCGGTCGGATCAGGCGGGATGGAGTCGGTGCGCGAGGAGCAACGAGCTGCGGGGAGTGTCGGTGCGGCAGCAGTGATTTGCGGTCGTGCAGGGTCGCGACGTCGTCGCGGCGGACGTGGTTTGTGGATCGCGGCAGAACGGTGGAGGTCAGTGCTGACTGTCTGGCGCAAAGTGGCACCGACTCGCACCAACTGACCGACCGACGCGTTGTGCAGGTGTTTGACGTGGTGCGTGCACGGTTCGTGCGGTAGAGTGGGGCTTGCCGCTGACAAGCCTTTGCCAGCCGGAAAAAGGGGAGCCAACGCTGGCAAAAGGGACCGACTGCGACTGCCACGTCGACAGCGGTTCGCTTCGCGCAACAACGCTGACGAACCGCAACCGCACCCACGACGCCGTGCCGCTCGTCGCATTCACGACGTTCACGACGACGACGGCGACGACGACGTGTATTTACCGCACCGCCAACCGACTCCCAGCAGATTTGGTCGGCGCCGCACCTACGGCCGACGCGAACGCATTCTTGCACGCTCCCGACCCGAACCGGAACACAACCACAACGCCACCCGCACACCAACGTTGGGCGTTTGGGGCCCGTTGACGACGCCGACCACCACCTGCACCGCGACCTGCACGACCACGACGCGCGCGACCGCGCTCCCCGCTCCCGCATCCGCACGCTGAACCGGCCCGCACGCAACCAGCATGTCCACCGGCGCAACCGCAGCCGGTCCGCCGCCGACCGCACTCCGGCGCGCGTCCTCCACGCGCTCGTCCAGCAACTTTGACGACAACGCCAGCACGCTCTCGTCAACCTCCTCGACAACGCCGCCAGCACGCCGCCGCACGGGTTCGGCTGCGATGGTGGGCCTGCGCTTCTCGCACCCGCCGTCGTCGGTCGCCAGCGAGCCGACCGTGCGCGAAGAAGAGCAAAACGACGACAACGACGCTTCGCGCACGGGTTCCGGCACGGCCAACAACGATGACGCTACCGCGTCCGGCCCCATGGCCGTGCCCGACTTTATCGCGCACGTCATGCACTCGCGTGCCGCCATTTCCGTCGGCGAGTTTCTCGCGCGCGTGCGCGACCACGGTGACCGTGTCGGCCAGTGGCTGATTCCGCGCGTACAGCTCGGCCACTTGCTCTCGGTCGCAACCGAACAGGGGTCGATTGACGAGCTGGTCGATTGTGACGCCCTTGCCGCACTGTTCCTGAACCATGTCCACCCGGTGCCCGGTGGTGGAGCCGCCGAAGACGTCGGGCTCGACGGGGACGACGCGGTCATGTATGGTGGTGGCGGTGACAACGAGTCTGCGATCTCGTCGACGTCAACAACGACGTCCTCGTGCAGTAGTTCCGCGTCAGACCAGTCGCCGCCCGCATCCACGTTGTCGTCGTCGACCAACCCGTACGTCACGTCGCCGCGCCCAAAAGACGCAGATCTCAGTCCCGCTGACGCCGACACCGGCCGCCGGCCAAGGACCACGTCGTCGCGGATCGCGCACGCTATTTCGCTCCGCTCCACTTCCGCGCGCCGGATGGCCTCGACTTCGCGTGTACGTCGCGCCGTTTCGCGCGACCGTGCGGCCAGTCCAGACAGCAGCAGTACGGGCAAAAAGAAAAATAAGAAAAAGTCACGCAAGAGTCATCGTGCGTCAGATCCGCCCACCGGCGACCCGTCGCTCGTGTCCTTCAACAGTTCCGCCGACCCGTTCGATCTCAATGGGACCGACCTTGACTTTGTCGTGACGCCGCCCATGCCGAGCACCCCGCGCCGGCTGACCTCGTCGCAGTACTCCAGCACGCCGCCCTCGCCCGCACCGTCGTCGTCGTTGCGCTCCCACTCGTTCCCGGAACCGCACTCGCCGCACCGGCACCACCACCACCACCACCACCACCACCATCACCGGTCGACGACGCGCGCGGCGCGACTTGCCGCGCTCGATCCGGCCGTCTTGGTCCAGCAGTTGCAAGAGTACGAGGCGCACTTTGCGGCGGTGCGCGACCAGAACGCGCAGCTCAAGGCGCGCGAGGATCAGCACCTGCAGGCTTTGGCCGAGTATGAGGCCAAGTTGCAGGAAATGGCGCACGATCGGCGCAACTTGGCGATCACGCTGAGTACCGCGCGCCGCACCGCGGCCGAGGCCGAGAACTCGCTGTTTGATATCGCGTGCGAGCGCGACGCGGCCATGGAAGCCCAGGCAGCGGCCGAGGCGCAGGTCGCGCAGTGGCGCCGCGCGAATGCTGAGCTCAAGGCGCACCTCGAAGTCGCTCTGCAACGCATGGACGCCTACAAGGCGCAGCTCGAGAATGTGCACGGCGCGTTGGATGAGGCAAGGTTGGTCGAGGCGCAGTTGCGCGACGAGGTCGAGCATTACCACGACCAGTACCAGCTCGGCAAGTCGTTGGCCGACGAGTCTGCGGCCGTTGCCGCTGCCGCAGCGGCTCAGACCGAGGAGGGCGCCTGGCAACCGATCCCGGTCGTGATCGAGGGCGATGCGCGGTCCGGGTCCCGGCAGAGCCGTGGTAGCAGCGGGTCGCCCGGCGCGCCGCCGTCGGTCCCGCCGTCACCGACCCGTCTCCCCGAACCGCGCGTCGCTTGTCGTGCCCGTGCCCATGTCGCGGCGCGCGTCAGCGCTCTCGGCCATTGGCGAGGCCGCCGCTGCCGCTGCCGCCGCCGACCCGGACGCGCCGCATGCCGCAGAGCACGACGACGACGCGCTCGACGCGTTCGACTTGGACGCGTCGGCGCCGGGGAACCGGTCGCTATGCTTTGAGCTCGAGTCGGCGCTCGCGGCGGAAGCCGACGCCAAGCAGCTCGAGGAACTGACCGCGCAACTCTCTGCGGCCCAGGATGAAGTGACCGCGCTCAAGGCCGCGCTCGACGAGACGGCGACCCGTGCGTCCCGCGCCGAGCACGACCGTGACGATGCGACCGCGCAGGCCGCGTCGTTGCAGATTCAGGTTCGACACTGGCAGCGGTTGGCGGAGAGTATGCACCCGACGTATGCACAGGCGGCGGCGTCACGACGGACCATGGGCACGCAGACGCCGACGTCGACGGCGGCCAAGCAGACGGTCGTGGATGCGGGCGAGTGGGCGAGTGTCATGCAGTCACTGCACGCGCATCGCACGCAGGCCCAACGGTTGGCGGGAGAGAAGCGGCAGTTGGAGACGGCATTGGCGCGCGCGCAGCGGGATGTGGAGGCCGCGCAGCACGAGATTGCGCAGTTGCGGTCGGTGAACCGGCACCAACAGGAATTGTTCAAAGTGGAGCACGATACGCTGCCGCCGCTTGCGGCGGTGTCGGAGGGAATCGTGCCGCTCGAACAGCAGCCGGCGGAGCTGATTCCGGACAGTAACACGGGCAAGAAGTCGAAGAGGAAAAAGAAGGGCAAGTTGTCGGCGGCCAAGCAGGTCAACAAGTCGACGACGACGACGACGACGACGACGACGACGACGACGATGACGACCAAGCCCAAGCAACGAGAAGAACCGGTCCCCACCACGACGAGTTCGGTGATTGCGCCGCCAAGCGCCCCCTCCCCCGCACCGGCAGCACCCGCGTCCCCACGGGCATCACGTCCGGCAAGCGTCGTGTCACGATCCTCTGACTCGTCGGTCTCGTCGCTGTCGCGGCTGACGGCGTTGCCGCCGCTGACCCCGAAATCTCCGACCCTCTCCCCACATTTCGCGGCGCGTCGGGCCCGACATGACCGCACCCGGCACGCGACGCGTTTCGACTTTGCTCACGGGTCTCAGCAGCCCACCGGCCCGCGGCAACGGTCTGCGGCGACGCACGTCTGCAGCCCCCTCGGCCGCCTCGGCTGCATCCGTCGCGTTCCCGCCACCGGCACCGCTCCTGGCCACGCCACGGCCCGTCTACAAGTCGTCGCCCACGTCCTCGGCCGCATCGACCGCTCTTTTAGCGTCCACGTCGTCGACGTCGCTCGCATCGCTCATGTCGGACCTCGACTTGGAGTCGGACGGCGGGCACAGCGGGAACCCGAAACGGTTGCGGATCCGGTCGATTGCGCGCGGGTTCCTCGCCGCAGTCGTGCTCAATATCGGGTTTCTCATTATGCTCGTGCTCACAAGTGCCGGACTTTGGAACCCGGCAGCCGTTGGTGGGCGCAGAGGATTGCCGGCCGCCGAGTGGCGTCGCGCACCCGCGATGGTGGGTGGAGTTGGTGCGGGGGCCGCGGCCGCTGCAGTCGCGGTTGGCGCGACGCGCGCGGGTGGAGGAGCGTGGCGGCGACAGTAGACAGTGTGATTTTTTTTTTTTTGGGAATAGTGTGGAATGGAACATCCAGTATTGAATCATGTTTTTGTTGTTCTCATTGCAAAGGGAGGAGTTACAGCCGCTGTTCTGTAGAATGCTCAGAGCGCATGCACCAGGCCTCGCGCACTTCTCCCTGCATGCACACATTGGACTCACAGAGGCCACTCTCTCGGACCTTCAAGAAGACCCATTCACCATGCTGCCGGATAAGACGCTGTTACCGTCGCTGCTCATTGAGCGCCATCGCGCTCAATCAGCCGAGCGTCGACATGGCAACGGTGGAAAATGCATCGCTGGCCCGACAACGATGTTAAAAGATGAGCTGCAATGAGTGATTTGGGCGTCTGTATGACTTGATCCGGCTGTGGAATCGAGGAAAGATTTCAGTTTGCTGGGGCATGTCAGCGAGTGCACATCCTTGGACCATGAGGGGATTGAAGCGTTTTGATGGATCAGAAATGCTTCGAGGTCGGAGTCGTTGATGTCGATGCTGAGAATTGTGGTACCTTTTCAAACACGCGCGCATTGTCCATACCGCCGCGCAACACCACCACGTCGTAGTGCTTGTTCTTGCACGTCCACAACAAGCACATTCGGGTGAGCTTGTGCGTGGTGGCCCGTCATCTTTGCGACAAGGTGCTGATCGTGGCACTGCTAACATATTCAACACAGCAAGCCATGGAAACAGGCTTAAAAAATGGCAATCCAGCGCATTCATTTATGAATTTCTCTCGACAAGGCCTACTTGCCCTTGCCAAACATCGAATCAAGCTCCTGGGCCGCCTCGGCAATCCCGCGCGCCACGTCCTTCACGCCGAAATACGAGTACCAGGTCAAATAACCGGCGACGAAGCGCAGCACCATGGCCGCGTGGTCGTACGTCTCGTCGAGCGGCTTGGCAGCGGCCACGAGCAGGTCAATCATGGCGTTGACAGCACCTGCATCAAAAAGTCCTGGCGTCTGCCGAATCCCGGCACGAATTGCGACCAGGTGCGCGAGATACTGCGCAAAATCCTGATCCGGGTGCCCGAGCCGTGAGCATTCCCAGTCGAGCACCGTGATGCGCGTGGGCGCGTCGGCATTGTCGAGCAGAATCGAGTTGGGCCACAGGTCACCAAAAATACGGCCGGACCGGGCGCGCGGATGCTTGAGCGCTGCGGCAATTCGGTTGGCCCACTTTTCCGCGTCAGCGCCGAGCAACTCGCACTCGGCAATCGTCCTTTGGAAGCTTGGCTCGAGACTGCCATCAAACAGCGCCGTCATGTCTGGGTTCATGTCCTTGGTTGCCCCCGCTTTTGGCACAGCACGCGTGAACGCAATAATCGCGTCGGCGAGTGCAGCGAGCTGGTCACGCGGGCGCGGCGACTCGAAGTATTTGAGCATGAGCATTGCGTTGGGCGTGCCCACGTCTTCCATGATCAGCGCGTATCGCGTCCTGCTGAAATGGTATGGCGTCGGAACAGTCCATGGGATCTTGGCGCTTGATCTCGACGGGGCCCTGCGAGCAGCGATCAAGACGAGTGCATTATGCTCATGCACAGCGCGGTCCTGCGGCAAGTCAACTTCCCCGTTGGTGCGCATCTGCGGTGCGAAATACTTGAGAATAAATGTCGTAGCCGTTGAGGGGATTGCCGCATAGCCTTCTGCGGGCAGTGGTACTCCATGCTGGACGAAATCAGGACCAGACGCGAGCATGACACGCCAAACGTAGTTGGCGAAGCCGCCGGAGAGCAAGTCGACGTCGGCGACGCGTTTCTTGAGCGCCGGGTCGAGCAATGTGGCCGTATAGCGCGAAACGCCCTCGGACGTCGTCAGATCAAGGGCGGGCGCCGCGTCGGAGGACGCCATTATTCTGTGGGGTGCGATTTCTGAACCGTTTGCAGGGAGCGCGGTGATGGGGATGAGCAGAGGTCGAATATTTTATAGGGAATGTGTCAACGAGTTGTGACGTGTGGTTCGGTTGACTCAATCTTGGTTGACTCAATCTCGTCAAGCTTGGCGGCAGCGTGGCTGCGATATCGATTGTGCTCCAGTTTGTATTTGTCCCATGCTTTCAGGGATTATCTGTTTGCTCACTTGCACTTCACGAATGGTCAACAGAGACGCCCTGCTACTTGGCATCAATGTGCTCAATGTCCTCGATTTTTACCTCAACTTGCTCGCCAAGTGTGGTTGCGGACCAAGGCTTTTGGCGACGACTGCAAAAGGCAAATCTGCATCTACGAGTGCGGCTGACTTGATAACCGCGACCATCAGCACACGCGCCACGACCATGGATCCCACTCCGCACGTTTTTGACGTAACGCCAGTCGCTCATGTGCTCAAGTCCGCCCCCTTTGGCACTGCCAGTCCCATTGCCACGTTTGGTGACCTGCAGGTTGCTTAGGCCAAGCTCCAAGCATCCCATATTGCGCTCCTGGTATCACTCAATTAAATCGCTGCATTCACCAGCCCAGTCGACTGTGCTGCGATTGCACATGCTGCAGAAGTTGAAGTAAGCTTTTCGCATGACAATCCAGCGACTCTGCTCCCAGAGCCATACAGCGGAGAATGTCTGCTTGTTGGAATATACACATAAGATTCTAACTCTATCCCAAGCAACCAGTACCGGCTTGAAGCACTCTCTGCGAGCGGTAACCCTGCTTCTGCATGCTCCTTGCAGATTACCAAGCTTCAGAACCTGTTCATCAACACTGGGCTCCTGGATCACATTGTGGTCCATGGTCTGTGCCAGGGTCACAACTTGTGACACAACGCCCACTGGTCCTGGCGCATTCATGGCCCACAATGCTCTCTTGTCAAGTTCTGCTTGCTCATATTTGACAATGTGAATGACCAAACATTGACTTCCAGCAAGGCGTTATAGGTGTCGCTCCAGGGTAATGACATTTAGAGATTGACTGGGCATCATCTGGCCACACCCCACTCAATGAGTACCTGACATTTGACGAAATGGCCATTCCATGCTCTTGGCCATGTTGTTGCCCATACTTTTCATCAATGACAGAAGCTGTCATAACTCTGACTGCAAGGGTGAAACAGAGACGTATGAATGGTCTGGAGACTTTATTGGGGCTGTGGGCATGCAGTTCAAAGTGGACAATGTCATGGAGGCATGGTTCATGCTTTGCACTTTGTCACTGTCATGCAATGTGCTTGAACTGGAGTGGCAGCATTCTATGGCCCCAGCAGTAATGAAGAGGTTCTGCAGCACGTTCTCTGAACGCGACACAGTATCAGTGCTGAATGCACATGATGTTTGATCTGATCCGTGCTGAGTGTGCTTGACAAAGAGCCAAGTATCAAGTGCCCATGTACCTGTGTCTCATTGGGCTCAGGCTTGGCACCTGGGTGGTGGACAAAGTACAGCAAATGGCTTTACACATTGACAAATTTTTCGCATTGGCAACTTTCATTGTGCACATTTGACCAGCTTGCATGTGTTGATTTTGTGTGGATCAACCAGCCAAATGGTGTGCCAGCCATTGTGACAATGTGTGGTGGCGCCAGGATCATTTTGGCGTTTCTTGCATGACAATGGAGTGTCGCTGTTGCTGGAACTGTACCATGACAAGTGTTTGCTGGTCACCACGTATCCATCCTACTCAAACGTGTTGGATTAGACTGCCACCAAGAGCCAGACAGGCGGGTGCCCATCCTTTTTATGGAAGGCACAACCCATGCCAGCCTGCCCTGACCAGGTGACAATGTTATAACTGCAATGTGCCAAAACTATCAAAAACTAACAACAAACACCCATGATGCAGTGCGCATGGGCTCCCCTGGAAACTGGTGGAGTTCCTTTGTGTGTGCAGCTGTGTGGCCAAGCACACTCTCTTCAACAAAGCGCGCTCTCTGGAAACGAGTATTGATCAGATCTCATTTGGGCGAGTGGGAACCCAGCCACCACATGCTGCTCGTTCATTCTGGAGCTGCAGAGCCCATACATAAACAAGGGGCTTCTGGAGTGCAGTGTTGTGCATGGCAACATTGAATGATGGTCATGATCCTGTAGTTTGTATGGTGTTGCCTGCCTGTTGTTCCAGCATTCTTGTGGATTGAATCAATCACTGTGCATTCATATGTCAAAAAGAGTTCTGCCTTGTGTTCCAACATGTTTGCCAAACTGGTCATTCCATTGTCATGTTCACATCATCTGCTTCACAGCACACCATGCCAGCAAATGGGGAACCACCACTTCCTCAATCCGCCCATCCTGTGGCTCATTGACGTACAGCGCCTGGAGTGCTGACTGCATGAGCACCCAAAGAAATCAAGAGTCGTCTTGCTCCACTTCTTGGTATGAATGTAAATGAAACGCAGCGCTGGCGGGAGATTATTGGCCAGCGCCACCACTTCCATATCTTGCAGCAATGTCAACTTCAAGTTGAGCCACACAACTGTTGATGGAATTGCTGTGGAAATTGGCATGAGCACATTTTCCAAGCCCACCTGCACTGTTACCCATGTTCTTGTAGATGACCAGGTCCATGAGCATCAGAAATTGTGGAAAATGGTGGCCAATTGCAGCTGCACATATTTTGGCTGCAAGGCAATCACCATAAATGTGGAGCATAGTGAGTATGTGCAGCAACCGCTCAAGATGTAGGTAACAACCAGGTACCAGAATTCAACTGGACGGATCAGGATGATCTGCAAAATAACAATCATCACCATGTGACATGCTCAGCTAGCATTCAGGTATATGTGGCATTGTTGGGGCCATCATGACCAGCTTGTGGAGACTGGGCAGGATAAACTGTGCGAGGCATGCATGCAAACATGTGATTCCCAACATGGAGACAGAGCATCGATTCGTGCAAGCCTTTGGGGATAAAATATGGCAATGGCATGTGCGCCTGCAGTGGCAAATGCAGGCAGAGTGACAGTGTTGTGACATTGGGTGGGACAACTGCAAGCAATGGAGAATTGAGATGGAGGGCAGTCAAAAAAGTCGCTGGAACAGGCAGAACAGGCAGCAAGTCCAGTGCATTGGGGCTCCAGATATCATCAACCCAGTCAAACATTGGATCATTCATGATCAAACACCAATACTGGCATGGCAGCTGGTGGGGAAGTATCTTGAGAGGATATCCTCCAGCTTCTGAGACATGGAACATTGCATCAGACTGGTCGAGGATCACAGCCAATGAACCAACAGTAAGATCAGACTGGCTGAAATGTGTCTCCCAAACATTGACCTGATCCTGCAGCCCGTTCCCGTTTAACACAAGACGCCAGAAAGATGCCACAAACCTGCTGCCAAGGAAACAAGATCCAGCAACCAAGGCCACTGGCGAGGTATGCACAGCAAGGGAGAGCAGAGCCATGACCACTAACACACTCAAGTGCTTGAACGCATGCACAAGGAAGACCAGTGTGATGTCATGCCAGGATCGTGGCAAATTTGCAAACAGATGAACGAGCACATCGTCCAGAATCTTGTGCGAGAGTTGCTTGATGGGAGTGAGCATGGCAACAGTGCTGGCAATGTGATCCCCACCATGGTCACCATGCTGAGTGAATCGAGCATATTGACGTTCAATAAGCGGCAATGGTGGCAGCTCAAAGCGCAGCATGGTTGTGCTTGGTGGTGCAGTTGCAGCTGTCATCAAGAGTCTGGTGGCCTGTGTCACTGGGAGGAGAAAAGCAATCCTCAGTCGAGAACTCAACAGCACAACAGCGTGTCATGTCCCCTTTGTGGGGCTCCCTAGTGCCTCTTCCCCACTTCCACACTGGGAGGAACAATGTTGGACAGAGGTCGGACATGACCGAACAGAATTGGTCTCTGAACGATGCACCTTGAGTGGAGCGCTGTGCCAACCACAAGCACGGCTGCCGATTGATCGCAATGCAATACACAGCACACATGTTGATAAATAACTAACACAATTCCATCTACGCCACCACCTTTGTCTCCACCTCCTCCACCTCACCCTCGGCCTTGGCCGGCGCCTCCTTGGCCTCCTCGACGGGCAGCGGGATATCGAGCCGGTGCATCATACTGACACGCTCCTTTTTGTTGACCAGCAGGCCAACCGACACGGGCGCACGCCAGAGCGGGATCCAGATCGTCAGCGCCGGGTCCTTCTCATCCTGGAACTTGGCAACGGCGCCTCCGACCGCGAGGGCCTTGAGCTCGTTCGTGACCTTCTCCGACGGCAATGTGGCAATCAAAGGGCGGTCCTCGAGCAAGAGCGCCGTGACCGTGGCACGATCGAGCTGAATCACGCGCTTCGTGAGCATCGGGGCAATCAGCGCGAGCCCGTCGTCATTGAACCGGTGCGTGCAGGTCGCAAGCGCCGACTGGTCGTGGATACGCGAAAACAGCCTGACGCCCGTGTTCACGACCTTGAGCCGGTAGGCGCCCTTCGCCAGCAGCATTTGCTTGACGGCACTCGAGCACAGGTAAATGGCGCGGTGTGCGGCGGCCTCGGAACGAACGACGAGCTGTGAGGCGGGGAACGAGTCGGGGAACCCGTAGACGTCCTTGATCGTCTGGTACTCGCCGTCGGCCGACGACAGGAAGACAAACGGCTCCTCGTAGTGCTTCCTGTTCTTGTGCATTTCGGGGCCGTCGGTCGCGTCAGTCTTGGTCGCGGGTTCGGCGGGAGTCGCGGTGGCTGACCTAGAGCACGCGAAAACGAATAGGTCAGTTTGCTGGAGCAGCACTGAAAAAAAGAGAGCAACACGGGACACATACGACTCGGCGGCATCGGCGTCAGGCGAGTCCAGCTTGATTTGTTTCCGCGGGGCAGCCTCGTCGGAACTAAACCAAAGCCACCATGACGCCGAGTCAGCACCAAGTGTGTCCCGATTGGGCTCAAAAGGGAAAGAAAAAACAGCACGTACTCGACATCCTCCTCAGCCTTGCGCTTTTGCGTCGTGGTCTCCTCAGCTGCTTGGTCCACGACCTTGGCCGCCGCCGCCACGTCGTCCGACGTCGCCTCCTCCATCTCGGCATCACCCTCGTCCTCGGGCATGGTATCAACGACCGGGTCCTTGTCACGCCGATTGCGCGGGTTATGCGGACCCTTAGGCCCCTTTTGCCGGCGCACCTGCTGGTCCTCCGGCAGCTCGCCGTACTGGTTGGCGCCCTCGGCAAACACGGGCTCGGCCACCTTTTCGAGCAACGCCACGAAGAACCCGCCCGTGTTCTGCAAGTGCGGGTAGATGCGCAGGCACCGCTCAATGTTGAGCGCGTCGATATCGGTGGGCGGGAAGTAAGACGGCGTGATGCGGGCCTTGTCCTCGTTGGGCACCTCCGAGAACTGCGAGTAGAAGGTGGCCTCCTTGGCCTTGTACGACGGCACCGTCCAGGTTTTGACGCCCGGGCGACGAAGCAGTTCCGGGAGCATCTTGGACGCGTCGACAAGCCGCACCGCACCACCGCACCGCTTGAGCGCAGCCGCGACGACGGCCTCGTTCTCGATCGGGTTCATCGAGCACGTCGAGTAGACGAGCTTGCCTCCGACCTTGGTCAACGCAATCGCGCGCATCAAAATGCGCAGCTGTAGGAAGTGCAGTGCCGACCCTTCGTTGGGCGTCCACGACCGCCAAATCAGCGGGTTCTTGCGCATCGTGCCGTCGCCCGAGCACGGCACGTCAGCGAGAATGCGGTCAAACTTGAGCTGCTGTCCCGTGGCCGGGTCGTGCAGCGATGGGAACATTTGCGCAGCGTGGTTGGTGATGAGCAGGCACGGCGTCTGCAGACGCTTCGTCTGGTGCACCAGCATGTAGGCGCGCTTGCCGTCAGCGTCGTTGGCAACGACCAGACCGTCGGGCAGCTGGCCTTCGACGTCAGTCGCGTCCACGGCCTCAATCAGCTGTGCCGTCTTGGACCCGGGGGCTGCGCACATGTCGAGGACGTGGTGGTGCGGCTGCACGTCGAGCAAGAGCGGCGGGATCATCGAGACGGCCTCCTGGCGCGAAATGTTGCCAATTTCCGACTCGGACGTCAGGAACTGGTGGAACCGCTTGAGCGCCGGCGACTTGCGAATGGCCGTGCGCGACGCATCGTACTGGTAGGCGAGTCCCTCCGGGTACCACGGAATTTGGGTGGGCGGCGCAATCTTGACGCCGTCGACCTCGATGTTCTGCAGGGACGGGAAAAATTTGCGCTGGCTGTTCTCGGCCAGGTGCTTGGCGTACCTGGAGATGGTTCAGGTCAAAAGGGTAAGCATTTTGCCATGAGAGAACTCGGCGTCTGACGGGAGAGCACATACGAGCGCGAGCCCGTGAAGCGGAATGTGGTGGGCAGCTGGCTCTTGAGCGAGGTCATGAACGTGTCCCACTCGGCCTCGGACAAAATGCCTTGGGCCTTGTAGTAGGCCTCGAAATTGGCATTGTTGTAGTCAATGGCGGCGTAGCTCGAGGCCGGCTTGCGCTCGACGGGCTTTTCGGCACGGGCCTTGCGCTCGCTGCGTTTCTTGTGGTGGCGGGCCATGGTCGCGGTCGTCGTTGGTGAAAATTGGGACGCAGCGCGAGCAAATTGGCGGGCAACAGAAGCCATGCAGCGATGGGCGTGGCGGCGACTGGACTTGCGGCACGGCGCGTTGCGGCGCCGCGGATGCGTCTAGGTCATGTGGGTTCGTGTGGAGCGTTGCTGGGCGGCCCCACCCAAGCACCTGGCGCGCCCTGCCCACATTTCCAGTCCAGGTGTCCGGCCTGCCACGCCCATCGTGTCGTGACGTGAAGCGACCACGACCGCGTCTTGCAAACGATGTGCTCGTGCTGATCACCTTTTTCGCTGAACAGAACGGCCACGACGGGCCCGACCACCACCACGACAACTACGCGCACCCAACGACCGCCATCATGTCGAGCATGCAAGTCGACCTCAACCCGCAGGCCCACATTCGGGCCGTGCGCCAGCAGGCCCAGGCCGAGGGCAACGCGGCGCTCGTCGAGACGTTCAACCGGCTCGAGGATTACTATGACCGCAAGTACTGATCAATTCGAGAATGAAACACGCGGCCCGGCGTGCTTCCGATTGCCGTGAGCAAATTGTGGCCATCGAGCCCACCAGCGCGGGCAAGACGACGCGTCCAACTGCGAAATTACGAGTCCCTGACCAACGAACACGTGGTCTAGGCTCTGGCATCAACTGACGGTCGAGCTCGACCGATTCCTGACGCTGCCCGGGTCGGGACCGTACCTGATTGGCCTCTACGAGAACTTCGTCCGCGATTTTGAGACCAAGTTGAACAAGCTGACGCTGGTCGCTGGGATTGGCGATGCCGCCGCAAAGCAGATGCCCGGTACGAATCCAATCTTGGCCAATTCCCCGATTTTGAAAGGAATCTGTTCGCTGACCCTGCGCTTGCCGACTCCAGACAACGAATCGCGCATCACCTTCCTGCTGAGCCTCGCCGAACGCGTCGCGCCCTCGCCGCCGAAAAAGGGCGAGGAGCACCTGCACCGCGTGGACCTCGAGGCGACGTCGGCGCACCTGCTCGCGCAGACCTTGGCCGCCTACTACCAGCTGCTCTCGGGCCAGTACACGACCGTCTATGCGCACATTGCCGCCTCGGAAAAGCTTCTCGATTCGCTCGATGGGGTCGACAGTCGCGTCTCGTCGGCATTCTACCGCGTCGCGGCCGACTACTACAAGGCCAAGCTGCAGTACGCCAAGTTCTACAAGACGTCGTTGCTCTTCCTCGGGTGCCTTGGCGATGTGAACGAGTTGCCGCTCGACGAGGCCGTGGAGCGTGCGCATGATTTGAGCTTGGCGGCGCTGTTGAGTGATGAGATTTACAACTTTGGCGAGCTGGTACGGACGCTGTTTTCCTTTGTTCTTTGAATCAACCTGAGAGCGATGCTGACGCGTTTGACCCCGCTCGTCGGACAGCTCATGCACCAGATCCTCGAAAAGCTCGACAACTCGCCGCACGCGTGGCTCAAGGCGCTGCTGCTCGCCTTCAACAGCGGCGACATTGCCGCGTTCGAGCGCGCGTCCAAGCCGTTCCCCGCCGACGTACATGTCTCTCCTCCCTCCAACATCACAATGCAGACCACTGACCTCGACCCTCCCCCCCAACACACACACGCCTCCAGATCCTCAACCAAAACATGCCGTTCTTGCAACAAAAGATCTGCCTGATGGCGCTGATCGACTTTGTCTTTACGCGCACCGCCAACGAGCGCACGCTGCCGTTTGCCGCAATCGCACAGCACACGCGGTTGCCTGTGCACGAAGTGGAGCACCTGCTCATGAAGGCCATGGCGCTCGAATTGATTCGTGGCGCGATCGACCAGGTGGACGGAACCGTGACCGTGACGTGGGTCACGCCGCGCGTGCTCGACCGTACGCAGATCCAGGGGATGGCCGGGATGCTCGACGCATGGCAGGCCAAGGTGCAGCAGCTCGCGGCCAAGTTTGAGGAGGAAGGAGCCGAGCTGTTTGCGTCGGCGTAAGTTTGGGGGGGGGGGGGGGGGGTGGAGGGAGCGCGCGGCGTTGGGTGGCCGCGACGGAGGTGGGGAGGGCATGTTCGTGGATTGGATTGGCAATGCATCGGGTTTCCTGAAATTGATAATTCTGAGCGCGCGACATGCAGAGCGACGTTGGGAGCCTTCAGAACACAGCGCACAAGAAGAGACGCGCATCAAAGACGCGCACCAAAGAGTGGCAAGCAGCTCGTGAGCCGAGCGAGTCGTCCACCAGTGTCGGGGCCGCAACGGTCCATTTCCGTGACGCGACGCGCCTGACTCGACCAGAAAGCACGCTCACGAGATAGAACCAAGTAAGTGCACACCAAACGTATGTTATTTGCTAAGAGTAAGGGTGACAACTGCGCGTCGCAACCGTGTTGCGACGGTGGCACGAAGCAAGCAAGACACGAAAAATACGGAAAACCAAAACGACTATGAACAAGCACCAGCACCAACGTCCACACGAGCCGTCACTTGCTGGCGCGAAAGAGCGAGAGCACCAGGCCCACATCCACGAGCCGAAGCAGTTTAGTGCTCCTCCTTGTACTTGATCGTGGCCGGGTTGAACCCGGGCATCGGGAACGACCGTGCAAACGCCTCGATCTCCTTCTTGAGGATCTTGATGTCCTCAGCAGCCGCTCCCTTGTCGACCGCGTCCGAGAAGACCTTCATCATCTTGGACCCCGCAGCGTCCTGGATCTTGAGGGCAATCAGGACGGCACGGTGCAAGAACTCGGCGACCTGGACGAAATCGGCCTCCTTGAACGAGCGCGAGGTCAGGGCGGGGGCACCGACACGCACACCACCGGGCGAGAGCGCCGACGTGTCGCCGTGGACGGCGTTCTTGTTGAGAGTGATGTTGACGAGGTCGCAAATCTTCTCGAGCTTGGAACCCGTCAGCTTGACGGGGCGCAGGTCCCAGAGGACGAGGTGGTTGTCGGTACCGCCCGTGACCATCTTGTAACCCTTGGCCGTGAGCGCGTTGGCAAGCGCCGCCGCGTTCTTGCGCACCTGCTGCGCGTACTGGCGGAACGCCGGCGTCGCGACCTGCTTGAGGGCGACGGCAACAGCGGCGATCGTGTTGTTGTGCGGGCCACCCTGGTTCGACGGGAACACGGCCATGTTGACGCGCGACTCGAGGTCGGTCGGGGTGCCGTCGCGGTTGACCTTGCGGAAGAAGATCAGACCGGCGCGTGGCCCACGGAGCGTCTTGTGCGTGGTGGTAGTGACAACATCGGCGAGCTCAAACGGCGACTTCTGCTCGTGCGCGGCGATCAAGCCGGAAATGTGTGCGATATCGGCCATCAGGAAGGCGCCGTGCTGGTCGGCGACCTTGCGCAGGCGCTCGTAGTCCCAGTCGCGCGCGTAGGCCGACGCACCGCAGATCACGAGTTTCGGGCGGAAGAGCGCCGCGTTCTGCTCGAGCCGGTCGTAGTCGATGACGCCCGTCTTCATGTCGACCTGGTAGGGCAGCGACTCAAAGTAGATGGCCGACGACGAAATCTTCTTCTTGGCCGTCTGGTAACCGTGCGTCAAATGACCACCCGACGGCAGGTCGAGACCCATGATGCGGTCGTGCGGGGCCAGCATCGCCGTGAGCGCCGAAAAGTTGGCCGTCGAACCCGAGTAGGGCTGCACGTTGACGCCCCAAACGGCCGGGTCGAGCTCAAAGGCGGCGAGCGCGCGCGTGCGGCACAGGTTCTCGACCTGGTCAATGTACTCGTTACCGCCGTAGTAGCGCGCGCCGGGCAGACCCTCCGAGTACTTGTTGGTGAGCGGCGAGCCGTTGGCCTCCATGACGGCCTGCGACGTGAAGTTCTCCGAGGCGATCAGCTCAAGGCACGAGTACTGGCGGTACTTTTCGAGCTCCACGAGCCGGAACATTTCCGGGTCCTCCTGCTCGAGCGACGTGTTGAGGCACGCATTCTAGACAACATCATGGTCGGGTCGCGGCATTGGCGTCAGTTGCTGAGCATCATTTCGTGGTGGGCGAGTGGTTGCAGGGCGAGCTGGCTTACCCAAGAGTCCACAGGCTTGGCGGAGGGCGTCGACATGTTGGCGATGAGAAGCTGAGTTGGGTGCGAGCGCGAGTGCGGTTGCGGGGCGCGAGCAAGACAGCAGTGGCGGGAAGGAGACAGCAGAAAGAGCGCGGGAGTAGCGCGACGCTTTATAGGAGTCGTGATCAGTGGATTCTGGTCAAGGAGCGGGACGGCGAGGCGGACGAGGTCGGTGGACAAGGCGCAAGGCGGGTTCACGTTTGCTCACGGCGGTTCAACGACGGCAACGTGGGCCCGCACGGTCCACCTCAGCATTTGAACCCGGCCCATATCGAGCAATATCACATGATCGCGTCGAGCTGATGAATTCGAGCGGCCGTGGGCGGCCGAACCGCCATCGACGAGCGCTGACCTGCATTGGCTGGCCCGCGTGGGCCAACGGACGGAGCAGAGTGGGCAGCAGGCGCGAGACAGCAACGCGTCAGGCGAGCACACGTGGATCACGCATGTACGTCACGCTCTCGTTAGAAGTCATGATCGGGGTCATTTTGGGCTATTTGACTGGTGTGAGAGCCAGAGCAGCCACCTCAGGTCAAAACCGGTCAAAACAGAAAGAGAGCAGAAAAGTTGTCGCGGCGCACACGGCACACCCCACGCAACACCACGTCCACGCACAGCCGCCGCCGCCGCCGCCGCCGCCGCCGCCCGCCCGCCCGCCCGCCCGCCCCCCGCTGTCAAGGAACTTCTCCGCAGTCGATCCTGCGCGAAAGTCGCTCCTCCTCCATGACCCGCCCTTGCCCACCCACCCGCATCCCCTTCTGGCCGCGCCCGGCCCACTGCAAAGCGCGCCGTCCCCTTTGCCTGCCGCGAGTGAAGCACTCGCCGCGCTCTCGCCGCTGTCGCCCAAGTCGCCGGCGACTCGTCGCAGTGTTTCCAAGTCTCACGTCCAGTCTCGGCTTCCAGCGTTGACGACAACGACGACGCCGTTGTGGTGCGGGTGAGGGGCAACGTCACCACTCCCACCACCAGTCTCAGCTCGGCTCGGCTCCGGTCTCAGCAACAACCCCGTCTGCACCGCACGCTACGGCACCGGACTGCAACACTACGCTCTGCTTCGTCGTGCCGAGTCTGGATCGGGTGCGTCTCCTCTCCACGCTCTTGTCGGTGCCCTCGGGCCGCGCGTCGGCTGTGCAGCTCCGGCTGCTGGCTACTGGAGGCAGGGGACCCTGTGGGTCTGTGGGTGGGTGGGTCCTCGCGCCTTCTGCGCTTTCAGAGTGCATTGCTTTCAACGACTTGACCTGCCTGCTTACCGTTGCTTGGCTCTCCTTCTCTCCGCGCAATCCAACCACCACAGCCCGCCACTCTCCGCCCCCCGCTGCTCTCACCCTCTCCTCCATCGTCTCGCTGCTCGCCAGCTCCTTGACGTTCGCCGCGGCGCCCTCGGCTGCCCAGCGGTGACCCCGCTCCAATTCCGGCCTCTACCACGACGACCGGGCGCGCCGACGTTGCGGCTGCTGACTGCACGCGGCCGCCGTGACGACGCCCCGTGCCGTTGCTCTTCCACTCCATCACCCACACGTCGTCGATCTTCGCTTCGACACCCTTTTTATCCACGTTTTTCGCCATGCCTGCTACTTTGACCGTGGCCAATGGCGGCGGCGGTGCCAGTCCGGCCTCGTCCGCGACGGCTGCCGCAACTCCACCGCCCGAGACGTCACGCTCGGCGTCCCCCACGCCCGGCACGCTCCCGCCAACGACGCTCGCGGCACTCAACGGCTCGACAGGCGGTGGGCGGATCGCGACGCCGCCCGCGGGCGGCAGCCGGCTCTACAAGCCGCTGACGCCGATCGAGTACCGCGGCCTGCGGTTCTTGGTCATGGACGCGCCGTCCGACACGAACCTGCCGCAGTACATCAGGGAGTTGGAGCGGCACCAGGTGACGGATGTGGTGCGCGCATGCGAGCCCACATACTCGGGCGACGTACTCGAGAGCCACGGGATCAAGATCCACGTACGTTTTTGTTGGTGGAACCCCCACACGCATGGATGGAGCTGCGATTGTCATCCTCGGCCCTAACCCGACGCCACCATTGTTCGCTACGGATAAAATTGAATTTTTCAGGAGCTCAACTTCAAAGACGGCGATCCGCCACCTGCCACGATCGTCTCGCAGTGGCTCGGCCTCGTCGCGGCCAAGTTTGTGCCCAAGAATACCAAGGTCCACTGCCCACGGGGCACGATTGCCGTGCACTGCGTTGCTGGCCTGGGCAGGTACTTCATCTCGCCCTTCTTTTTCTTCTCCACCCAATCTCCCCCCCGCTCACCCCCTCTCCCCTCCACTAGAGCGCCGGTTCTGGTCGCGATTGCGCTAATTGAAGCCGGCATGCCCAACCTCGAGGCCGTCGAGTACATTCGGTCGCGGCGGCGCGGCGCGCTTAACATGAAGCAGATCCACTTCCTCGACTCGTACAAGCGCCGCGGCAAGGGTAAACTGATTGGCGCGTGCGGTGGTGGCGCCGGGGACGCGGCCTCGGGCGATGGCGCGCGCGTGTCGCCGATTCCGGGCAAGGACAAGGACAAGTGTACCATCATGTAGGGCCACGCCCGGGCCGCGTTGCCACCCCCAGGATGATTGATCGTTGATGTTTCTTTGGATTTCGTTTTAGTTTTTGGTTGGGACGGTGTGTCGTTGGTTTGGTTTGGGTTGCGTGTCGTTCTTTTCGTGGCTTCTTCATCGTCGTACCCCTCCCCGCTTTTGGTGACGCTCTCCACCCTTGTCTTGCCGTTTGATAGTGGGCTGTTGCGGTTGTCGTGCTCGTTGATGATATATGGTTGTTTTTTTTCGTGGTTCATTTCGTGGCTGCCTCCACTTGTACCGTCTCGCTGCACAGTCTTGGACGCTCATCGCATCAATCAAGACCAACTTTACCCTCCTCTCCTCTCATCTCCTCCACCCAGTCGCCGCCCTCAAATGTTGTTGATCGCCATCGTGGTGTTGCCCTCCTCTGTCACAGCTTCGAGTCGTCGCTCTCTGTCAAGCTGTCACCCTCCACGCGTTACTTCCCTCCCTCACGTGTGTTGCTCTCCATCATGGCGCTGCTCTCCATCATGGCGCTGCTCTCCATCATTCACGTCATCGTTTTCCAACCAATGGTTTCCTCAGTCGAGCGTCCTGACGAGGATCAGGGTGCAAAGGCAAGCAAAGAATCCAAACGACTTTACGAGGAGAGGTACGGCAAGATAGCATCCGAAGCAAACCAACGAACCAACAAAAGAATCCACACAACCCACCACCACCATGCACAACGACACCCAACCAACCGCGCGACCTCCCTCTACTCGTCCTTCTTGCTCTTCTCCGCGAAATATGCCTTGATCTGGTCACCACCAAACACCATGCACACGGTCAAGTACACCGACAACCCGATCCGCGGCGTGACGCCGCGGTAGAACCCGCGCACGCCGTTCCGCGCGTAAATGTACTTGGCCGTACTCCAAATATTCAAATTCTGCGGGCGGTCGGCCGCCTTGGCCTGCGACTGCATTTCGACGCGAATCACTTCAATCGGCTGGTTCCAGCACGCCAACGCGCCACCAATCACCGCCGACGCGATCCGTTCCGGTACCGTCAACTTGCGCTTGGTGTCGTCGCCCTTCATGATTTTCTCGGTGAATCGCGAAATCCCGAGCCGCGAGCCCCAGTTGGTCATTTGCCGGACCGCCACGGCGGACACGCCCTTGTTGAGCCCGCGAATGCCTTCGCGCCGGAACACGTCCGCCGCGACCGCCCACGTCGAGAGATTGGCGGTGCCCGCGGCCTTGTGCCGCGTCACTTCGACGGTTTTCATGAACGTGCAAAAGCCCATGGTCGTGTAGGCCTGCGCGAGCCCGCCGCCACAGCCCCCCACGAGCCCGGCCCACGCCGGGGACAGGCCAAACTTGGCGCGCGCGTGGTACTCGAGTTCCGACGAGGCGAAGAGCAGGACGCCGCCTTTGGTCGAGGCTTCGATCCAGGCCCACTAATCGATGGGACGGCAAGTGCGAGACGTGAGATGGTTGATTCTGCATGAATGAGACAGCGCGAACAGACGGCAGCAGCGTACCGGAATCAGACCCTGCCAGAACCCGCGCAGTCCACCGCGCTGGTAGGTCTTTTTGATGGCCATGGCCAAATTGTCGCCGCGGTGCGCGGCCATGTGCGTCTTGACCACCTCGAACGGCTGCCCGAGCGTCGAGACTTCGAACGTCTGGATGGCGGCACCAATGGCCAGGTTTTGCCAGGAAAACGGCTTCTTCTTGATAACGGGCGCGGGCGTGGATGCGGCGGCCATGGTGACGATGGGGGTGGGATGGCGGTCGGTCGAGCGGGGAAGTCGGTCGTGATCACGGTCGAGAGTGCGGCCAGTTGCTGGCAGTTGCGGTTGCTGCTGATGCTGGTGGTTGCGCGGGGGGAGAAAGAATGGACGTCGCGGCGATGGTGGACGACGACAACAAGACTGGTGAGAGAAGTGGCGACGCGCGAGCAAGAGTCGGGTGCAGGCGCGATCAAACACGATCAAACAAGATGAAGGAGCCGCGGCATGGTCAGGCTGCTGCAATCAAGTTGATGTCGTCCCTTCCGGCAGCGGCCGCGGCGCGCTCATGTCATGCCCACGTGACAAGCGGCCACTGTTCATGTCGCAAAATGGTTCTCGCCGTCGCCGTCGCCAGCCGCGCCTTGTCAAAGATGACGAAAGGATGTTGCAACGTACGCGGCTGGGTGCGACCGAGTGCAAAAACCAAAGTGAGCGCCCGGGGCGACGAGGTGGGTTGGTTCGTTGCTGCTGCCGTGCGAGAGAAAGAGTCCGGTGCAGCTCGCTCGGCTGAAGAATGAAGCTCGAGAAGGACGAGACGGCCGACGCGCGCCAAGGAGAGACGACAAAGCGCGACAAGATTGTTCGGGATCACGGCGCGACCGCGGCACATTTATTTGAGCGCGTGAGAGGCGTTGGTGCACGCATGTGCACAGCGAGTTGGGAGAAGTTGCATTGGCGTAAAATAACCGTCTCTGTCGGTGGTGGGGTCGGCGACTCACGATCCGGTTTGTCGTTGGTGCGGGGCGCCCCACACTGTGTTCATGTTGGATTGGCGATTGGCGCGCGAACACGACAGAGCGGTAGGTGGGTGCTAACCCCCAACTTGAGATTCGCCGCCAGCCAGGGATCGTGGCGTCAACGCGAGCCTGCTGCCGACGTGGTTCGGGTTGCACGCAGGGCCGTGCATGGGCGGGGTGGGAGATTGACGATCCGGAGCAAGAACCGGGCGCGGGGCGGGCGCAGCGTGTCACCTACCTGAGCAATTTATATCTTGATCGCGCAGGCACGAGACGACGTGGGAACGCGCACGACAGTCGGGAGCTCGGTCGCGGTGACGAGCGTGTGTCTCGCACCCGAATGACGCGTGGGTGGCCGTGTCTCGCACTCTCACCCACGGCGCGCTTCCAACGCGCGGCCGATTCTGCCGGGTCGGCTCCACCCCCTCGCAACGCGCTCCTGCTGCTGCCTCTCCTCCTTGCGGCACTCGGTTGCCCTGCCCCACCACCACGCACCACTCCTATCCTCGTCTTCCCACCTCTCCCCTGCCTGCACCATGGCCGACACCGTCATGCCGCCGCCGCACGCGACGCGCTCCACCATGGTCCGCACCCGCTCCATGACGCGGCGTCTCGCCGCCGCCGAGCCGCCCATGCTGCCCTTTGCACCGCCGCCGCTCCCGCCACCGGCCGCGGTCCCGCTTGCTCCCACACCGCCAGCATCTTCTGCCGCCGCGATCGCTGCGCGCCGACTCGTACGAGCCTCTGTGGCCGCTGTGACCGTCTATACGGCGACCGCGCTCGCGCTGAATGCGCTCGGGCTCGCCAAGTACGACGGAGACCGACACGTCGTGACGCTCGGCTGCGTACGCGCGGGATCGCCGTGGTGCTCTCGCTCCGTCGTCGAGATTCCGGCGCAGTGGCTCCCGCTCGCGCCGCGCGCTCGGACATTGGCAGTCGACTCGACAGCGACTGCGCGCACGCCTGAATGCGCTTCTGTTTCCGAAGACGCGGGGCACGACGCGTTGGTGCGCCAAGAAGTGGACGATGAAGAAGCGTTGCAACCCACCGCACCAACAACTCCTCCACCTCCACCGCTGCTGCGACCGCATGACGCCGACCCCGCCGACGACGCGCTTCGCAAGCCACGACACGCGGCACCACCGCATGTGCCCGCCTTGTCCAACGCCGATCGCGCCAGCGAGTCATTGCCCGACGCGCGTATGCCCGTGCCGGGACCCGACAATGGCGACCATGCACCTCGACATGCCGTCGTCTGGGACCCGACTCTCGCTCATGGGCCCGCACCCGTCCTCCCCCCGCCTGGCCCGCCGCCTGCTGCCCGCGATCCCCTCCCGCGCATGCACCCGACCCCGGACTCGGCGACACTGATCCGCATCCCGATCTTCGACCGCACCGACGTCGATCCGCCGCACGCGAACCCCGCCAGTGCGCCCGTTCGGCGCGCATCGCCGCTGTCGCAGCGTCCCGCTCGACCCGTCGCACCCCGCGTCCACGACGATGCACCGTCCCGCGTCCCGCCGTCCTTTGTCGAGACCCCCATCGCGGATCCGGACCCCGTCGTGGATCCGATCCACGCCGCCACCGCGGACCTACACGCCTCCGTCCCGGTGCACGCGTCTCCTGCCTCTGTCTCTCCGCGTGTAGCGAGCGCCCGCGGGTGCCGCTGGCCCCCGCCATGCGCCCGCGCCCTCGACCTGCGCGATGGTCAGGCCCCGTTGACCACCAAGGTCGCCGCGTGCGTGATCCT
>GG745332.1:704358-911456 GCA_000151295.1 Allomyces macrogynus ATCC 38327
GTGCATTCGCCATTGGTCCAAACAATCGGGCGGGCACAGTAAATCATATGAAAAGCCATGACGAGTTGCAATGCCAGCGAAACCTCCTCACCCACAACGATGGCAACTTGCCGTGTGACCCTCACCGCGCGCACCATCAGATTGCGCGCACGTCTGACATCAAGAGTCGGGTGGGTGTACCACCACATGTGCGGGTACATCAAGCATGAAATGTTACGGCGAGAACCGCAACATAGAATCTCCTCTTCACCACTTTCTCCCACACTTGATTCTTGCTCCAGCTCCCTCTCTCCCAACAGATCATTTCATGCCTCGCTTCCAATATGCGTGCCTTTTTTCTCCACCTGGTCCGGCCACCGTTAAAAGATCGCCCCTCATCATTCGTGCACGACGTTGTGGTCCAGCATCCCCGTGTTGATCGGCGGCAGGCCGATTATGCAGTCCTGGCACCAACGAGCACGCCCCGGTCGTCGACGCTTCGAGCGCTCCCGCCCACTCCTCGTTCCCGGGCAGTGCAATCGCGCCGGCCCAATTGACGACGAGGAGCAAGCACCAGTCACGGAACGGGTCCGGCATAACCGTGGCCGGGTTAGCGCGCGGGACGCGCACGGCAACGTTGGCGCCGCCGCGCGTCCTCACGGTCCGCGGCACCTCCACGCCAGCCGGCGCGTCGATCCACGCCATGTCGACGCACGCCAGTTGTGTGCGTGAGCAGGACGACCGTGCCACCGCATCAAAGACCTCGGCAAGCACAATCGCGTCTTGCCGGGCCACTACTTAGCGAGCAAGTGAAGGTAAAAATCGAGCACGTTGAGTGTTTCAGTGCCAAGGTGCAGACCGTGCCTATTGAGCGTTTGCAGAGAGCGTGAGCAAGCGAAACAGATACGCGTGGACAGCGAAAAAAGGTTCATCCTGCAAGAATAGGACAAGGACGAACCGAAGCACAATCACAATCGCATCCACACTGCCGCCAAGCTTGTCAATCTGCATAATGGCGTCGGTCACATACACAGAGCGGTTTGGGTCCACTGTGTGCATCGTATCCTGAATCCCGGGCAACTGGATAATCTCGAACACCAAACTTGGGTCAGAGGCGTCAGCCGTGCCGGGTGGCATGCGCTTGAGCTTGTACCGACTATTTTGGTTGTCGAGAACATCCAGGTACGCCTCGGCTTGATGCTCGCCATGCTTCCGGACCATGCGATCCGCCTCGTCGAGCCAGTCCGACAGCGTGTGTGGAGTACCCCGATTTCGGGCGAGCCCGTGTCGTGTTTGCGCCAAATCAACTTGGATGCGATGCAGTTCCGTTTTCGGTGCAGCGTTGGACGGGGATAAAGCAGGCTTGGATTGCGAGTCGGCAATGAGCTGGACAAGTGCGCTCTTGCCGCTCCCTGAGGGGCCAAGTACGAGCAACCGTGCGGCAATCGACTCGACCGGCATGGTCAGGATAATGTGGATGGTAGCTACAGGTTCAGATGCAACGACGTGGAATGAGGTTGGAGTGCAGTTGCAGCTGCACAGCTCAGGGGTCTGGATGTTGGTTCGATGGTGTGCCTTCGAAGCATCAACCAGAGGTCCAAGACTGTTGACGCCCCCGCAGCTTTGTGACGTGGAAGCTCACAGATGGGGTGACCGCATTTCAAATTGTGCGATGGCTTCTGCGCAAACTCCGATCCCGATCCCGATTAAAAATGGAGCGCTTTATCAAGTCGAACATCAAGACATTTAGCCTCTGGACGTGGTCAAACCAAAGCTCGTGGTGTTGGAGGCAGCAGTAATGGAGGCAGCAGGAGTATTCGAAATCGTGACAGGAGCGCTTCTGCAGCGCGGATTCTGGCAAGCAAGAAGCAAAGGCAAGGATATGTTCGCGGCGAGTGCTGTTGCATTTTGACACTGTTTGATAATACTATTTGATGCGGTTTGATGAGTGGATGGCCGCTTGTTGCTTCTGGCGGGTCACTTGATGTCAACTTCATTATCGCCTGCCCTTCCGTTTCACTTCGTAAGCCATTGTTTATCGGAGAAAAGCTCACCAGAAAAGACACGAAAACCGTCATTCTAGTACAAGTGCGTGGTCGATCGCCCAGGATTGACACAGCGGACGACAGTTTGAGTCGAGGATGTTGGTTACAACAAGAAATGTTTATTGCTTGAGTGTCCAAAAGCTCAAGTGTCAGCCGCTTGAACCAAGCGTGCCTGGGCACAACATATGCCCGATCCAAACGTCAAGAGTTAGAAGTGTATCGTCGAACAAAATGTGGGCGTTGAGGTAGCTGAAAGCATATGCGCTAACGGTCGCTGAAAGTACATTGAACGAAAGCGCGCTGCTGCAGCAAGCCAATTCGATCAATCAGCGCGCAACGGCCGCGCCCGTGGATATCCCTGCCCAGGAGATACGGCTGGACGGCGGTCAAGTATCGGCATACGTGAGGGCGGTGCCACAATAGTCACACCAGGAGGCCAGTGAGTTCTGTACACTGGCGTGTAGGTGCATGGTGACTGGGCAAGGATCGCTGCCACAAGGCGCACACCCCCGGTCACGGCCACACGACCACTCATGTCCCGTGTCCGAGGTGCTGTGTGAAGGGGTGCAGGCAATTGTCTTCCCTTTTCGATGTGTCGTTCTTGTCCTCAGTTTCCTCTCATTACCACCTCACCCCTGAGCCTAGTTCGCGTGATTGCTCCCTCAAGAAGAATCATTTCGACCAACTATCAACTAATGAAGCGTCTATTCTCCACCCGCTTCGCCGGTGGTTGAAGAACTGTGACGGCTGCACTGATCAGGAGCGCCAAGCCCTTCACAAAACTTCACTCCTGCACGATGATGCGGTCCAGCATCCCCGTGTTGATCAGAGGGTTGTGCAGTTCCGGAACCAGCGAGCAGCACGCAACCGCTGAATTGACCGACGTGTCGAGCGCGCCCGCCCAATACTCGTTCCCAGGCAATGCATTTGCTTCGGTCCAATACACGAGCATGAGCAAGCACTTGTCGCGGAATGGGTCCGGCACGACCGCAGCCGGGTTATCGCGCGAGACACGGATCGCCACCATGGCGCCGCCGCGCGTTGTCACAGTCTGCGGTATGCCAACGGCAGTTGGCACGTCGATCCACGCCACGTCAACGCACTCCAAATGCGCGCGCGAGCAGGCCGACCGCGCTACAGCATTCAGCACTTCAGTGATCAATATCGCGTCCTGCATGGCCACTCGCATCATGCGCCGGCCAAGTTCGTGCCCAACGATGCGCAGGTAGATGGGTTGCCCGTATTCGGCACTGCGTGCCATGCACTCCACCAAGACCTGGTCGAGCGACGTCTGGAGCCGGCGACGGGACCAAAGCGCATCCCGCACCTCGAGTCCCGTGAAGGGGTTCCCGCCCACCGACTCATCGCGCGCCTCGTCGTCAGCGTAGAACGCAGCCCATTCGGGCTCGAGTATCTCGCGTCCAGCCTCGATATCGCCTCCGGACCGCGCGCGCAGTTCCATTTCGTTGGCGAAATCAACGCGTGATCCGGCCACGGCCACAACAATTCCGTACCGCTCGTACGAGGAGGGGACGCCCAGCTTTGCGCCGTTCTTGCGTGCGCCGTCGTTGATGAACAGGGTTGGACCTGATACGACCAGGAGCGCAGCAATCGCGGCTTCGGCTGGCGAGAGCGCGTCAGTGAGCGGGACCTCCGCGGGCCGAATCGCAGCCGCGCGCCAGACTTTACTTTCGATCAGTGCGGGGTACCTGAGCGGCAACATCTTGTTGGTTTCGCCAATAAAGATGGGCGCGCGGCACTGGACCAGCCGCTGAAGGAATGCGCAACGATCGAGCGCCGAGTAAAATGCCTGCTCGTCGGCAGTGCCGTGTGAGACCATGCGGGTGAGAAACGAGTCGATCAGTGGGACTAGACGTGGCGGGACGAGGATGCGCGTCGTTGACGCGGCATGAGCAATCGCGGCACGGTCGACCGGGTTGGTGAATGCAGCGATTTGATTGAGCGGCGTCGGGAGCGCGCAATGGGATGCTTGGAACTCGGCCGATGCAACGAGTAAACTTCCGCACGTAACAACGGGGCCGGCAGTGCCCAAGGGAACGGACGTGAGGACTTGGGCGGCGGGCGGTACGTCAAACGCGTGCGGCGCGGGATCCGTGGTGGCCACGCTCATACTGCTGGTCGCAATTGGTGGTTCAGCCGTGCTGGTCGGCACAGCCTTGTCTGCGGCCGTTGCATCGGCTGTGGACACCCCCTGCCCTGGAACGACGGTACTCTCATCTGGGGCGCCACTCTCCACCGTATCGTTCGCCGCAAGAGCGTAATTCTCCACCGTCACATCCCCTTCTCGCGGGGTCGCCACCATCTCGTCATTCTGTGGCGCGGTAAACGCAAATTGAGGTCCGAAAACCGGATCCACACCCGGCCGTTCCTCAGCAAGATTCCACACCACTTGCAGAAACGCCGTGAGCTGCTGGAAGCAGAACGCGGCGTGGCCCGCATGTTCGTTCAATTGCACTGGAATCCGGTTGTTCATGGGAACATGCGTGGTGGGAGCGAGGTGGTCGCCAAAAGCCTTGGTCTGCAACCATGCCTCGAAAGCTTCAATCCGGTCTGTCAGGTTCAGGTAAGCACCGTGTTCAACAGCATGGGCAGGTTGATAGTGCGAATACACGACAATAAAGTTGTGCGTGTACTTGGCGAGCAAATTGAGGTAAAAATCGAGCACGTTGAGCGTATTGGAACCAAGCGGTAGGGCGTGTCTATTGGCCAGTTGTCAAGTGTGTGAGCAAATGGAACAGGCATTCGACCCGAAAAAAGCAAGAAGAAAGCTCTCATGCAAGCATGGGATCAGCACGAACCGGAGCACAATTACAATCGCGTCCACGCTGCCACCGAGCTTGTCAATGTGCAGAATCGCGTCGGTCACGTTTGCGGACCGGTTTGGATCCACGGTGCGCATCGTATCCTTGATTCCAGGTAACTGGATCATTTCGAGCACCAAGTTTGGGTCGGATGTGTCGGACGCGCTCGGTGGCATGGGTCGCAGCCTGTACCGACCGTCCTGATTGTCGAGAACGTCCAAGTACGCCTCGGCTTGATTTTCGCCATGTTCTTGAACCATCCGATCCGCTTCTCTGAGCCAGTCCGACAGCGTGCGGGGAATGCCCCGGTTTCGGGCGAGTCCATACCGCGTTCGCGCCAAATCAACTTGAATGCGATGCAGGTCTGTTCCTGGTGCGTCGCTGGACAAGGACGAAGGAGGCGCGGAAGCGCCGGTGTTGGTCAAGTGCGGTATGGCTTGTGCGCTGGCAATGAAATTGATAAGCGTGCTCTTGCCGCTTTCTGAAAAGCCAAGCACAAGCAGCCGTGCAGCAATGGACTCGACTGGCATCGTCAGAATCTTGTGGATTTTGGCGACAGATCCAGATGCAATGATGTGGGAGGAGAGGTTGGAGAGCAGCTGTTGTTGCAGAGCGATTTCGGGCGGATGATGATGGTTCGTGCAAAAGAGAATGAACGGCGCGCTGGGTGCGCCCGTGAAGGCATCATCGCCTCAACCACGCCACAACGGCTTTGTGACGTGGAAGCACAAGCAAGGGACGGCTGTCAAGATTTGTATGCTTGAAGGCTTAGATCATGGAGATATTTGAGTGATTCCCTGACTCAAACGTCAAATCAGCTGTTGTCGAGATCTGGATCTGGTCAATGTAAAACTGGCGGCAATGACAGGGGATGAAAGGACGTGGACGATGCTGGGACGGAATATCAAAAAACCGGCCCTAGTGTACTGGATGAGAAATTGAGCGTTCATTGAAAGTTATGTAGCTTGATGGGTTGATGGGTTGACAAATAGTGCCGGACATGACGGCGCTGTTCAACAACCGCCTCGAGCCAAGTTTCCAGAGGACGATTGCCAAGTGCGAGCCGCTCGGTGCCGACGCGCAAAAGTGGGCCGACCGGATTGCTGCGGCGCTGAAGCACCCGCGCGGCGGTCCGGCCGGATTTTCGGCGACCTGTGGCCCAACTCGATCCTGCTTGACAATGCCGATGCACCCACGCGCATCACGGTCATGGACTGGGAATGCTCGCGGCTTGGGCACCCGGACCAAGACCACGCAGTATCTCGCGAACCTGGTCGCGATGCGCGCCGGGGCCCGGCAGACGCCCGACATCTTTGACGCGGGTGCCGTTGACGCCATGATTGACCTGCCCGTGGCCGCTGCCAAGCCGCTCGACGAGACGTACGACCACGCGGCCATGGCGCTTCGGTACGTCGGTTACTTGACGTGGTTCCCGCATTTCGGCGTCAAGGACGCGGCGCGCGGGATTGCCGAGGCGGCTCAGGAGCTCGATGCGATTTTCGGCAAGGGAAAGTAGGCCATGATTGCTGAGAGAATTTCGTATGTTATTGCGCTGGATTGCAATCTCTTGATGTCAGCCTTCCCACAGTAGTTGTTGATCGGCACAGTCATCTCCAACGACCACACCCCATCGTCACACGCAACCACTCTCCCTCAGACTTCACGCGTAAATCAAGCAGCAACTTGTCGCAAAGATGACGGGCCACCAAGCACACGCTCAACCGACCGCGCTCGTTGTGGTCGCGCATGGATCTGAGGAGATGGAGGCCGTGATTGCCATCGACGTGTTGCGCCGTGCCCACATTGACGTGATGGTCGCGGGTCTGACAGGCGCCGGCCCCATTAAGTGCAGCCGCGGCGTCGTGATTGTTCCCGACGCAGCGCTCGATACGTGCAAGAACAAGCACTACGACGTGGTGGTGCTGCCCGGCGGTATGGACGGCGCGCGGGCCTTTGAAAAGGTACCACGGCTCTCAGTTTTGGCATCAGCGACCCGAACCCGACGCGTTCTGACCGTCTGATCAAATCGGTTCACATCCCCACAGTCCAAGGACGTGCACGTGCTCATCGCCACGCACCTGACCGCGACCGACAAGTGCCGCCACGTCGCCATCATTTGCGCGTCGCCCGTGGCCCTCGTGCCGGCGCTCGCATCGCTGTCGTTGCCCGCCGACCTGCGCATCACGTCGCACCCGTGTGTGCAGGCCGAGATCGAGGCTGGGCTGCCTAAGGCCAAGTACGTCGAGGACCGCGTCGTTTCGACATGGAATGGCCGCCTGATCACGTCACGTGGGCCCGGCACGGCCTACGAGTTTGCGCTGGCCATTGTTGAGACGCTCGTGGGCAAGGAGGTGCACGACAAGGTCGCGGCGCCGATGCTGCTGCCGCAGCTGTGATGCACCCTGCAAGAGAAGCGATGGTGTGGCTGGAATGAAAGTATCCGCCGGCTGGTAGGAACTCAACGAGCGCAGTTTTGTCATTTACCATTCATTCGATCATTCATCCATCGTCGCGGTCAGGGCAATCAAGGGCAAAGAGGAAGCGCTGCAGGGATAGGGAAAGCGCAGCAATGACGATGGACAAATGAAGCTTCAGAACGAAGCGTCCGCCGCTTTGATCTCGTGGCTGGCAAAGGACCGGCCAACGCGTCAGGCGCCTCCTGGCTGCACTCCTGCCGCTGCCCCCTCCCCGTCCTCCTGCGCTCTGCTCTCCGCGCTCGACCACGAAGGAATCGACACAATGCGACGCATCTCGTGCTCTGGACCCGCTCCGCCGCCGTGCGCTGATGCGCGCACCCCTGACAACAAGCGAGCCGCACAACGACCACCATGGGACCAGTCCTGGGGCTCTCTGCGCGCCCGATGCGGCTGTGCGGCAACGGAAGACCGCTGTGCATGCCGTCGGCCTTGTTGCGCGACGCTGCTCCTGGTCTGAATGACCATGGACTGGCCTCTGAGTGGTTGATCGGGTTGGTCGCTGGCGTTGATCAGCGTTGCTCAGCGTCGCTCGGCTCCCACACCAGTTGCCGTCGGTTGCCCTCCTTGTCGTCTCGGCCAACCAACCGACCAAATCTGCGCTGAACATCGCCGTCAACGCTTCCTCTCCCTCTACCGCTCAAGTGTGATCTCCGCTCCCGGGACCACTGTCGACACAGGACCGACCGTACCCGACCCATCCTCAACTCGACCCGTACTGCGACGCGACACGACGACGACGCCGCTCCGACCACGTTCACCATGGACGCACCGTCGCTGCTCTCCGTACAGGCGCCCGAAATGATGCAGCAGCCGCTCGTGCACACGGCCTTCGGGTCGCGCGTGCCCGACCTGACCTACCTGCAAGTACACATGTACCTGACGCTGCCTGCCGTTGCGGTACTCGGCTGGCTCGCGCGCCCGTTTCTCTGGGCGCATGACCAGTTCAAGATGGTGTTTCTGATGGCATTGGCCGTCGTCTATGCGTTCCCGTGGGACCACTGGGTGATTATGCGCGGCGCCTGGGGCTACTGCGAGTCGTGTGTGATTGGCACGATTGGTGGGGCCGTGCCGATCGAGGAGGCTGCGTTCTTTGTGATTCAGACGGTTGCATCGAGTTTGGTCGGGGTGCTCGTCTACCAGGCGTGCGGGCAGTCGCCGGCCGTCGTGCAGGCCGCGGTCGCGCTCGAGGCGATCAAGTCGCCAGGGACGGGTGCGTTGATGCTGAAATGTGTAGTTCGCGCTGCATTTATGGTCTCTTACCAATTTTGACGGCTCTAGGTCGCACGCTCCGCGGTTTCGGGATCACGCTTTGCTTGATCGCATGGGCCGTGTCCATGTACTATGTGACCTACGGCCCGGCCAACTCGTTCTACCTGAGCGCGATCATCATGTGGGCGACGCCCATCATGGCGCTGCAGTGGTGGATGGCCGGCCCCTACATTTGGCGGCTGCGGAAGCCTGCGATTGTTTCGGTCGTGCTGGCCACGGCCGCGTTGAGTGCACTCGACTGGTACGCGATCCGCGCGGGGGCATGGGAAATTGGCGCCGACACGGTGATTGGCATCTATTTATGCGTGCATTTGCCGCTCGAGGAAGTCGTCTTCTTCGCGCTGTCGAATGTGATGCTTGGTACGCAGTGTTCTACTTCCCCTCTCATCGTTTGGTCTCACACAATCATCTCCACCATCCTAGTCCTCGGTGCCATGGCCTGCGATCGCACGCTCGCCATCATGAAGCTTCAGGGCACGCTCGACGAGCGCAAGCACTGGGTACGCGAAATGTACCGCTGTACGCTGCTCGCCGACACGCAATCCGCGCCGGCCTCCGACCCAGACTTGCTCGACGACACGGTCCTTGCCGCGCAACTGATTGCCAAGGGTTCGCTGTCCTTCCACCTGGCCTCGCTCCTGTACCCGTGGGACGTGCGGCTAGACATTCACGCCATCTACGCGTTCTGCCGCGTCACCGACGACATTGCCGACGCGACCTGGATGCCGGCGATCAAGCGCAAGGCCAAACTTGATCTCGCCAAGCAACTGATCATGCAGGCGTTTGGTGCCGCGCCCGCACCCGGTAAGTCCGCAGAGCCGGGTGCCACGTTCCGTAGTCGCGTGCATTGGGACCGGTACCCGGAACTCACCGTCACGCAACTCGCGGCGTGCCGGTCGATCGCGCGCGTGCACGACGCATGCGGTTTGCCCGTTCAGCCCGTGCTCGACTTGCTCAAGGGGTACGCGTGGGACTTGGACGCCGAGAAACCCATCGCCAACGTGCCCGACCTGATCCAGTACAGTCAGTACGTCGCGGGCACCGTCGGCGAACTCACGACGCACGTCATGGTCGCGGCGGCCGACCGCGCGCGGCGGCACCCGCGCAAGCCCGATCCCGCACGCGCCAAGCTGGTCACTGCCGCGGCCGTCGATATGGGCGTCGGCCTGCAACTGCTCAACATCGCGCGCGACTTGATCACCGACGCCCGGCTCAGCCGGTGCTACGTGCCGAAAGATTTCTGGCCGGCGTCGACCAATTTCTCGCGTGCGGCACTGATGGACCGGATGGCGCAGCGCGATTGTACCCCCGGAGACCACGCGATTTTGCATCGTGTGGCGGGCGATCTGACGGCGTTGGCGGCGTCGTATTTGACGCGTGCGACGACGATGGGGGTGCCCCTCCTGCCGCGCGAGTTCCGGCTGCCCGTGCGGGTCGCGGCGGACGTGTATGCGGCGATTGGCAAGGCGTTGCGTGAGGCCGCAGCGACGCCGGGGGCCGAGTACCCGGAGCGCGTGGTTGTGCCGGCGAGCACCAAGGTCGCGATCGCGCTCAAGTTGGCGTATTTGCCTCAGTGGGGGTATTGATTGACTGGCGTGCTGGAGTGAGGAGTGTGGACGAGGGGAACGCAATGCACAGCTGTCCGTTTTGGGTTTGATGTTGATGCACGGTGGACGGAGGTGGTTGGTTGGATGGAGAGCGCGTGCGAGAAGGGACACCATCACGGCCCCTGTCACGACACGACGACCCACACGACAAATGCACATGCATTTGGCGAGCGACGAAAAAGGAAATTAAGAAACCAAGAACAGCAAAACAACCGACAGAAAACGAATAATCGAGATGAGAAACGAAAGACAGCAAACCGACGCCCGAGGAAACGGAAAGGAAAACACGACGAAGGCACAAGGCACGAAGAGGGAGAAGGAGAGAACCGACAGACAAACGTCACCCAAACGTAAGGGAAACCGTCAATGGACACGCCCGGCAGGCAGCGCAACGAAACCCGAGACGACGAAATGGCAACGACGAAAACGACAACCGGGACGGCACCACCGCCATCCCCCGGAATAAGTAGCGGCGAAAGGCTCATTTGGCATTGATGCGGAACTCGACGAGGAGTGGGATGTGGCTAATCACCGAGCGCAAAGCAACGGTTAGTCGAGGTCCCGACCAAGTGATTCAAAAAGAGAGCAAAAAAACGTACTCGGACGGGAAATGAGCGTTCGGGAACCCGACACACTTCCTCGCAAACGATTTGTCGATCCCGGCGAGCACGCCAATCACGCTCATAGTCGGGTGCGAGTACCAAATGTAATCGATCACGTCCGCAAACCCGGGCACAAAGTTCGTAAACGGCACGTCGACATCGGCGTACGACGACTTGAGCGACATGCGGTGACTGAGCCCTTCCTTGGTGTAGTTGCCGTAATTGTACTGCTGGAAATCCGGGTGGTCCTTGTCGACTTTCCCTGACCGCAGCAGCTCGTAGACGCCCGACGACGGCGTCGAGTTGAAATCGCCGCACACGAGCACAGGCAGCGAATGGAACGGGTCGGTCGGTGGCGGCATCGGCAAGCCCGCAGCGGCCGCACGACGCGCCTCCTTGGCAGCCAAGTCCTTGGAGTACTTGCGCACGGCAGCCTCAAGCCGCTCAATCAGCATGGCGACCTGGACCAACTTGACGTCGCGGAACGTCGGGTCCCAGTGCAAATGACAGTTGGCGACAAGCAAGTGAGCGCCCGTGTCTTTGTTCTGCAGCAGCGCGAGGACCGCCACGTTATCCTTGGTCATGAGCCGGTTATACACGTCCTCGGTCTTTTTCAAATCGGGCTTTTGCAGCGCCATTTGGTTGAACTCAATCACCTGCTTGTCGACCAAGGCGTATTTGGACGCGCGGAAGAAGGTCGCACACCCATCGACCGACTTGCGTTCCCAGTCGGACATGGTGCGCGCGCGCGTCTTGGGCCAGTAGACACAGTCGTAGTCGCCGAGTTCGCGCAGTTGCGGCCGGAAAAACTCGTCGTACTGCTGCATCTCCACTTCCTGCAGGCACAGAATGTCGGCCGAGTACTGCAAAATCTCTTGCAGAATCGCGTCGCCGCGGTAGGACCAGTCGAGCGCCCACGACGGCGTGTACCCGTACATTTTGGGGGTCGCGTATTTTTCGGCGAGGATGTTGTAGCAGAAGACGGAACAGGTCTCGACGCCCGCGCCGTGGTCGCCCGGCTTTTGCTTTTCGAGCACGACCCACTCGCGCTCTGGTGGTCCCGGCGTAACTGTAGTTTGGTGTGTACGTCAGCAACACGCACACCGATCCATTGAAAGGTGACAATAACGAAAAGGTACCGTTGTTGCTGTCACGCAAAAACGCAATCAGCGCCTGCGTGCCCTCCTTTTGAATGATCGCCAGCAAATTGTCGGCGAGCGGGTTGCCCTCGACACCCAAGTGCTCGAGCTGGTAGAGCGTGCCGAGTTCGAGCGGCAGTGTCGTGAGCAGGTTATCAAACAGGTAGAGGCACTGCAGGCTCGTAAGCATGCCGAGCTCCGGCGGGACACTGCGCAGCTTGTTGCCCGACACGTCCAACAAGACGAGTGACCGCAACGACTCGATATCGGCGGGAATCGACTCGAGGTGGTTGTGGTTCAGGTAAAGCATCGTCAGGAACGAGTAGTGGAAGAGCGACCGCGACAGGTGCCGGATCGCCATGCCGCCAATATCGAGCGTGCTCCAGGACGATGCCGAACTCGACGAGTTGGATGACAGCGACGACGGCTCGTCGGCGTCGTGCGCGGGCACGCCATTCGGAACAGGTTTCGCATTGGACGCGGGCGTTTGCGGTGCGTTCGGGTCAAACTGGTTGCCGACGACTGCAGCCGTGCCCGTCGTGCGCGCCAGCGTCGCCGCGGCTCGCGCACGCTGGTGCGGCTGCGCCGACTGCCGCGAGACCTGCTGCTGCTGGATGGCCGTCTGGTGGAACGCCGAGACGGGCGTCGCTGGCGGCGGGGGCACGTGCAAAGGGGCCGGCGAGGGCGCGTAGTGCGCGCCGTTCGACGCGTAGGATCCGGCTGACCCATTGCCAACGGGGCTCGCGGCAGCCGCGGCTGCGGCGGCGGCAGCAGCAGCAGCAGAGACCGAGGACGGCGGCATGGGCGGGCCCGCCGAGGCCGGTGGGTGCGCTTGCACGTACTGGAAGAGCGGGGCAAAGACGGGGTTCATGGCCATGGGCAGCGAGTGCGGCGGCGGGGGGGCGCCGCCCGACGGCGCGAGCGGGCCGCCGAGGCCGTGGTGCAGTGCCTTGGCCGCAGTCGCGGCGGCCGTCGAGTACATGACGGCAGCAGCAGCGGCGGGAATGGCGGCGCCCGGGCGGGGAATGGGACGGGTGCGGACGGGAGCGGCACCGTGGCAGCAGCAGCGGCTATAGCGGCGTCCGGGTGGCCGACAGCGACGAGCGGCAGCAGCAGAAGATGGACTTCAGGCCGGAAGGCTGCGAGCGAGCTGGCCGGCAGAAGGAGGAGCAGCTGCAGCCGAAGGAGTGCGGGGGTGGGTGGGTGGGGGACGCGCGGTAGACAGTCGCGCAGCACGGGTGCACCAGGTTGGCCGAGTCGGCCACAAGCGGCGGGTCGTGCCGTGTCCTTGCCGAGCGGCGTCGGCGCCGGATCGTGGCGAGCGAGCAGATGGCGAGCGCGTGCGGATGCGGCAAGTCGGGCGGGGCGGGGTGCGACGCGGCAGGCAGGGTGAAGAGGTCGCTGTGCCGGCAGTCGCGGCCAACGATGGCTGTTGTGCAGGCAGAACCCGGCAGCGTCCGCAGCAAATGACGGTGGTGGGCGAGTCTGGCGAGCACGAGTGCGCGCACGGAGCGGTGGGCGGGCACGCGGGCGGGCGGGCCGGGGGTAGAGGGTCGGTTACGAGCAAGATCAAGCAAGGGAAAGGGAGCGGCCAAAGAGTGGGAGCGCGCGGGAGAAGAGGCCGCGCGTCGTCGGTGCCGTTGGCCGGCCGACAGCGTCGCGTCGGTGTGGTGGTGCATCACAGGCATGCAAGTCTTCGAGCCTGGCGTGACACCGGCACCCCGTGCGTCTGACGCACACACGCGTGCATATCGCTCTCCTTTCGCCCTTGTCCGCAGCAAGGCTTTCGACCGCCGTCGCCGCCGACAGGCCACATGGCGACCACGACCACGACCACCGCGACCACGCTGCTCTTTCTCGAGCGCTGGCTACCCGAAACATGCCCGCAGCTCGCACCGGTCGCCACTGACCCGGTGCGGCCCGAGACGCTCGACGCCCACGCCATCCTGCCCGGCTTCCAGGCCTACTGTGTCGAGCAATGGCTGGCGGCACCCGACCGCGCCCTCGTCGCGCTCGTCGTCAAGACCAACAATGACAAGCACCGCCTGCACGTTGCGCGCCTGCGTTTCCCAAGACCCGAAGCGTCGCTGTGGCTCGCTCAGGTCGCGTCGCGTGCACTCGCCGACCGCCTACAGCGCGTCACGACCCCGCTCGGCGACATTTTCGCCGGGTCGCTCGCCAACATCGACCCGGCCCTGACCTTGATCCCACTCCCACACGACGGCGACCTCGCGCGCACCCTACCCACGCTCTGGCTCAACTTGAACCTCAAGCGGCTCGGGTGCGGCACGCGCGCCGCCCTGACGGCCAAACCGCCCACCGACGCGCAGACCGAAAAACTCTTCCAGTCGTTCAAGCTTGCGCGTAACCCGAAACTCGCATTGAACGCCGTGGTCGCGGAACTGGTCGCAGTCGTGCAGTGCGCGCTGATCTTGCTGGGACTCTTACCACACGACTTTGTTGTGGACGGGTGCCTGTGCGATGCCACGCTCGATGCATTACGTGCTGTCAAGGATGGAGCTGTGCTGTCGCCGTTTCCTGCGGGGAGCGATATGGCCGTGTCCCCGAGCACGACCTCGGCAGCAATGGGCGGTAGCGTTGGTCCCAGCGCGACTGCTGGCGTCAACGAACCTGCTACGGTTGTCTGCGACTTGCCCGCCGTCATGACGTGCCTGATCCGGGTCATCACGCTGCGCACTAAACTCAGTTTTGTCGTCAACCAGGTGCGTACGCCCGCTCTCTCTCTCTCTCTCTCTGTGAATGATTGAGCAACACCCGACTCGAGCGCCCATTCTCACGCTCGAATCTGCGAAATAGGTCACCAAAGACCCTTTCTCCAACCCGACCCAATTCCAGAAAAACATTTCCTCCTTCCAACGCTCCAAGGACCTGCCGCTCACCAAATACCTCGACCCGCCGACCATCGCCGCCCTCGACGACGCGCTCTTTCAAGCCTCCACGACCCCGGGCCGCGTCGGCAAACTCTTCCGCGTGCGACTCGACCAAGTGCGCACCGCCATCACCCTCGACAACTTTCTGTCTCTAACCGCGCAAGTTGACCGCACTCGCGCGCTCTGGCACGGATCGACCAAGCGCGGCACGCACGACGCTGAAGTAGAAGGGCTGCTGCAGGGCGGGAAGGAATTCGCGACGAGTTTGCTGAAAAAGTCGGCGGTGGGCGGGTCGACCAGCCGGCACCACCACCATCAGCGGCACGCGTCGAATGAGGGGGACGAGACGGATCGTGGGGGGGCAGAGCGGCGGAAGTCGATCACTCCCGCGGCGACCCCGGTCGTCGGGCGGTCGGCGCGCCCGTCAGCATCTGCAGGGCCCATGTCCCCCGGCGCAGTCCCGTCGCCCACGTCCCCGTCGGACTTGGCCTCGGCTACGGCTCCACCGCCGCCGTCGTCATCGAGCACCGAGGAGTTTGAGCCGTGGAAAAAGGGCAGGAAATCGCGTCGTTCCTGCTCAACGTCGGCCGCCAGCAGCAGCAACAGGCCGCAACCACCCGTGACGACGACGCCCCGAACGACGCGAGCACGCCGCGGATCGAGCTCCCGCCCGCCGCGTCCACGTCGACGTCCGGTAAACCCAGCAAGAAGGACGCGTCGTCCCGTGGGCGGAAATCGCGCGCGCGGTCTCCCGCACCGCCCGTCGACCTCGCGCTACTTGCGTCTCCGACGCCACAACTCGTCGTCTTGCCCGGTGCGCCAGGTGCCGCGCCGATCGATTTGCTCGCGCCCCCGCCGCAACCCGTATCGCGGTCCCCGTCCGGGTGGGGCCGGCGCGCGGGACGGCGCAGGCGGCAGTCGTCGAATGGGAACAGTGCGGTGGCTGCGGAAGCGGTGGCTGCACTTGCTGCTGCTGCTGCTGCTGCAGCGGCTGCCACTCCGGCTTCTCCGGCGGCACCAGTTGCGCACAACTGACCTCGTGGATGTTTTGGTCGCAGCCGCGCGAAGACGCGAGTGTGCGGCAGCTGATTCGCCGGGATGTCGCGTCACAGCGCGTACTGCGGCGCGCCGTATCGGTTTCCGCGGGTCGCACGGAATGGCGCCGTGGATGAGATTATGGGACGGCGGCGGCGGGCGGTGAGTGTACCTGCGACGCGCAGGGCGCGCGAGTCGCCTGTGATCGCGCGGGCAACGGGACGAGTGAGGAGTGAGTGGCCGCTGGACGCGGTCAGGGACGCGGTGCGCGTCGTGCAGGAGGAGGCTGCCAGGGGGTTGGACGAGCTGGAGGTGCATTTGGGGTAGAGCATAGGGGGAGTGGGGAAGGGCGAGGACTGACAGTGGAAAGGCGAGGACGTCTAGATGGTTGCGCGCGATCTGGCTGAGGCGCTGGCGAGCGTCGCTGAGGTGTGCCACCACCGCGCGGCACAGGTCGAGGTACGCTTTCCGATCCAACGATGCGCACAGGCGGTTGCTGACCACCATGATCTCTCCCTCTCTGTTCGTAGTCGCTCCGTGCCCAAGTCGCGCATCTCGACGAACGCGTACAACGCGCGGGCGATCACAGCGACGATCTGGCCACGCAGCTCGCACGCACGCAGTACACGATCAAACGCGACCGCCGAGGAAACTGCCACGAGTCCGAGGAAGTCGTGATGTTGTTCCAGGAGGGACTCGACCAGATCGAGAGCGACGCGGCGAATGCGCAACCGGGATACTTTGGGCGCGCGGCACGGTGCACGTTCACTCGCTTTCAAGCCGGGAACTGTCGGTGCTTTGTTCTGACTGTGCGTGATGACCATTGTAGTCCTGTTCGAGTTGGGCGAAACGTGCATCGCTGCGTGTAGCCACGTTGTCAAGGTCGCCGATCGGTACGTGTCGCCGCCGCAGCATGCTGCCGCGGCGGCATCTGCCGGTGGGGCGGGTCAGCGCGCGAGCACGGTTACAGCGAGCACAAGTGCACGACCGAGCATCGTTTTACCTGCCGCGGTAGCAGCCGGCGCCGGTTGATGCCGAATGGCCCTGATGATTTCTCTCTTCCAGATGTTGAAGTGAATGGATTCCCATTGTTTGCCGTCATCACCACAAAATTTGAACGAACCAAGCCTGGGTGGAGCAGGTATCATCAAAACGACACAGATCGGGCGACACCCAGCGCAATCATTTCCAACCCGCAACGGCCGACCGACCAAGAAAGACTCCATTCCTTCATTTGATTCCTGCTGCCAAAACGGGTGTCGCCCGCACATTCCATCTCCACAAACTCTCACTTATTACATTTCGACGAGCCCGAGCAGCGCCTTAGTGCATTTCGCCACCTCGTACGCGGCCGACGCGAGCTGCTGCTTGGACGGCGGCGCGTTCCCCGTCCCCGCCCCATCCGCCAACGCATCCCCCAGTTGTGACAACTCGCGATTCGCATCGGCCAACTGCGCCAAGATCGCATTCCCCTTATCCCGGACCTGCGGCGGTGTCGACACATTCCCCAGCGACGCGCGGCACATTCTCGTCAGCGGCACGACAATCGCGGAAATCGACCGGACGGTCACGAGGAACTGGTCGTCGGGCACGCTGGTGCCGCGCATCGCCTGCAAAAGCGCTTGAATCGCCTGCACGATCCGGTTCGTCTGCGTCTCGAGGAACGCGCGCAGGTCTGGCAGCGACAGCGGGTCCGGGTCGTCGAGGTCCATTGGGCTGTGCGCGCGGCCACCCGCCGCCGACGACGCAGAGGTATCCCCAGTGCCGTCGTTCCCACCGGCGGGCAACGACGAAGGGGCTTCCGAGGGAGCGGCGGGCGCAGCAGAGCCATTACCAGAGGCATCGCGCACGCCAACGACCTCGACGATGCCGTTGATGGTCACCGACAATTTGCCCGCGGCGGATTGCAGGTCCTGCGAGGTCACTTCCATGGGCGCGGCGCCCGTCGCGTGCGCCTTGGCGGCACCCATGAGTTCCGTGAGCGACGCGGTCAGCTGCGACTTGAGCGTGAGCAGCCGCTCGCGGTCGGGCGTGTTCAGGTTGGTCGGGACCGACTCGAACGCCTCGACCTCCTCGGTCATGGCCTTACATGCTAGATAGTGGGGAGGGTGGTGCAATGGGTTAGTTCAAGGCCGACGATCGACGTAGGAAAGAGCGAGCGGGAGACAGAAACGCACCAAAGACAATGTTTTTCAACGACATGAGCACGGCCGTGCGGTTCTCGGACGTGCGCGCCTGCGCGAGCCCCTCGACTGCCGCCTGGTACGCGGTCACGCGGTCTGGAGAAATCCCGCCACTCACCGTGGGCAGCGCGCGGCGACCACCCGTTGCGGACGTGGCCGACGCCGAGAGTGCGGGCGACGGCGCGACCGCCGCAGCCGACACGGGCGTCCCGACCATTTGCGGCGTTGCGGCACGCGCCATGGCGCGACGCACCTGGTCCTCGAGGTCCTGCATGCGCTGCTGGTCCGACGTGATGCGGCGCTTGAGGTCCACATTCTCGTCCTGGAAGGCGCGGGCTTTCGCCGACCACTGTTCAACATCGCGCTGCAAGGCCTCGGTCGTGCGTTGTTCCGTCTCGAGATCAACTTCGAGTTGCCGGCACCGTTCCTGCGCGACCTTGACGGCCTGGTCGAGGTGCTTGTTGGCCACGGTCAGGGCCTCGACGCGTGTGTGTAGGTCCTTTTTCTCGGCCTCGGCGTGCTGGTTGACAGGTGGTACAACATGTCAGATCGAAACCTCCAGTACTGGGCAGATGAGGGGGAAACCAGAGACGCACTTGCAACGACGCCTCGAGCTGGCGCACCGTCTCGGTCAGCTGGTGCACCTTGGTCTCAAACTCGCGGCGCACCATTTCAGCTGACTCACCGTGCCCGTTACTCGCCGCCGCGGGCGACCCATTCGGCAGCGGTGGTGGTGCGTTCGCGCCCGCTGCGCCCGGATGCAGCATGATGTCGAGATCGGCCATGAGCGCATCCAAGTGCTGGAAATTAATACCGGACATGCGCGGGTCCATGTTCGCTGCGCGCGGCGTGCCGAGCCGATCGAGCGTACTGCCACCAGCCGGTGCGCCCGACTGGTAACTCGGCGGCGGCGTCATCCCAACGGGCGTCTGCGACATGCGGTACGAGTTCCCCGGCGAACTCGGCGCCAATCTCGGCGAGAGCGCGTTCGCGTGCAGTTGGCCCTCGATGCGGTTGGCGGTCTCGAGCAGAACGGGGTACCGCGACTCGAGTTGGAAAAAGACATCGGCGGCCAAGTCCTTGAACCGGTTCATCGGCAAGGTCGCGAGCTTTTGCCGCGCTTGGTTGCGCTTTGGGTGGAATTCGTTGCGCACTTCGAGAAAGGGCTCGCCCGGGTTATTGCGCAGTCGCCGCACCATTTCGTCGACGACATCGGTTGCGAGTTCTTGGAATTGCTGCTTGGAGAGTCGGTTCAGCTTGTCGCGAGCCGATTGACGCTGCTGCGTGATCGATTGCTGGCCTATGAACCCGGCGCATGCGCGGATGAGCGTCAGGTTGCACCGGAACGCGATTCGTAGAGTATCGAGCGTAAAGAAGACTTACCGCGATCCGGGTGCTGCTCGAGGAAGAGGCGTAGGGCATAGTAGTACTGCGCGGCGATCTCAAAGCCGGGAATGATAATGGACGAGAAGGCCGTCTGCGGGGCCGTCCCGTCCATGACCTGGAGCGGCGACGTCATGACGACTGGTTGGCGTGGGTCGGAGCGCCGATGCTGTTGGTCTGGAAGATGAACTTGGAGCTGAGATGCTGCTACTGGATGGCGATCGAGCGCGTCGTGTTTTCTCGTGGCGTAGAGCAGGTCCAGGCGAGTTGGGCGCGACGAGTGCGGCAAGTTATGGCGCGCAGATCAGGGCCGTTGATGCGGTGGAGAGGGTGGCCGGTTGACGATGCGGTCGAGAAAGGAGAGCGACAGGAGACGATGCGCGCAAGGAGGCGACTTGATTGCAGCGTCGGTGTTGCACCGGCGACTAGTAGCGACTTGGCGCGTTTGCCGTTTGGACTTGGCCTCGGTGGCACTGTCCCTCGTGGTTTGGTCTGAAGCAGAGCCAAACCAACCGTCGATGGGGTCCTGTCCGCGATTTGGCCACGAAATCTCAAGAAACGGTCGCGATGCTGCCGTTTATGGGCCTCCTCACACTGCTCCGCCGGTGCTGCGTGCTGCACTGCGGGGCGTTGCAGTTGGCGCGCCGTCACGCCGTTCGCAGAGAGCAAGCGACACGCCCCCCAGGGGAAATCGGACCCGTCCGCCACAAAAAAAATCTATTCCAATACCCGGATGCACGGTGGGCACACTCGCGCGCGCGCATTACTTGCCGCCCGACGCGGCAGCCTCCATCGACTCGGCCATCTTGGTCGCCTGCTCCCAGATCGACGGCGTCTCGAGCGCGGCCGGCTTGGGGATCACGACCGAGAAGACGTATCGGAACACGGTCGTCGCCAGTACATAGACAAATGTGGCCGACAGGTCCCTCGGGTCCTTGCTGACCTCGTCGAGCCCGCGGTGCGTGAGCCCCTGCAGGAACCCAAACGGCGTGAACGGTAGCTTGCCCAGGATCATGCCACCAAAGCTGTTGAGTGGGAGGGAAATGGTGAGTCTCTGGGCGCGTATCTCAGCGTGCACGTATGTGAGATCGACGTACTAGCTGTTGAGCTGCGAAAAGGCCAGGATCATGACCGCGGCGCTCGCCACGGTGCCGCGGAGCTATGTTCAATGCCATTGAGCATCAATATCAATCTCACGGTCTCAAAGAGTCCCAACGACATGCAACGAATTAGACGCACCGAAATGCCCGACACGATGCGGCCCACGCGCGACACCTCGTTCTCAAGCACCTGCAGCTGCCGCTTGTTGTTCTTCTTGCTCGGGTCGGCCTTCCCCTTGAACTTTTCCACTAACCACCACACGAATCCGTGAGACCTGGTCCAAAAACGCTCACACTGACCCCAAACCGTCGTACACTGCGACTTTGCGCGCTCGACCATGTTCGACGCCGTCTTGAATTGCTGCGTGCGCCAAACGAGACCCCACATCGCGGCTATTGCAATCAACATGGTCGTTTATCAGCTTGGATTCCAGCATTTGAGCCATCCTGCTGCCGCGTCAAAGTCGGACCTTCGCTCACAGCGTTGGCGACCAGCGAGTACAAAATCACTTGGAAAAAGGCAAAGTCGAGCGCCATATTGATGTTGGATTGCCGTTGATTCACAGAGCAGCGTTGGTCGCGCAGGAACAAGTTGTGGTCGCCTCAGCGTCGCAGTTCTTGGTCGGCGGCTGCAGATGCTGGCAGATCTGGAGCCTGGCTGAACGCCGTCTGTGCTGTCACGTCGAGGTTCTGCGTCGCTGTCCAAGGAGGCGAAGGAAGCGATCAGGGCGGGCTGGCGGCGACTGAGGCGACGGTGGCCACGCGCATCTGACCTGCAGCCTCAGCACAGACGTGGATGGCAGGCTCAAGTCGTGACCGCGTTTGACTGTCAGCAGATCGCAAGCTGGCAACCATCAACAGTCGACGTTCATTTCCTTGTCCTTGTCGATCGCTGCAGCATTCGCAGCGCCAGAACATATTGCGCGCAACTGGACGCAATTGAACTCCAGCGGCCCCATGTCTTCGCGCCACCCGTCTCAGCCCACGCAAAGCGAGATCTGGGACCATGTCGAATCCCGTGCGCGCGGCGATACGACCGCGCTCCTGCCCGAACCACAAGTGAACAGCAGCGAAACGGCATCAGCTCAAGCGACGCGACACTACCCACCCAACCACAGTGAACACGGGCGGCCTAACGATTGTCTACCGTGTCGACTGACGGGTGCGCCTCGAGCGTCATCGTCTTGGCGGCCAACAACATCAATTTTACCGCGGCTGGTGATCCCGTTGATTCTGTAGGCGCTGCGGCCTTTGGCGGTCTCTCGGCGTACGCATTCTATCAGGCCACATCGGCGCCCGGCGCCATGCAGCTCCCAATGGGCCGGCGCGTCGCTCTTGGCGTGCTTGGTGTTGGTACGTTCGGAGTGCTCAAATGTTCGGCTCACGTTCGCTGCCTCGACTCATCCACATCAACATGAATCAGGATTCGCGAGCGCAAGCATTTTTCGGCTCGTCATCTAACGCGCCATGCCCACCCCTGTCTCAATAAAAGAACACCGTTCAATTTTGTTGCTGTTCCCATACCATGTCCCAAAATTGCTGTCCTCCCTCCCTTCCCTCGGCTCGTTAAACCCGAACCACTTCAATACATGTCCACGTCGTCGTACCCATACGGCCCGTCCGGATCCACGTCCTCAGACCCGACCATGACGACCCCCTCTGGGTCCTCGCCCGCGCCGTCATCCGGCACCTCGAACCCTTCCTCGGTCGCATACAAGATCTGCTGAATCAGCATCAACAGGTCCGACTGGTCGCCGCGCGCGGCTTCCTGCTGCACGAGCACTTCAATGTCGCGCAACTTGGAACTAAGGAGAGCAGCGAACCGATCAGCACCAGACTCATGCAAGCATAGTGAAATAAGGGGGCGCGAACGTACTAGTAAAAATCGCGCTCCGTCCCCAACGCCTCGAGCGCGAGCGCCGAATCCTCGAGCCGGTGTGTGAGCTCGCTAATCTGCTGTGCGGCACTGACGTTCCCGTGCGACGAACCTGGCCGCGAAATGGATCTGCCGCCGCCGGGAACGGACAGCGTCGATCCCGAGGACTTGCGCGGCGAGCTGTACGCGGTCATGCGCGACGAAATCTTGGACCGCGACGTGGAGGTGCCGCACAGTTTGCGCCGTGCCGCCGCGTCGTAGTGGCCGCCGGGGTAGTACATGTCTAGCGAGATGTTGTAGAAGGGAGTGAGAATGGAGAGGAAAGCGAGGGTCCGGAGCGGGTGGAGAACGTACCGTGGAACCTCTTGCACCAGATCAGAAACTCCATGTTGTCAGTGAGTTTGCATTTGATGAGTTTTTCGACTGGTCGATGGTGCACGAGTGCGGTCGTCAGTCAAACCAAGCAAAAAAAATTGGTGGGACAGCACGGCACCGCGCCTTGGAGCAAGCAACGCACCGGGAATCACCTTGTCGACACCATGCTGGTCAAACGCGAGCTGCAAGACCTTGTAGTTGGCGACGTATTCATACTCGTGCTTGGCATCGTACTTGACCTTGTGCAGTTGCAAGTCGCCCCAAATCGAGTCAAAGATTTGGCAGTAGCTGGTGTTGTTCAAAACGCGCGCGTGCGCGGGTCAGACGGGCGCTCATGGTGACGGTTGAATCGACCCGGCCAAGGAGAGCATGGGGCCGGCGCGTGCTGGGTGAGAGTGGAGCAACGTACGCTGCGCCTACAAGACACCGACGAAAATGCGGAAACGAGGTTAGCTTCGGTCCTGACAGTCGCTATACGCGATAAACGCAGCGCGACGCACCGACGTACCCATCCCGAGCTGTTCAAGCTTGGTGTAGTTGAGCTGGAGGAGCGAGTTGACCCACGCGAGCAGTTCGACGCGGCTTTCTCCCTAGACATGCACATTGTATGATCAGCATTGAGCTTGCTCCACCGGGTCATTCGATTTGAGCGAGCGAACAGTGCTCAGCATACCATGGCTGGCCAAAGACTCAAAACAGCGCGGGCAAGAACGAAGCAGCAATGGATGGTTTAGCGACCGGAATCTGTTCAAACTAGCTATGTCGGTAGAGACGAACGTGACACATCATGAGCAATCGGCCATTTTGATTTTATTGTCATTCATGAGCGGCGTGCGAGCGGCGCGCATCGCTGACCCATAGACGGCGTGGTCTCCTTGCTGGCTGCAGCACATGCTGTGCGGCAACCAGATAACCACTAGCAGGTTGGCGATAGGGCCCGCGATGCTCGGACGAGAATGGTCACACCTGCAGCTATCGGACGAGCTGGCTAGCGAGAGGTCTGGCAGTTGAGATGCGTTCGTGGGTCGGTGTCGCGTGTGCCGGCGTTGCGCGAGCTGAAGTTGGTCGTGAGCTTGCAGCAGTCGATGAGCACCGATTGCAGACGGTCGGATGCCCGGAGATAAGGCCGAGCTGTCGAGATGCAATGTGGGGGCGGCACGATGTGGTGCAGTGCCGACCTGTGGAGGAGCAGACGTTGCGGACGCGACAGTGGGGCTGGCACAAAGGGAGAACCCAAGCACGCGCCAGCCAAAGAAGTGGATTCAAGCAGAAGCATCTCCCGCCTAAGCACATGGCACGTGCATCTTGCCGTGCCACACTTGTCTCGGCAGCCGGCCGCTCCTCGGTCCGAATTTGGCTTGATGCACGGCATGACTTGCAAGCTGCAACCACGCCTGCCCATTGATCGTTGCGACCATTTTCTGCGACACAACTTGCTGCAAACACACCAGCAACCGACCGAAAATGCATTTTTGGCAGCGCGACTGTCGATTGTAGGGAGTCGTGGCTCATAAAACGACGCCCGGCCGGACCAGCATCTTTTGGCCAGTGCGATCACTTCAGTGCTGTCGAGCAGGACTCGACTCCCGCTTCCACGGCCGCGTCGTGGTCGTGAAGACTAAGGCTGGCCATTACTGCCGCAGCGCCATTGGGCCTTCTCGCGCACCCTTGCCGACCCTCGCCTTGCCGAGCCAGCAATTTCTTGAGCCGAATTGCTCCCATGACTGCTCGCGCTCGCGTCGCCGTCAGGCAGCCATCGCACGGCCCGAACCTCGCCGTCGCCACATGCTCGCCACGGCGAGAGTCTTTTTGTCGGCCCGCAAACGCCGTCCAACGTCGTCGAACTTGTCGGTGATGCGCGTGGAGCCCCACTTCAAGTTGCAAACGTTGCCACACCCACGCGTCCCAACGGTCGGGCGTGTTTGCGCCCGGCCTGCTGCATGATCCAATGAAATTCGACCGTGGCCGCGGCGGCCAGGCGGCGGCGTGGCACGCTTGGTTGCCGCGCGAATCGTCAAATGACCATCGCCCGTGCGTACGGCAGTCGATGTTGGTTGTTGTTCACGGGGTTCGAGGTCACTTCTGACGCGCGTGCATGTGTCGTTGCACAGTCTTTCGTGAAGGTGGATCATCGGGCGCCGCTCAGCCGTGTGGCGAAAGGCCAATCTCGCCGGTTGAAATCGTGGACTTGAGTCTTTCGCTAGGATCTGGAATCTCCGTTTTCTTGTGCCAAATCTTACTCTCCCTGGCAAAAGATCGCGAACGCACGCCTGCTGGCTGCGGCGAGGCTTGGCGCGCTGAATGAAAGCGCGGTCAGACCTGGGCCTGCGGCTGCCCAATCCCAAACAGCGGCGGTTGTTTTTGGGTTTTGGGATGTCACCTGGCGAGGGTGTGCATGTTGGGGTGGAAACCTCTTTCTGACTGCTGCGGCTGGTTTTGAGCACGACCCGTTCTGTTTTCTCACTTTTGCAGCCATTTTTGCGTGTTTCGTTTCTCGGTTGGCCCGACGCAGGTCATCGTCGAGTGGAAAATACTATTCCTGCAGCTTATGCACGCGTCCGACCACCACGCGCTTTTGGTTGGCCCTTCACCATCATCCGCTCGGTGGCGGCGCGCCCATCGTCCATGCACCTCGTCTCGGCGGGCGACGTGCACGCACCACGCGCCCCCGTCGCCCAAACGCCGCCAAACCTGCGCCGGCTGGACCAAAGGCGCGCGCTCGCATGCTCGAGAGGCATTCCGCCCCCCGAGACTCGGTCTTGCCTCGGCGTCCGTTTCGTGGATGGCGACCGCCGCCCACGAAACGGCGATAGTTGGCCGGCTCGCGGTCGAGTATAAAGAGTCGAGCACGCCCGCTCCAGTCCTTGCTCTTTCGACCAGTGCTCCTCCTTCCCCGCTCCGCTCGCACCGCTGTATAGAACTATAGACGGGGAGCACTCGCGATCCTTTCACCGCTCTTCCCACTCGATTGATCTGCGCCGCCGAGCCGTCTTCTGCCTCGCCCGCCAATCCGATCCTCCAACCATGGTCAAGTCGACTGCTCTGACGCTGGCCGCCGTGCTGGCGCTCGCCTCGGTCACGGCTGCGCTCCCGCACGCCGTCAACATCCCGACCTCGACGGCCCCCGCTGCGACGCCCTCGACGCCCGCTGATGGCGGCTACGGCCCGGTTGCTCCCCCTCCGTCGTCAACGCCTGGTACGCGACAATTTCCTCATTCTTGGTCCTGGTCGAAACTGCTGTGTGCTCTGCTTGCTCTCGCGGACCCGTTTGCGCAGATGGACGGGGTCGGCTTGATGGTTCATGCCACGCGAAATGAAGCATGACAAGCCACTTTTCCGTCGCACATTGTCCTTGCAGCTTGCGAGTGACGTTGTTTCGAACCAGGCGTGCCAAGCACACGCACTTTGCCGCCAAATCTCCGGTGATCAACGTGCTGATTTGACGCGTTTTTTTCCCACTCTTTTGAACAGCTCCCGCCACGACCGCCCCGGCCTCGAGTGCCCCGGCATCGTCGGCTCCCGCATCGTCGGCTCCCATCGCGACGGCTCCCGTCGTGACGGCGACCGCGTCGGCCACCACGTCCAAGGCCACGGCCTCGGCAACGGCCCCCGCGTCTTCGGCTTCGGCCACGGTCCCGACGGCCACGGCGACTGCCTCGGCCACGACTACGAAGGCCGCGACGACCACCTCGTCGGCGCCCGTCGCCTCGACGTCGGACCCGTGCGTGACCACGATCACGCTCGGCCCGGATGGCAAGCACTCGACCGTGACCATCACCCCGACCGCCACGCCGACCGCTGCCCCGACGACGACCACCGTTGCTGAGCCCGACTGTACCACGACTATTATCGAGGGAACAACTGTGACGATTACGAAGACCGCCACTGCGACCGCGCCCGCTCCGGACTGCACGACCACGATTGTGTGCGACGGCTCGAACTGCCAGACTGTGACCATCACCAAGACGGCCACGGCCACCGTCCCGTGCTCAGGCGACGCGTGCAAGACGACCACGACCCCCGCTGGCTCGTCGACCGTCCCGGCCACTCAGGTGCCCACGTCGACCGTGCCCGCGACCGTGCCCGCGACTTCGACGGTCCCGGCTTCGGAAATCCCGACCTCGACCGCTCCCGTCACGTCGAAGACGCCCGACAACCCGTGCATCACCACGATTGTGTGCCCGTCGGGCCCCGACTCGCCGTGCCACACCGTCACGATCACGCCCACGGCCACGCCCACGGCCCCGGCCCCGTGCAACGGCTCGGACTGCCCCGCGCCGACGACTGGCTACCAGTACACGACGCCCGTCACGCCCGCTCAGCCGACGCAGCCCCCTGTGCAGCCCCCGGCCCAGCCGACCACGCCCTCGACGCCCGACCAGCCCGCTCAGCCGCCGGTGCAGCCGCCGACCGACACGACCATCACGGTCGATGTGCCCGGCACTACCTCGACGGTCGTGATCGTCCCGGAGATCCCGACGGCCACGACCCCTGCGGGTTGCACGCCCGGCTCGCCTGGCTGCGCTACGCCCTCGCCGACCGTGCCCGAATCGCCTGCTGAGACTAAGCCGGTCGAGACGCCCAAGAAGTGCACGCGCCGTCGCAAGCCCAAGAAGTGCACGACCGTCGCGCCCCCCTGCAGCGGCCCTGGCTGCGGCCCGTCGACGCCCGTCATCACCCAGACCGTGCCCATCTGCCCAGGCCCCAACTGCCCTCCGGCGACGACCCAGCCGCCGCCCACGATCCCTCCGGTCACGACGCCGCCGCCGACGATCCCGCCCGTCACGAGCACCGTGCCCGTCTGCCCTGGCCCTCAGTGCCCGCCTTCGACCACGGTTGTGCCTCCCCCGGCCACGTCGACCGTGACCGTGCCGTCGGTGCCCACGAGCTCCACCCCCGTGCCGCCGCCGGCCACATCGACTGTAACCGTCCCGTCGGTGCCCACGAGCTCGACGCCGGTGCAGCCGCCGGCCACGTCGACTGTGACCGTCCCGTCGGTGCCCACGAGCTCGACGCCCGTTCAGCCGCCGCAGACCACCGTGACGGTGCCCCAGACGCCCGCGTCTTCGACTCCCGTGTGCCCTGGCCCGGGCTGCCCTCCGCAGACCGTGACTGTGCCCGAAGTTCCTGCTTCGTCGATTCCCTCGACCAAGCCGCCGTGCACCAAGTCGCAAACGACTACCGCGGTCCCGCCGCCCGTCGTGAGCACCGTCACGGTTCCGGAGACGCCTAAGAGCACCACGCCCGTCGTGCCGATCTGCCCTGGCCCGCAGTGCCCCCCCTCGACCACGGTCGTGCCGCCTCCCGCAACGACTGCCGTCCCGCCGCCGACGACCTCGACTGTGACGGTTCCGTCGATCCCGGCCAGTTCCACGCCCATTTGCCCGGGCCCGAACTGCCCTCCCCCGGCTACTAGCACTGTCGTCGTGCCCGAAATTCCGGCATCGTCGATCCCGGCCACCAAGCCGCCCTGCACCAAGTCGCAGACCGTCCCCGCCGTGCCGACGAGCACTCCCATTTGCCCGGGTCCCAACTGCCCTCCCCCGGCGACTTCGACCGTGACGGTTCCGGAGGTGCCTGCCTCGTCGATTCCCGCCACGAAGCCGCCGTGCACGAAGAGCAAGTCGACGACCACGGTCGCGCCCAAGCCGACCGAAGTCCCGGCTTCGTCGACGCCCTGCGCGACCTCGACGGCCGCGCCCAAGCCCTCGTCGACTGCCGCTGCCTCGACGTCGACCGCTGCCGCGACCTCGACGACGACCAAGGCCGCGACGGCCACCCCGACGGCCTCGCCGACGCCCAAGGCCGACGACGGCAAGATCACGGCTCAGTCGTTTGACTCGTCGGACTCGCTCTACTAAGCGGTGAAGATGATGAGGATGAGGTAGGAGTAGAAGGTGGAGATGGAGGAGAAGATGGTGCGCACGCACGTTTGCTCTAGTGGGCGAGCGAGTCGCTCCGTCGGTTTTGATGCTGAGGTGTAGTAGCGCGACGGCGTCGGTTTTGGTTTGTATCATGTTGGCGCGCCGCAATTTGAATTATTTTCTCCCTCAAACGTCTTGTTAGTGCTATTGTTTGCTCGTGCTTGGCCGCGCGAAGTTGCTAGAGCAAGGCATCAGGTTGTGATCAGGAGCACAACTGGAAGTGCCGGCGACGCGTTTCATGGGATGGAAAGGGTGGACAGCAAACCGGCAGCGGTGCGCTTTCAGATGGCGGCGTTGGGCGTCGCCGAGGCCATCGGGGCTGTGGCCGTCGTCAATTTTGATCGAGCATCCTGCTTCAGTGGCCATATCTTTCCTGGTGAGTAAACGCAGTCCATGAACTCCACCTTCTCCACCCGTTAGTCCTCCTCAATTCCGCGCACTCAGTTCACTGAAGTGTATTATGGTGAGGGTGTTGGCGGAACATACTCAAACTTCTCATTCTTCAAGGCACACGATTTGCACATCCACGCCGTTGACTGGACAAATTTGGCTCCTCCTTGCCCACCACGAGTTCTTCGCCTCCTTGCTGCAGCGTTACTGCTATTCCTCGGCCACTCCACTGCCGCTACCCTAGAACTGCACCGTGGTTATCGCCCTTGGTGGCCTTGAGTATTGACAAGTCGGCCGTTCAGGTATTGATCATGGTGACGTTGATCTCGCCCGCACCCTGCTCTCGCGACCGTGTATCCCCAAATTGTGATTGCGGGCATTGAGGTCACTCTTCTTCACCCGGTGGTTCTGGTCCGCCACTTTCTTGTCGTCGCTTACATTTCCGCCAACGCATGGCTTGCGCGCAAAAGCAAAGATACTTGCACAACCACACACGGAGTGCACATTTCCCGCTCCGTCCCCTGGTCCTTGCCACAGTTTTGATTCTCATACCCCCGCGCAAGCACATTCGCGACCGAGGTTTGGTGGTCTGCATCACGCATGCGACTGGTCGTCCAAGACACGGACACGAGCGCATAAAACAGGGTCGCGTGCGTGTATTCGACGCCAATCGTGAACGCATACATGTCGCTGACAGTACGTTTCATAGAGCTGCACTGTTGCTGACGGGGAATCTGGATCGGAATCAGTCATTGTTGAGAATCGCGCGCGTCGCCGTCAACAGCATGCATCGCGCCAGTGTACGGAACGAGGACTTGGACCTGTTTGCGACGCACAATCAATTTACAGCTGTGATTCTGACCGCTGCGCGTGGACTCGTGGACTCGTTTGCGGTACCTCATGCGTCGTGGCAGATTTGCAAGTAAGTCGCTGCAGGGGTGTAGCGCGGATGCAAAAAGCTGCCTCGCTGCGGGTGCGGGTGAGTCAGGTCGCTTGATAGCCCGTGACCCCGATTTTCAGTCGCTAGTTGTGGCTGCCTAGCATCGATTAACCTGAAAGAAGGCATTTACGCGAGCGGAATGAGCGGCCGTGATTTGATTTGTCGTCCCTCTCGAATCCGTCCCTCTCTCTTGTGCTCCTCTCGCTGATTTCATTGCGATGTATTCTCAATTTGACAGACCTTGCGGTTCTCAATGGCTACACGGGGAGAGAAAAAGGAAGCGAAGCGGCGCGTCAGTATCCCGTCCGTGAAGTGCACACAATGCTTCGACAAACCCAACGCACCTCCAGTCACTGGGCACTGCATCTCCTCCCACGAAATCGGGATCATGGTCGCGCCTGCGGCACTCTGCGCGAAAATGACACCGAGTTCGTTCTTGGCCGTCGAGAGAATGTAGGAGTGCGCTTCACCGAGCGAAATGACCTCGGCGCGAACTGTACACAAGGATCCGCAAGTCAGCACGAGTCACTCGAATCCGGGACAACGATGCAGAAGCACACAAACCAATATCTCCTGGGCGGAAGCACTTGGGGATCTGCACCTTGTCGCGCTCGGTCGCGCGCACGTTCTCCACCCTGGGGCACCGGAACATTAACATCAGATTGAGGACGATCGCACCACCGCGCCGTTGGCCGCGTACCGAATGACGCCCTCAAAGTCCTCCTTGACGGGCTGCGCGCCAATCATCATGATCGAGACAATGGCCATGCGCGAGTTGATACGCTTGACCTTGCCCGTCACTTGCGCGCCGACTGTTGGGATCGCGGCCTTCCGGCTCTTGCCTTGCACTGACACCTGGACGATGGTCGTAATCATCAGCATCTTGAAATCGTGGTGCGTGGATTGGGGTCCAGAATGGCCCGAACCTGATCGTCGGCTCCGACAGCGCCGACCACCGTCGCAACGACATTCCCGCCGCGCAGGTAAGTCCCGGCCTGCAGCGTTTGGTCGGGGCGTGCTGGGCCGAGGCGCTCGCCGGGGACGACAATGCGGGTACTCATGCTTGATTTTGTATCGCGTTGCAGCTGGTTGATTCAAAAATGAAGTTCATCATTCGCGACGCGGTCACGAGTGCGGTGGATTGTCGCGGTGATCGCTGTTGATCTGTGTCACGCGTCTGCAGCTGACTGGTTGCTACGACGAACCGCTGTGATTGCGCACCCTGAGCTCCTTTGTCCCCACCATCCCGCTACCATCGTCCTGTCTTGATCCCCAATGAAAGCAGGATTGACCACGACGTAAATTACGAACTGGAACGCAATAACAGTCCTGGATCCAACCCCACCACTCAGCGCGGTGCGGCGCAACGCGGCGGGGACTTTGGACCAACCGCATCCCATCACAGCGGCACCTTGAACACGTCGCTCTCCTCAATCACGACCCCGTTGCTCTTGAACGCGAGTCGGTACTTGATCTTCCCCGCATCGGCCACCGCCATTTCCGCGGGCCACTCGAGCCGGAACCGGTTATACGCACCCTTGGCCGCCTGCGGCGGGAGCACCTGCGCCGAGAGCGGCTCGACGTGCACCTGTACGTTTTTGGGCGCAGCCACCATCCACGACAGACCCATAATAGGCGTGAGCGTCTTGTTAGAAAAGTGGCACACGACCTCGACGGTGGGGCCGACGGGACGCGAGACGGTCGCGACCACTTCGAGCCCGTTCGTGTCGTAGACGGTGACGGTTGTCGGACCCGTTGGCGAGGTAGCGGCCGCGGGAGCAGGAGTAGGAGCGGAGGCGGGCGGGTTGCTGCTGCCGCCGAGATCGCCAAAGACGGCAAATAGGTCCGCAGCCGCGCCGCTCGTGCTCCGCGCTGCAGGCGCGGGCGAGGGCGTGCTCGCAGCCCCAAGGATCCCAGGCGTCGTTGGGGTTGGCGCGACCCGCGGCGGGACCGTCGCGGTCGCGAACCCAGGTTGCACTGCCGGTGCCGGCGCGACCCCACCAAACATGCCGAGCCCCATCGAGTACGCCGGTGGTGGCGAATTCGTCTGCGCGGGTGGCGACCCGTTCCCGATCGGCAAGTGAATCGACCCGAGCGCGCCAGGCGGCGTCACGTTCCCGATCGAAGACGTTGGCGCCATCGGGCCCGCGAGGTTGAGGCTCAACAGATCGTCCATGATATTCGTCGGTGGCGACGCGGGCGCGGCGGTTGCGCGCACCTGCGGCGAGTTCGACGGGCTCATACTGATGAGCGAGACGGGCGCGGGCGGTTCCTGTTGTGCGGACCGGCCCGTCTTGATCGTCATATACCGATCAATCACACGGTTGAGCAGGTCGTTGAGCGCGAGCAGCTGGTCGAGGTTCCCGTCGTCGCGGTCCTCGATGAGCTTGACAATCTTGGCCTGTGCGGCCTTGCAGCTCGTGTAGAGTTCCTGTACGGCGTCGTTGGCGAGATCTCCGGGGACCGACGCGGCTTGCAGCATGCTGACGAGGACATTGGCCTTTTGCTCAAACTTGGCGAGCTCCTCCATTTCCTTGGCCTTGTAGTCGACGCGGTGCTCGTCCTGTTGGTGGCAACGTGGATCAGTCACTGGTGGGAGAACAATGGACGCGAAAATGCATCAGCGTACGTAGCCCACGAGCTCCTTCATCAAAATATTGGCCTCCTCCAAGTCGGCGGGCGACGCACGGCGCAGCAGCTCCTGCAGCTTGGCCTTCTTGACGGCAATCTCCTCCTCTTCCATTTCCTCGGCCGATTTCAACGACTAGAGTAAGCACCTCACGGGTGAGAGCTCGTCCAACGATCAATCGCATCTATTGTCAGCTGGACGCGTACCTCGTTGGGCTGCAGCATGACGGCCACGGCCGATTGCGCGACGCCCGGGAACCGGTACCCTTTGGTCAAGAGCAGGTGGTACATATCGGCGATATGGAGCAGGTCGCGCTTGTACTTGCCGTTTTGCACAAGCGTCACGTTCCATTGCTGAATGAATTCGAGAATGCGGCGCTGCGTCGGCGGGAGGAAGATCTACGCGCCAAGAGCGAGAAATGAGCGCGCAAGATCACCAAATGCGGGACAAAACCGTGATGGACGCGTACTGGGGGTTTTTCCGGGAATCTGCGCACGAGCTCGTTGAGAAACTCCTTGGACGCGAGTTGCAAGTGAAACGGGTAGCCGCAGTTCTTGACACAAATGTCGAGCAGCTGCGTTTGAGGGAGCGACGCGTCAGATCAGAGTTGGGGCAGCGAAGCGCGTTGAAGAGACGGGTCAAGAACAGACCTCGAGCGCGAGCATGGATGAGTTTTGGTTGCGGCCGCTAATGATGCGAACCAGGCACATGGCGGCCTCACGCGGGCTAATAAACGCGATCAAGATCGTCAGCGCAACAGTCTTCGAAGAGGGATCAAGGCATCGAGGTCCAATGCCCGCCAAGCAGCGACAGGGGCGCAAAACATACGTACTAGGTGCGGCCTTTGGCGTTGATCAAGTCGCAAATCTCGAGGTTCAGCGCGAGATCCGGGTCCGCTCGGTGCGGACTGCACGCGCGCTCTGTCGATGTCGCGGCGCGTCGGTCGTGAGCCTGCTTGGTCTCACGCCAATCGTAGAGATGCAGTTCTGCACTCACCAATGTAGCCCTCGATGGGCGAGCGCGGCGAGTCGCGACCCGCGGCCTCGATAGCACGCGCCACTTCGGACACGGCCTGCACCGTCGACGACAGCAGGTTGCTGAAGGCCATGGTCGTAGGTGTGCGTGTGTACGGCGCCACCCCCGCACACGCGTCGTGTTCAGGGTAGATGCGGGGGTCGGTTGGTTGGCTGGAACGGTCCTTGAGCGGATCGGCGTGCTGGTGGGCTTGCAGGTGCACGTCTGCGGCGAGTCGGGTGCCGCTCAGGTTGCTTGGTGCCGAGTGGTCGGTGCCTGTGTTCAAATGATGGCTGCGATGCTGGCACGCAAAATGAGATTTAGCGGTTCGGGGTTCGAGATGAAGCAGTCGAGTGCCAAGAGGACACTGAACGACGCGAGCGAGCCGCGACGCGTGTCGGCGGGCTGGAGCATCTGGCGTGACAAAACTGCCACGCCTGTCCACTCCAAATTAATTCAGGGTGTGCACGTTTTTATGGAGAGGCGAACTTGGCGCCACGGGCAGGCCATGCCATTTCAAAGCTCGGGCCGCCTGCCCGGTTTGCTCACAAAATGCACATCACACCACCCAAATTGTACGGCTTGCACGAGCCTGATCAGTGCCCGGGCCCTTCCGACTCTTGCTGGCCAGCAGCAGCGACAACAACCACCACCAACACACGTTGGCCCGCCGCCCTTCATATTCCTCGGCCACCCCGCGCCCTCGACTGCTTCTCCCCGCCTGATCGCCTCCTCAGACGTCGCACCCCCTTCTTGCTTTACCCCACCCCCTCCACTCCACCATGTTCCCGTCGCAGTCTGCTCTGGCCGGTCTCCGCACCGTTGTCCCCATGGACAAGATCCGCGCCAACGCCCCCGCCGCCGCCGGCGATGCCAAGCCCACCGGTGTCGACCTCTACGCTCGCTACGCCTTTGCCGGTACGTTTTCTGTCGCGGCCGCTTGACAGACGGCTGCCGCTCGCCCGTCTGTGTTGTGGGCGGAGATGCGAAGCCGTTGCTTGCTCTCGTTTTGCTTGCTCCTGCTCGTCGCAGTTTGCGCCGTCGTCGTCGCCGTCATCATCGAGCGACGAAGCGACCAAGTCGGCCGGTCAAATGGACGAAGCAAGCACAACAACGGTGTCAGCAACAATGCTCCGGCGGAACGCAGCGGCAGCCGTCATGCATGCTCGTGATGATGATAAAACTGACCACCGCACCCGCGTCCCTTCCGAACAGGTGCCATGTGCTGCTCGCTCACCCACGGTGCCCTGACGCCCGGTACGCTCTTTTTCCATCCGTCCCTGCTCGTTGTTTGAGTGCCAAGCTGACCGTTTCTTTGCCTCGCTTCTCTAGTCGATGTCGTCAAGACGCGCATCCAGCTCGAGCCCACCGTCTACAACCGCGGCATGGTCGCGGCCTTCCGCCAGGTGATTGCCGCCGAGGGTGCTGGTGCTCTGCTCACGGGCTTTGGCCCGACCGCGGCCGGTTACTTTGTGCAGGGCGCGTTCAAGTTTGGCGGTTATGAGTTCTGGAAGGGCCAGCTGATCGAGTCGGTTGGTGCCGAGAACGCGCCGGCCTACCGTATCCCGATCTACATGGCCGCGTCGGCGCTCGCCGAGTTCGCTGCCGATGTCGCTCTGTGCCCGCTCGAGGCCACGCGCATTCGTCTCGTCTCGCAGCCGTCGTTCGCGACGGGTCTCGTCTCGGGCTTCTCGCGCCTGCTGCGCGAGGAGGGCGTGATTCGCGGCTTCTACTCGGGTTTCGGCCCCATCCTCTTCAAGCAGGTGCCCTACACGATGGCCAAGTTCGCCGTCTACGAGATTGCCGCTGAGAAGATCTACGAGGCGATCCCGACGCCCAAGGACCAGCTGTCGTCGGGTACCGTCACGACCGTCAACCTCGGCGCCGGTCTGATTGCCGGTTTCGCCGCTGCCGTCATCTCGCAGCCCGCCGACACGCTCCTGTCCAAGATCAACAAGACCAAGGGCAAGGAGGGCGAGTCGGTCACGTCGCGCCTCATCTCCATGTCCAAGGAGCTTGGCCCGCGCGGTCTCTTCCTGGGTCTTGGCGCGCGTATCGTCATGGTCGGTGCCCTGACCGCCGGTCAGTTCGCCATCAACGGTGACATCAAGCGCATGCTCGGCGCCACGGGCGGTTACGAGATTGCCAAGAACTAAGCGTATGGTCTTCGGCGGTTGAGTAAGATGATGGGCGTGCTCCTTTAGGTGTCGCGGCACGGCGGACCGTGGGCGTGATCTTGTGTCTCGGTCGCCGTCCGGCCATTGTCGCTTCTTACTTTTGCTTTGCTCGCGTTTGCTTTGTCGGTTTGTCGCGTCGCTTGTTGCTTCATGGATTATCCCCACCTCCCCGTTAGTTCGCTTCGGGATTGTGTTTATTTCTGGTTTTAGGTAGACCAGCGCTTTGCTTTGCTTGAACTTTCATTTCTCTCTCGGCCCAACTATGTGCCAGCGAACAGTGTAATCATCAGTGCCAATAAGGAAAACAACAGGAAAGAGGCTCCTTGAAGAGTCGGTTTGTGAAATCGGTTCTGCTCCTCTTGTTCGTGCAGCGCGCGATGGGATTTGTCCTTAGAAACGAGGTAGACACACTCGTTCGGCATCTGCGATCAGGCGAGGGCTGCGACGTGGGCCGGCGTCTGCCCCACCTCGCCGTCGCCCCGTCGTCGCTTGCTGTCGTGCCTGCGTCGTGCTTCGGGCAAGCGAGGGAAGGATGATGCAGCGGGCCAGGCGCATAACAACGAGCAATGTGCACTCACGTGATGGGAACCACTCACCAGCCGCGCCCATGCCGTTCCCTGATCACCGCGACCGCGACCGCGACAACCAACTGCGCGACAAGCAAGCGCGACCACCAACGACCACCACCAGCAACAGCCGCAACGAGGCCGTCGCGACCTCTTCCACCCACCTACCACCGTCCCCGTCCGCCCGCCACCAACCCACCCCGTCGCTCCACGATGCGCCCATTGACCGAGGACGAGACCAAGACCTTTTTCGAGAAGCTTGCCAAATACATTGGCAAGAACATTACGCAGCTCATTGACCGTCCCGACGACCCGCACTGCTTCCGGCTGCACAAGGACCGCGTCTACTATGTCTCCGAGTCGCTGATGCGCCGCGCCGTGTGCATTGGCCGTGACGAATTGATTGCCTTGGGCGCGTGCTTTGGCAAGTTTACCAAGTCGGGCCAGTTCCGGTTGGCGATTACGGCACTCGACCATCTCGCGCAGTACGCCAAGTACAAGGTGTGGGTGAAACCGAATGGTGAAATGCCGTTCCTCTACGGGAACCATGTGCTCAAGGCGCACTTGGGCCGGATTTCCGACGATACCCCCGAACATACGGGGGTGGTCGTGTTCAACATGAGCGACATTCCATTGGTGCGGTTTTGCGCGCGCGAGAGTGGACGCGTCGGAAGGATGTACAACGAACTGACCGATTACCCTCCGCATTGGCGCGATTAGGGCTTTGGCGTGACGGCCAAGTCGACGTCGGAGACACGCAAAATGGACCCGACCGCGATCGTCGCCTATCACCAAGCCGACGTGGGCGAGTACATTCGGTCCATTGAAGAGTAAGGCGCAACGTGGCGCTGCTCGGTTCTCGTCGTTTTCGTTCTGTTCTTGTTGGCCGCGTGCGTTTGCCGGCCGTTCCGGAACCTGATTTTTGGTGTTGTTCTTCGTTTGATTTTGCTGGGCGCATATTGTTCCGGGTGTATATTATTTGATTGGCCATTTTTTCTCCAGTTCTAAAAAAGCGGAATACATTTGCTAAAAAGAAACACATTCAACGAACGAACGTGTTTCCTTGGGGCACCGGCGTCGGCGCTGGTGGCGGCGCGGAGAGCGACGGCGACACAAGGTCAGCCGACCCTGAACCGAAAATGAGAGCACAGGACGGTTGCCGCGCGGTTCCAGTGCACACATGGACGTCATGAAGCGATCACCTGCGCTTCCCCCCACCCGCGCCGCCCCTTCCCGACGGCTTGGTCGTCCCATTGCTCACGGCCGACGAGAGCGTGGGCGGCATCGTGAACGACGGCCTGCCAAGGGCAGTCTACAACAAACGCGCCATCAGTGAGTGTCACGACGTGCATCCGCGATTCGAGTTTCCCAAGCGTACCTGGAGCGCATCCAAGTCGGAGCTAATCTCGTCGTCCCGCAAATGGAAGACCATGACCGCAGCACCGCCCTTGATCGTCTTTTTGCGCCCGCCGCCGCCGCCACCCCCACCCCCACTGGACCCGCCACGTTCGGTCGCAGCGAGGATGCGGTCGAGGTTGTTGTCGAAGAGGGCGACGGCGCGCTTGGCAGCCGCGCCCTTGCGCGCGGTCGTGCGGCTGAGCCGCGGCGGGAGGTCGTTGCCATCGAGGTCCACTAGATGAGGAGCCGGTGTGAGGAGGTGAACGCGTCTTGCCGAAGGAGGGATAGGACAGTAACGGACGTGCAGTAACGTCGACGTCGCGCTCTTCGACGAGCCGGGCACGTCGGGCACCGAGTTCTGCGACCATGACATCGCGCAGCCGGTCGTCGTCGTCGCGGAACTGCGCCTCGATCGCGGCACATTCCTCGTCGTACTGTGCGTCAGCGGCCTGCGCCGTAAATTGCAGCATGCACTGCGCCTGGAAGAGCCGCTCGTAGAGCGACGTGGCAATGTCTTCAACTGCGAGCGTCAGCTCCTCTTCGTCATCTAGAGTGACAAGAGCAAATGGAGGTGAGAATTCAAGTCTTGGAAAGTCAACCAACCGAGTTGCGATGACGGCGTACCTTCTTGCAGTGACTTGATCCGTTGTTCGAGCGCCTCGCGCTGCTGATCATAGAGCCTAGCGAATCCGAAACATGGTCATTGGGAACCGCGCACCATGATACACCAACAGCCAGCAAAACATACCGCGTCTTGTCCACCAAAAACTTGCGATCCAGAGCGGCAAGACACTCGGCCGAGACCGCCAACGCCGCCGACTTTTTTTTCCCCGCGCCACTACTCCCACTCGTCGACGCGGCTGGGACCGATGACACTGCCGAGGGCGCGGGTGACGTGACCGTCTTGACCGCTGCCGCTGGCGGTTGCGCGCTCGGCACGGGCTCCACATTCACCTTGCTCGACCGCCGCGGCCGATCCCGCTCTTGCCGATTGCCCGGCACGGATGATGGCGGCGGCGACTGTTCGCGCTCGCGTTCCCTCTCCCGCTCACGCGCCTCTCTCTCGCGCTCGCGGTCGGCCGACGCGGATGCGGCTAATGCGGCCGCTGCCGCACGCGCCGACTGCCGCGCACGCGGACGCGCGGTACGGGCTGGCGAATTCGCCACAGTCGTGGTCGCGGACGACGTCGCGGATGCGCCAGCGGCAGCGGAAGCAGCGGGGACGGGCGTGAACGATCCGACCCAGACGGGCAGGTCGCGCGCCGGGGCAGAGGCCGGCGGACTGCCTAGCGACGAAGGTGGCGGGACTGGGTCGGCGGATGGTGGTGGCGCAGAGCGCGCAGTAGGAGCGGGGGCGGATGGAGCAGGTAGTGGTTTACGGAACGGTGGCGACGCAGCCGAGTACCCCGGGTACGCGTCGTTATCCGCGTGCACGGGGGGTGGCGGATCGGGCGCGGCGGCGCGCGACGATGGCGGCGGGTACGGCGCGTGGTAGTGCTGCGTTGCTGCGGCGGGGGGCGCATGCGGTAACGGTTGCGGAGCCGCGTACGCGGGGGGCGCGTGCCGCGCAGCCGGGTGCGGGTGCGGCAGTGGCGGTGGCGCCGCGTGCTGTTGCTGCTGTTGTGGTGGTGGGGGTTGCGCGTGGGTCGGATTGGGCGCGTAAGGGTGAGGTAACGGCGGCGGCGCGTGGTGTTGGGCCGGTGGTGGAAGCCCTTGAGCGTAGTGGTGGCCTTGCGACGTTGGTTGCTGCTTGTGTTGGCTCGGAGCGCGCATGGGCTGCATCGGATGCGGCATCTGCTGCTGTTGCTGCATATGTTGCTGCTGTTGTGGTTGTCCGGCAGGTCCGTGCGCGTGGGCATGCGCGTACCCGTGTCCTTGTTGCTGCTGCTGGAGTTGCCGTTGCTGATGTTGCTGCTGCAGTTGCTGCTGCTGCTGCTCTTGCTGCTGCTGCTGCTGGTGCGGATGGTAGGCCCCTTGGTGCGATTGCTGCTGTTGCTGCTGGTGCGCTGGAGGTCCTTGGTACTGCTGCTGCGGCGGCGGGCTGTACGGCGGTGGCGCCTGCATCGCGGTCCCACCCCCACTTCCTCCACCCGCGCTCGCGTACCGCGCGTGGTGCGCCGGGTGATCCGCACTCGGCGGTTGAGGCGCGTACTGCTGTGGGCCGCCCGAATGCCGCGCCGACGACGCCGTGGACACGTAGCCCCCCGTGCCGTTCATGAGCGGCGGCGGCGCGGGCCCTGCGCCAGCGAATGCGGACGAAGTCGGCGGGTAGGGCGCCGAAGAAGACGCGGGCAGAGGGGGCACGTGCCGCGCGTGCGGATGCCGTTGCGCCGATTGCGGTGGCGGCGGCAGCGCGCCAGAAGCCGACCGGTGGTGCGGCGCGTGGTGCTGCGCGATCGGGTGGTGGTGATGGTGTGCGGCCGCGGTATTGGCGGTGGCCGCAGCGTGGTGGTGAGCGTGCGCGTGGTGGTGGTGCGGGTGCGCGCCTTGATGGTGGTGGTGCGTCGCGTGCTGTTGCTGCTGCTGCTGCTGCGAGTGCTGCGAGTGCGCGTGCGAGTGCGCGACGGGATGATGATGATGGTGGTGGTGACCGTGGTGACCGTGGTGCGGGTGGTGGTGATGGTGCGCTGGTCCAGGCCCGCCGGCAGCCCGACCTTGGTGACCTACGACCCCATTGCTCCCGCGCGACGGCGGCGCGCCGTACGCGCTCGCGGGCGCCTGTGCCGGTGGAGGCGGCCCGCTCGCGTACATTCGCGCATCGGACCCGCCGTTGGGCGACGTTAGCGCGTCTGCGTGCGCCATAGCGGCGCTGGCCGCCTGCAAATTGCCGTGCGCGGCGCGCGACGCGGGCCACCAGGCAGCAGCCGACGACGACGAGGACATGGAGGCAGTGGTGGAGCGCGCGATCACGGCAGGACGGGAGGAGGGGGATGGCGTGGAATGGAGGAGGTCGATGGATCGGGAGCACCAAAACCAAAGTCAATCACGCGTGCGCCGCGCCCCCAGACTGGGCAGGTGCTGGCTGCGTTGACGCAAGGGCGGCGGGCAACAAACGATGCGTGAAGGGGCCTGCGCCGCCGCCGACGACGACGACGACGACAAGGTGCGGCGGCGGCGGACGAGCGGCTGGCGTGGTGATTATCGAAGCAGCAATCAACAACAGCAATATAGCAGCAGGAGGGGCAGGAAGGCAACGTCAGTCAGTCAGTTCCGTCGACAATGGAACTGGGACGGGACTGGTCAGACTCGGCTCGGGCGGTGCCCCGGTGCGTGGCAGCAAAAAAGCGCGCGGCGGCTGGCCAGGGTCCACCGCCGCCGCCACGGAGCTCGCGCAGAGCGACAGGTCGCCAACGCAAGGCAACCCAAGCAACCGCGACCCAAAGCGAAGCGAAACAAGCGCTCGTGGCCGCGGCCCCCTGAGCGTGCAAACGGAAGCGCACGCGCAACGCAAGCACCAACACCATTTCGCCGGGGGGGGGGGGGGGGGTCAACACCAGAACGAAGCCGGCCCACGACTGCGTACATACCGAGATGCGCTTCTGCGCACGGGCGAGCGAGCGCGAGAAATGAGAGAAGGAGGTCAGCGGGCGTCCAAGGTCACCCGGTCGGGACGCTGCACAAACGGCGGGCGCGGTCGGTCGGTCGAGGACACTCACAGGCAGGTGCCTGCCAGCGCGCGCAGAGGGGCGGCAGGATGCACAAGTGACGAGCGCGGCGGCAGCGAACGAGCTCGAGCGGCCGGGCCAGCGATGACGGGCGGATCACTCCCCGCACACGACGCGCGCGACGAAGATGGGGTGCCGAGGGCACGGTGCGCTCAAGCGGCGAACCGAGCGAGGGCAGGCGGAGCGGCAGCCGGGTGCAGCTGCACGGTGGAGCGAGGTGGTGGGGTGGTGGTGGCGGCGAGGACGCGCGTAGACGGGGAGGGAGCGGGACGGGATGGCACGGAGGGAGAGGGGACGGTCGCGGGCAGTGTGCGGGAGAGGACGATCGGGAATCGAGGCGGAGAAGCAACCCACCACCACCACCAACCACCAACAGAAACTCGCGGCAAGCGTTCCACCGGCGTGGGCAACGGCGCGCCGGCAAGGTGCCCCACCCCACAGTTGCTGCACTCGCGCGCACACGCGCCTTGTCTCGGTCGGGCACAATCACGGTGCGCGCGCCTCCTGGCCCCGCGCCCCCGCCTGGTCCCACGGGCTCACGCATGCGCGTGGGCACAGCCCCAGATGCAGATGTGCCACGCGACCGACTGTCCCCGCACAGCCGTGGTCACGACCACACAAGGTTCGAGCAAAGAACGGCGAGGACGGGCGGCGGCGGCGGTGGCAGGCAGGCAGGCATGAAGCGCGGCCAGCGCGCTGTGCCGCGCGGCCGGCGTCCTCGAGTGGCAGCTCGCCGAGCGGACAGCAGGCGCGCAGGCTGCACACAGTCAGGTCGGCGCAAGACCGTCGGCGTACCGCGCTTCCGGCCTTCGTGGCCCTGCCGCCGCATGGCCGGTGCCCGGATCGCGCATGGGCCGCGCGCACCCACGGCCCGCTTGTGTGTGCGCCGTGGCCAATGGGTCTGTGCGCCAAGTGCCATCGATGGGCCAACAGAGGAGGCGCCGATGCAAGGTTTGCGCCCAACTGGCCCTGGACGCCTCTTGCGCGGCCGCAGAAACTGCCTGCGCGCCGCGCGCCACACCGAGGCGCAGTGCTTCATCGGCCAAAACAAGGGACAGTGCCCACGTGGCACAATGTGCGCACGGTCGCGGCCGTTCCGCCGATCGCGCAGGGTTCGAAGGTGGCCGATGCTGGCAGGCAACCATGGGCAACCCGTGAGTCATGTGACTGCTCCCGATCAGGCGCGTGCGGCGTGGCGGCGGCGGTCTGGTCGGTCCGCACGCCGATGCTCTTCATTGGACTTCGCCGCAGGCACGCAACCCCGCTCCAGCGACACGCGTATCCGGCACTGTGGAAGCCGGCAACGATCAGCGCAAACGTACTCCCGACGACACCCAGCGCAACTTGCTGCAAAAAGCTGTTCTCGCGTAGTGCAATCCACCAAGCCCGACCATGTCCGAACGCGGCCCTGCACCCGCTGCCGCCGTACCGCCAACGTCCACGCCGCGCCCGCCGACCTCCCGGAACCTGGCCGCGGCCCTCACCGTTGGCGCTGCCGTGCGACTCGCGCTGCAGTACGCACCCGCCGTCACCGCGCTCCGCACCACCGCACAGTCGTCGATCCTCACGACCACGCCCCTCACGCGGTGGTCACGCATCCAAGAAGCGCTCTACCTCTACAATCGCGGCTTGCCACTCTACGACAATGCGCTCGTGCACCAGCCGCCAATTTTGCTGCCGTTGCTCTCGGTGATCCCAGCGTCGATGCACCCGCTGCTCTTGACGGTCATCGACACGGCTGTGGCCGCGGGACTCGCCACGCTCGCGCACCGACAGCGCGAATTGGAGCCAGCTGCTCATGCACCAGTCGATGCCGATGAGGAACAGAAGGACCCGGGGGCCAAAATCCAAGGTGGTGGCGTCGCGTGGACGCCTGCGGCCGTCGCCCTGGCATATTTGCTCAACCCGCTGTCGATCCTCTCGTGCATCGCCATGGATGCAGGCGTTATCGAGCGTGGGGCCATGATGGCTGCGGCCGTGTTTGCAAGCGGCGGTTCGTATTTTTCTTTCTTGTCGCCGCTGCATATCGCGTTGTGTTTGTGCAACGAGCTGATCATAATCGTCATGTTCGCGAAAACAGGCGATTCGATTTGGGCATCGGGCGCGATCACGGTGGCGTTTCAAATGGGCTTCTACCCAGTTGCGCTCGCTCCCATTCTGGCCCTGATCCAGCGTCGCGCGACACATCTTGTACGTGACGCCTTGCACACTCGCTCACGATCGAATCGGTGTGCTGATCGCCACCTTCCCGGATCATATGTAGAGCGCGTTTGGCGTTATCCCGGCCGTGATCATCTCGATTCTTATGTGGAACATTATCTTCTACACGTTCTACACCAACGTCATGGACCTCGACGGGATGGCCGTGTTCAAGGCCACGACCGGGTTTGTGTACGTGCGCCATTCCTGCATTTCGTCCATTCGACGCGCGATGATAATGCTCACGACTCGGGGATCGCTAGCTTGTCAGTCCCGGACCTGCAGCCCAACCTCGGCATCTTCTGGTACCTCTTGACTGAGGTCTTTGACCATTTCCGCGGCTTCTTTGTCATGGTCTTCCAGCTCCACCCGTTTGTGTACCTCGCTCCGATCATTATGCGCTTTGGGTACGTCCATTCTCCACCCATGCCCCGCTCGTATCCACATCGCCCATTCTGACCCCGACGCGCCACTCGTACGTAGTCGCGAAACACCCATCTTTTGCCTGACTGTCTACACCGGCGTGCTCGCCACGCTCAAGGCCTACCCGACCGTCGGCGACTATGCGCTCTGGCTCGGCCTGCTCCCGCTCTACGCCAGCACATGGAAATGTACGCCCCGAACACTGCCTTCTCCACCGAATTCTCCCCACATGTGCTGACTCACCGATCTCGTTCTCGTGCAGATTTCCGGTACCCCTTTATCACCGCCAACGTGGCCGTCTACTGCGCGTTCCTGTTCCCGATCATGCACGCGCTCTGGACGCGGTTCGCCTCGGGCAACGCCAATTTCTTTTACGCGCTCACGCTCGTGCTCGTCTTGGGCGCGACGGTGCTTCAGGCCGATTGCTTGCATGCAATGCATGTCCGGATGCACCATGCGCACGCGTATGCGGTGGATAAGGTGCACGCTGCTGAGGCAGAGGAGCGGGAATTTGACGAGCCGGTGGTGGAGGGTCGGGCAACGGCGGTGGAGGACAGGGCCGAGCGGATGCGGTATCGCGGTGGCAAGGGGGTGAAGAAGACGGAGGATGAAGAGGGGAAGGGGGAGGTGAAGAAAGTGCCAGCACGACGCGTCGAGGTGCACAAGTTACCGACGCTGATTGTGTATCTCGAAGAGTAACTATCAGTAATTTGTTTAAATACACGGCCTGTACCGATCATCATCGCGGATTCGAACAAACAGAGAGGGGAGCGCATTTTCGAATAAAAACGGAGATCAGGAGACAGACGTTGACGAGCGGCTGGCGGCTCGTTGGCTGCGTCGTTCGCAGACTTCGCCATAGCGTGAATCAGGCAGCCAAAATTGGTTCAACTCTCGCTGCAACCCCGTTCCGATCGATTTTCCTGGTGCCCGACGCTGCAACATTGACAAACCGCGCGTCTGCGAATTGATCGTCTTCGAGCAGAACCACCTCCCGACATGACGTCGCGTCTTGACGTGACGCTCACCACCAACCCGCCCTATTCTGACGGGCCCATTGCATCGGCGTCAACAACCGAGGGCAATGTGCGATTGCTCGAGATGCAGCACGAGGCGCTCGCCAAGCTCGAGCGGTACCGCATCCTGCAGTCGCTCAGCACGAACCTGGTCAATTTGCTCGCGACGGCAGTCTTTGTACGCGCTCTCTGACCAAACGTCCGACGATGAGGAAACGCTGACGGTCGTGGACTTGGCCAGACGGTCGCGACGATTGTGAGCCTGGCGACCATCAACGACTCGTTCACGGACATTTTGGTGAATGTCTACGCCAGCGTGCTGGGGTTCGCGATGCTGGTCATCGAAAGTACGCCCCGCTTGTCTCCCTCGAAACCAGAATCGAATGAGTGCACGACGCTGACGCAGTGTTGCTGGCCGTTTCAGTCAAGCCGATCGCGTCAGTCGCGGAATACGTGCTCTTTCTCTACACGCTCAAGGGCCGCGGATTGCTCTTCGTCTTGTACGTGTTGCGCGAGTTGTGCGTGACCGATACGCGGTGCTCACGCCCGTCTTGTCCTCAGTCTCGGATGCATCATCATCAAGACCGAAGGGTTCAACCTGTTCGCTGGCATTTTCGTGATTTCCATGGGCCTGGTCCTGTTCCTGACGGCGTTTGCACGACACGTGCCGTTCATCACGGACGTGTCAACCAACTACCACAAGTGGAACGAGGCCGTCGCGCGGCAACGGCGTGGCGGTGCAGCGGCCCTTTTTGCGACTTGACGGGCGACGCGAAGACTGGGACCAATATATTATCATTCATTCGCCACGCATCCCGGGACTCGGCAGCGCCAGCACCGGCGGCACGCCACCCATTCCAGCTCTCTCCACCGTCTCGTCCACGGCCACGCGCAACGTCGGCGACGTGATCGAATCGTGCCGGATCGGACGCGGCGGCGGCGACATGACCACCGTCGGCGCATCCGGTGCCGCCGCTGGCGCAGCCGCAGTCGGCGACGGCCCGCGCGCTTTGGTCCGCGCCTGCGAATTGGCACTCGGCAACTGAATGCACGGCACGAGGTCGCGCACCATCGCGTACGGGTAGCAGTGGCCGAGCGCGTGCATGCCGTGTGCGACGCTCAAGTACAAGAGCCGGTCGATCCCCGCGGCGTTCGGTGTGCTGGGCGCGTCGGTGGGCATGGTCGTGGTCAGGTTTGGCGGCGGGAACGCGAAATCAGGGCCGAAATTAACGGCCACTTCAGCATCGCGAAAAAGCGAAATGGCCGGGTAATATTTGCCTAAGTGCAGGTGCGCAAAGGCGGGTCGTGGGTCGGCATCGCCGGTGGTGGAAGTAATGTCGACGCCGTTAACAAAGTAGCGAATGTGGCTCGACGAGCTGGCGTTCGGGTGCGGCAGGAAAAACTTGACGGGCTGGTACTTTTGCGGGCCGGTCCACCGACGGTCGCGCAGGATCGCGTCCTGGTCGGGCGTTGGGGATGGGAGGTAGATCATGACACCGAGCACATCGCCTTCGCCTAGAAACGACAATTGGGTCAGGTCAAATCAAGCCGTCAAACAATCCAAAGCAATCAAGGAGGGACGGACCGTAACCGCGCTCAATCGCCTCTTGTGCTGGATGCTTCACCGCTCTCGCCTCGTGGAAGAGCGTGCCCGGTTTCGCGCGGTAGGCGTAGGAGAACGCGTCGAACCCGCAGGGCGCCTGCAAGTCGCCGGCAATCGTGGCCCAGCCGATGCGCGCATTGCCCTTTTCGCGCAGCTTGGTGATCTTGACTTCAAAGTACCAGCGGCCTTCAACGACGCCGTGGTTGGCCTTGACCTGGCGGTAGCCGAGCCCACCGACTACGGAGCGCGCGTCGTTCAAGATGGCGACCTTTTGCGACGAGTGGGTCGGGTCGCGGCAAAGTGTCGTCGGCGCGTCGACATTGTCGAGGTCCGGGTAGGAGAGAACAAACGGCTTCTTGGGTGCTGTGCCGGATTTGCCAGAGGCATCGGCGGCACGGTCTGACTGGCAGTGTCGATGAGAGGAGCGGCGGAGCGACGCGGTTAGCCGTGCATGTAAATCGTGATTTCCGAGGCATGGTGCGAGCGGCCGAGGGTGCCGAGGTGATCAAGATTCGTAGACGAGGAAGTGACCTTGGCCTTGGGCATGGTGTTGGGGTGGCGGTCACGCGCGACTTGAGCAAGGAACGGCGCGTAAAAGACGAACAGCGTGCACACCTCTCTTGCAGCAATATTGCGGGTGCGTGCAACAAGTTTGCTGGCGCGGATGGTCGGCAATAGCGTTGTCGAGGAGCAAGTTGTCCCGGGGGTGCGATCGCAGCGAAGGGCAGGAGAAGTCGTTTGACGTGGTCGCTGCGCCTCGGTGACGCACGGGCACGACCCTCGCGTCGCGTGCCTCAACCTCGCCGTCGCCGCCGCCTTCTCCGAGACTTCGCGCCGTCGTATCAAGGCCGTCATCGCCACTACAAACCGCGCTCCTCGTCGAAACCGCGCGCCCAACCCCCCCCGACTTGCCGCACCGTGTCGAGCGGCGCGCGCCGGCCATGCTGCCCTGGCGCATCGACGACTTTTCCTCGTCCGACGACGACGACAATGCTGCCAACCGCCAGCTCTCCAGCGACAATACCGCCGCACTGCTCACGCCATTTGCTGCACGATCGACCGGCGCTTCCGACCGCTTTGCGCCGGCATCCTCCACCAGCGACTCGACCCCAACGACCGCCTCCGCTCCCGCCCCGATCCCGGTCCCAGCAACCGCGCCCACCAATGGGACCGATGCCGACGCCCTGACGCGCGCGCTCGACCGCGCCGTGCCCGACGCTGCCGCCATTGCGCTCTCGCACCGGCTCACGGCCGAGCTCGCGCGCCTCCACGCGCACCCGGCCGCGTCGGCGCCCGCGCATGTGCGCCGCACCACGGCCACATATGGCTCGGCAACCCCACCCCTCGTGCGGACCGCATCAAGCACCGCCGCGCTCCCGCTTGCCGCGAGCACCGACTCGTCACGAATGCGCCGCGGCACGTCCACGTGGTCATCACAGGTCCTGCTCGCGAGTAACAGCAGCGGCACATCGACTCCGGCGTCAGCAACAGCAATCGATTCCCCGACGCCCGTACGCCGACGTGCGGGCGCGCAATTTACCGTCGAGGAAGACGAAGGGGTTGCCGAAGATTTGGCAATGCTGCTCCCCACGGCACCATTACTTCCGGCCCCACCACCGCCGCCGCCACCAGGCGTATCGATCACGACCGCTGACCGATCGCGGCAAGTCAAGGCCTACCTCGAGGACCGATACGCAGCGGTCGCGCTGTCACTTGCCCCGCTCGATCCGGGTGACCCGCGGCCCACCCCAGGGTACAACCCGCTCCGCGCGCTCCGACGACGGCGGCGCGCGTCGGGTCCGCAACCTCCCATCCGCCAACATCACCGCAAGAACGTGTCCGTCTCGACGGTCACCGCATCCCTCCTCTCGTCCGAATCCGAGGCGGGCGGCGACGTCCTGCCGCTCAGTGGGAGCGGTACCGCGCCGGTCCCGCCACCGCCTCCACCGCAACCAGTCTTCCCGTTTGGTCGCAAGAAACGGTTCTGCGAGTGGGAAGTGGATAACCTCGAGCTTGCGCGCGACGTGGCCGAAATGCGCGCGCCACCACCCCCACCGCCGCCGCCACTGCCGCCGCCGGAATTACCCCCGCGCGAGTCGGCCGTGTCGACGCCCGACAGTGCTCGTCGCGACCGCCGTGGAAGTAGCTCGATCGAGCTCTTGTCGGCGGGCGGGTCGTCGCATATTAGTCCAGCGACGGGGAGTGCTGGTGCCGCGCCGCCGCCGGACGTGCCCGTCCGGCCTACCCTCGACACGGGTCTTGCCGCTCCGCATGTCGAGCCCACCAAGGACAGCGGCGGCCCCAGCGGTGCCAAAGGCCTCGTCGCGTCTCTCCTCCGCGCGTCGCCGTCGCAGATCAAGCTGCACCGTCCTTCGACAAGCGACAAGCGCACGTCGTTGTTACTCCCGAGCGCGTCGCAGAACCGCGGCGTCGCTTTAGCACCACCGTCATCGCCCCTCCTTGGCGCCGTCGCGTCGCCGAACGATCCGCCCACTGCACCACTTCTATCCCCTACGCGCACGGACCTACCGCCCGTGATCGTCCCCGATGGGTCCGAGTCCCAGACACTCGCAAAACGCGTCAGTTTCTTTGGACTCGCGGGGAACGCGGTGCCGCTCCTCGACGAGGATGACGACGACAAGTGGACACCGGTCACGCCCGCGCAGGTGCGTGCGTGGCGCACGAAACTCCAAGCTGCGTCTTTGGTCCCGCCACGGTGTACGATCGCCGTGCGCGACGCGCAACGGCGATCTGCCTCGCTCGCGGCCTCGATCAGTGCAACGACGGTTTCAGCACAGACAATGGCCGAAGCCGCGAAACGCATGGCCGTGCAGGCGGCCGAACGGCGTGCGATCGACGTGTTCCCGGGTGACGAAGAGCCTAGGGATACGGTCGGGCCCGTACCGCCGGGCGAAACGGCGGCGCGGTTGCAGCAGAGCGCCAAGGCATTGGACGAGGTCGAAGCGCACTTGCAGTCGTTGCGCGCGCGGCAGGTGGCCGCGGTCGAGGCCGACGCCGAGGCGTATGCGGGCGCGATGGAGGACTTGCAGTGGGAGTTGAGCAGCAAGTATTTGCAGACGGTACGGCATGCATCGTCTCATTTTCTTTCGACGTTAGCTGATTCGTCGACTCGTCCCCGATGTAGATCAAGCGCCTCGACGACGGCGCACACGGCCGATTCCACGCGCACCGTGACGAAGCGCTCGAGCTCTTCTACACGCTGCTCGCGTACTTGCTCGCCCTCCTCTCTCTCGCGCTATGGACCATTCTTCTCGCCATTCGCGGCGTGCGCAAAGTCGCGTCCGTCATCGCGAGCGCGGCGCGGTGGGTCATGCGCCGGCCGCGCACTACGCCCGCGCCGTCAGCACCGACTCTGTCGCCAAGTTCGTCCAGGTGGGGGTTTGATCCGGCGTCAATGGCCGCGGCACTCGCGCGCGCGTCTGAGGCGTTGCTGAACCATGATGAGACGGCAGATTCGCCAGCGGGGGGTGGGGTGGGTGCGGGTGGAGGAGGGGCGGTCGCGTCGCCGGCTGCCGGGTGGGATCCGTTTTCGGTGCGCGCGGATCGCCCGGGAGTCCGTCCACGGATGCGCGAGGGATGCGCGAGGGGAGCATAGGCGGAGTCGCCACGCCGCAGCCGGTCGCGAGCGTTGTGTCGTGATGGTGCCGCTCGTTTGTGTGCGTGGGTGGGAGTCCCAGTTTTGGCGGCTGCAGTTTACAGAAGTTATCCAATCGATAGAGTTGCGTGCAAGTCGCTGTCGTTCGAGTTGTCGCCGTCCACCAACGCTCTGCAGCGACTGGTTGTCTCTTGCCGATTTTCCGCCATCTCTACAAACCGGCATACTCATCGAGACTCCCGACGCGGTTCTTCTGCCCCATCCACCAGTAGACGACGAGGAACAGAAACGCGATCCAAACAAGCGTCGTCTGCGACGTGCCGGATCCAGCCGGTGTCGCGGGTGGAGCCGCTGCGGTTGCTGCTTGTACCATGGTCGGGGCTGCTGGGGAGGTGGGCGACGACGCGACAGGCGACGTCGGAGAACCAGGCGAGGTGGGGGACTTGGGTGCCGACCCGAGCACGCGGCCGGTACCCTCAAACGCGGCGGGGGCAATGTGTTGCTGGATCTTACGCTCGAGCTCAGACGGCTGCATGCGGACGGGGGCCGAGTCAGGCGCGGGCACAAAGCACATCAAACATGGAGGATCCGACGCGTACATTCGCCCCGACGACGGTGGCCAGCAACTTGGACGCCTTGTAGAGATGGAACGTGGGCATCGACGAGACTGAGCACTGCCTGGCCACGTCCTACCCATTGCAAACGACCAACCCAGTAAGCACAAATCGTGCAACTGGTTCAACAAAGGCTTGCGTACGGGCAAGTCGTCGACGTTGATCTTGTAGAACGCGGCAGCCGGGTATTTGGCCGCGAGCGCGTCGTACCGTGGGGCAATGGCCTTGCAGGGCCCGCACCACACGGCGTACCAGTCGACGACGGTCAGCTTTTGCTGCGCGATGGCGCGCTTGAAGTCCGGGAACGACGCGATCAGCGTGACGGCGGGCATCGTGGTATTATCAAGTTGTAGGTCGGGGCTCAGGTCGCAATGGGTCGGACTTGCGTGTGCGCGTGGCGGGAACGGGTACTGGGTCTCCGTCGTGTCGGATTCGCGGTCGGCGTCGCGTCGTGATCCAATTGCAGTGGGTGCCCCGTGTCGGGCGCGACTGGGAGCGGTCAGGTCCTTGGTCCGCCGGCACTGCGACTGGCGTCGTGAATCGCGAGCACAAACGTGATCGTGTCGAGCTGAAGAACATCTCACAAAATCGCGCCAAGCAGGCCGACAACCAACCCAAGAAAATCCGTCAAAGGACCACGACGAAGCGCGCGTCCTGAAATCGAAATTAAATTTGAAATCCAACAGCAAACGACAAACGAGACAAGGCAGATGAAAGGCAGGCAACCGCAACCAACCAACCAACCAACCATGAAAGCAGACGACGAAAGGAAAGCGAAACGAACGACAAAAAGAGATGAATGCAAGTGACAACCGCCGAGAAACCGTGGCCGTGCGTCCAAAAAATCAAAATCAAAATGGAAGAACCACAATCACCAAAAGGAAACCAAACCAACCGCCGCTGAACCGTGCCGACCGCTCGCTCCGCCACACACGCTTCCCATCCCCACTTACCAGAACGAGAACCCAGCCGTGTACCGGTACTGCTGCGCCGGGTCACCACCGGCCGCCGCGACGGCCCCATTCGCCTGCGCGGCCGCAGCGGCACCGTTGGCCTGCTGCTGCGTCATGGCGTCACCCGGGACGACCTCGGGCGTGGGCGGCGTGCCCGCCGCGGCCGCAACGGCCGCCGCACCGCCCTCAGCAGGAGCCACCGCAGTGACCACGCTCGGCGATGCCGGCGACCCCGTGGCCGGGGCCATGGGCGCCTTGCCGTACCCGAAGCCGGCAGCTGCGGGGTACGGGTAGCCATACATGGGCATATCGGCCGGGTGCGCGCCAGCGGGCAGCGCGTACGCCGCCGGGTGCGGGATCGGGTGCTGCCCGACAGCCGCGGCGGCCGCGGGCTGCTGCACCTGCTGCTGCTGCGCCTGCTGCTGCTGGGGCGCGAGATGGTGCGCGTGCTGCTGGTGCTGGTGGTGCACTTGGTGGTGCTGGTTGTGATGCGCGTGCGCGTGGTGGTGGCCGTGGTGGTGGAACCCGTGGTGCTGGTGGTGGCCGTGGATGTGCATCCCATGGTGGCCATGATGGTGGTGCGGCGTCGGGTTGGGCCGGCCCCACGAGAGACGGACCTTGTTGGCGCCAAGTGGCAGGCCGTTCAGCTCGGCAATCGCTGTCTCGGCCATTTCGTGGTGCGTGTAAGTGACAAACGCACAGTTCTTGCCCGCCGGGATCTTGACGAGCGTAATGTCGCCGCGCGACGCAAACAGAGCGCGAATCTCGTCCTCGGAGACGGGCGTGCTCAGACCGCCAATGAACACGGTCGTGTTGTTCGGGTCAGCGGCGGCGGCCGCGGCAGCAGCGGCAGCGGCAGCGTGCGAGGGCGACGGGGCAATGGGCGCCGTGGCCACGGGCATAGCCGCGCCGTTGGGCACGACCGTCGAGGGAGCGGCAGCGGCAGCCTGAGGCTGCGCCTGCTGCTGCTGGTGCTGCGGGGCGCCCGCGGGCAAGTGGCGCGCGTGGTGGTGCTGTGCGCCCAAGTGGTGATGGTGCCCCTGGTGCTGCTGCTGGATGTAATGGTGCCCGCCGTGGTGGTGGCGCTGCTTGGGGGTGGCGAGGCCGACGCGAATCGCGCGCGAACCGAGCACGACGCCCGGCATCTCTGAGAGCGCGCGCAGCTGGTCCTCGTGCGCGGCAAACCGCACAAACCCGAACCCGCGCGAGTGCGCCGTGGCCGCATCCATAACCACCTTAGCCGTCTTGAACGACGCGTACCGCGCGGCAAATGCCTGCGCAAGCATGTGGTCGGTGACTTCGGGCGCCAAGTCGCCGACAAACAGCGAGTACTCGGGCGCCTTGGTGTCGACGAGACCGCCGCCGGCCGCCCAGTTGAGCCGCAGGACCGCGTCCGGGTGGCCCGGGTAGGGCGACCCGTGCAGGGCAGCGAGCACTTGCGCGGCCACGTCGGCCGAGGCAAAGTCGACAAAGCAGTACGAGGCGAGCGCGCCCGTGTACTTGTCGCGAATCATCTTGATTGCCGAGCGCCTCGGCCGCGTGCGCGAGCGCTCCCGCGGGCAGAGCAGCGGCGGCAGCATGAGCGAGCGCGGCGGGCGGGGCCGTCAGCAGGTTGTGCCACAAGGTGCGCACGACCGACTCGTCCATCCACGGCTCAAGACCCATCCAGAGCGTCGACTTGGGGCCCTGCGGGACTTGCGGAGCTGCGTAGGCCGTCGGGCCCGCAGCGTAGGGCGCCATGGCCTGCATCTGGCTCGTGAGCGCAGCGACGGCGGCCAGGTCGGCCTGCGGCGCGGCACTCACGGCAGCGGGCGCGGGAGCGGCGGCCGAGACGGCAGCAGCAGCAGCGTCGACGGGCGCGACTGCGTCGACGGCGGGACTAAGCGCGGGGGCGGCAGACATGGTGGTGGAAGAGGAGGAAGGGGGGGAACGGGTTGCGGGCGACGGCGGCAGCGCGGAAACAGACGACGGCGGACGGACGGACGAACGGCAACGTTGAACGGGAACGGCAATCAAGCAACAGCAAAGACTACTTGCTACTTTAGCGGGCGCAGGCCATTCGTTGACGACGAGGAGAGCGTGCGGGGGATGGGCCGGACGGGGAGGAAGGACGCGCGCGGTGGCGGGCGGGCAGGGCGCGGGCCGGGCCAGCAGCAGCATGGCGGTGTGGTGCGCGCTGTGGGTCGTGGCGAGCGAGTCAAGTCACGGCGCGCCATGGGAACGCGCAAGAAAATCCACCTGGAAAACGCGCCAAAAAGCAGCCCAGAACACGCGTCCTCACATACTTACTGCACGTGGCGTGCGCGAACACCTCGCATGTTTTCTTGCGCTTCCATGTGCTACAATCTTGATCCCCCGCACTGACTGTTGGCACAGCTGCCACGTCGATGCTGTTCGGTTTGTTTAAACAGCATCCACAAGATTTCTGAACAGCGGCCGTTGCACTGGAGCAGGCCGACAACCAACTCTCGCAAATCAGTTGCAGCACCAGGCGCAAACAGCAAATGAGAAACGAGTGGCAGGTCGATATCATGTATTTCAAAGACCGAGTGCGAAAAGGTGCAATGTTTCACGCGCTCAGTCGTGACAACGAGATAACGTGTTTGGCGCCATGGCGACACAAGGCCTCTGTGGGCATGGTGGTGTGCATGTAGAGACAAGAAGTACACGCAATCAATGTGCGACCAGACGCACATCGTGGTGGAGATACGAGGCGCGCTGCTGTAGAGCGCAGTGGAGCAAAATGGTGTGGGTGGGCAAGGACAAAAGAAGCGCACATCCCCACTCACCTACCATGACACACCCTCACCCAATGCTCACCACAACCACCTGCGACTCGAACCAAGTCTCGTCACGCACGACCCACAGCTCGTCCCACGCTTGCGCTCGACGGACCCGGACCCGCACATCATGAGCGCGACCATCCAAGAAACCAAGTCAGGTTGCAGCTAGCAATTGGCGCACTGGCACTCGCTCAAGCTCGCAGCCGACAGCGACCGCGAGGACTGTGACGACGACGACGACGAGAACAATGATTGCTTGGAAATGATCAAGGTCGACGAGGGAGGTGGGGTGCAGCGAGTCATGGCCTGCGATGCGCTGGGCGACCAGAACTCGGCCGCGTCGATTGGGCTTGTCGAGGCCCGCCTGTCGGTACGTGATTCTCTTGCAGCAGTCTTGCAAAATGATTTGCCGCGAGTTGTTGGGCATGGTGGTCGCAGTCTGAGGAAGAGAAGACCTGGCCGGTGTTGGGGGCGTTGTAGTGCAGGAGAGGAAGAAGCTGACAAACATGATTGACACGTGCGTCCACGTCAAAAGAACAACAAGCAGTATATTTGGCCCTTCCAAGTGCGCGATCAAGGTGTGCGTGCGGAACCATCGGTGGGCACATGCGTCCAGGTCACCAGTCCTTGGGCCGACCGCTCGCCCTGTGGGCTCTAGCGGGTCGTGAGTCGAAGAATGCGGCCAGTCCGTCGAAAGACAAGTCGAGTCGGTCGGGTCGACAGTTGGTCAGCCGTTGGTTGGCACCCTTCCTCCCCCTTTATCCCCTCCTAATCTTCGATTTAAGTCCCATCCTCTCCTTTTTGTCTTACACCCTTGTGGTCTGGCGTGGCCGCGGACAGCCAGTGTGCCCAGGGTTCAAGGTTGGCTTGTGGGAGTTTGTGGTCCGCGTTTTTGCGCAGAAGGTGCATAGTCTCACGTTAACGTTGGACGGCTGGGAGAGCAGGGAGTGTCCAGTTAAAATAAATCGCACTTGCCAAACGTACACCGTATATGTACGCGCCAGGCCCGACGCGCCTCGCACCCGTCTCGCGGCCGCTTGGCACGTTCAAGCGGGCACCGCGTCAGCTTGCGGTCGACCTTGGCCGGCCTCTCCCATCGCGGCCCGCGACCAGCTGCACCACTCGGCCGCGAGTCCGCACACGACTCTGCGACACTGGCCGCAAACTTTTCACCTGCCCCGCCGCGCGCCCCTGTCGCCCGCGCCATGTGGGACGGACACGTCACAGCTGCCAAGTCGAACGAATCGTGGACCAACGACCCCACTTGCCCGCCATGAATCGACATGATTCCCAATACTCGATGATTTAAAATTCCAAATTCACGCTCGTCGATGGCACCCCAACCGCACGGCCCGCAAAACCATCCAGCCAGCTTGCGCACAAATCCAAATCGCGTCCGACTTGTCTGCTGTAAGCAACTTCAAACGCGCTCCGCCATGCAGAAAACAACTGTGCCAGCAAAGACACGCACTCTCTCCATTTACGATCCACTGGATCCTAGTAGCTTCACTCGACCATTGCACACTTGATCCCGCACCATGGCATCCCTGCCCACTCACTCCCACCACACTGCACCAGCGCATCGCACGCTCCCGCGACGACTCCAGCGCCGCCGCCAAGCTGCAGGTCCGCCACGATGCCGCGCGCTGGCCGCGCTCATCTGTGCCGTCGCATGTCTTAGCCTTCATGTCACGCAACTCGCCACGGCCGCGCCAGCACCCGTGTCCGACCCACTCGACGTTTCATCAAGAGCTAATGATACAGAGCGCGTCCTTCTTAACGAGTCCACGGCCGCGTGGAACCGATCCCTCGCGCCGCCCGCCGCTGCCGCGAGTGCGCCACGCAGAGACACGCTCGTCGACCTGCCCGTCGCGGCCGCGGCCGGCGCGAATCCGCCGCCCATCACGCCCACAGCCACCGACGCGACGACCGTCGCGCCCGTTCCGGACAAGACGGCGGAACCCGAGGCGCCAGCGGCGCCCACGGAGCCATCGGGTCCTGGCCCTGACGCTGCCTCGTCCTCGTCCGACACGGACGCGCCCGCCCGCACGTCCAATTCCGACGCGTCCCCCTACTGGACCGTGGTCGTGCCGTCCGTCACGGGCGGCGCCGTCCTCATCACGCTCGGCATCGTCTATCTCGTCCGCCGTAAAGCCGAGCATCGCGAGTCCGACATGGGCGAGCCGCTCGAGTGGACCGGCCTCGCGTGAACGAGCCGATTTTTTTGTTTAGAGAGAGAAAACGGGGAGAGACTTGGCGTTAGAGCTTGCCCATGGGGGCTGACGACTGTGCCTTTGCGCGCGCGTGTTGTTTTCTTCCTTTCTTTACTAGACTCGAGGTAGTCCGCCGCCGTACTGCTGTTGGCTGATTTGCACATCATAATTCGCTGTCTTCATTGCGTTGTGTCTTGCATTTGTTTTTCGTGTTGTTCTACATATTCCTGTCGCTGTTGCCACGCCGCACTAGCCAGCGTCCCGACTCCCTTCAACGTGTTGACCGACTTGCTTTCCCTCTCGTCCAAGTACTCGAAAAAAAAAAAATCACGGATTCAACGGTTCTCTAATTCACGGCCCTGTTCACAGGCGCATCATTTCCCAACTGTTCAATTCCCGACGTGAAAACTCGCCAACAACAATGCAAATCTGGGTCAAGCGAGAAAAAATTGTGGCGGCAGTCCTCGCCAACACTTGTGCAGTTCCTCGTTTTCCGCGTAACGACAGCGTTCGCGCGCGACCAATCCACGAACGTTACACGGTACTACGACCACGCAAAACACGCGTCGCGCGACACTGGCCTCGGCGGAACAGGCGGTGCCGGCACAACGTAACGAGCGGGCACGTCGAGGTGCCGCCGCACGAGGGCGATCCGGCGCGCCGCGACGGCGCGTGCCGGGTGCATCGCCGGCAAGTGCGCGGTAGCAGCCGCTGCCGCCTGTGCGAGCGTTCGTGTTGCCGCGACCATAGCCGCCGCGAGTGCAGGTTCGAACTGGTTCGTCGTGGCTCGCCGGTGGGGGACGGTGGGCGGAACACGGGGTGCCGTCGGTCTTCGACGGCGAGGGAGTACTCGGCCGCGTATAAGTCGGCAGGCGAGAGCGGTGGGGACGGTGGGAGCGTGCAGGGAGCAGCGGGTCGTGCGAGCGCCGGGTGCGAGAGGAGCCGGATCGGGCGTCGCGGGCGCGGCGCGGCGGTCGTCGCCATGGTTGGCCTGGTGCCGGGTTGGGTATTGGCTTGGTGCGGGTGGGGGATGGTGCGCGACGAAATGTATTGGTGCAGGTACGCCGGTGGAGCGTGACGACACGGTGCGGGCGGACTTGCAGTGCAGGACGGGCGGTCCGGGTCGGTCAAGATGGGCGACAGAGCGTCAATGAAAGAGTCTCCTCGTTGACGGCAGTCTGTCGGTGCTGGAGAGCGCGGGCAAGTTGCAGCAAGTCAACGTCGACGATGCGCACGGCGGACCCGGCCGTTCTTGTCCAAGAAAGCGGTCGGTCGTGTGCCGCCGTGCTTGCGGGGAAGCGCGAATGATGTCAGGATTTATTTTGCGGCCATTTCTTCTTTTCAGGGCGGCAAATGAAGGCAATGTCGCCCATTTGCACGTTATTGAGTCCTGCACGTGCTTCATGCGTGTCCGTCGGCTGCTCACGCCCGGCCCTCGTCCGTCGCACATGTCCACGCTCGCTCCCTGCCGAGTGCCGACAACCACGCCGCGACACCGGCCGCAGCAGAAGGGAAGAGGTGCGCACGACGAACGGTGCGCACTCTGGCGTGGAGTTCCAGCACCCATGTGTCGCACGCAGACGATGTGAGAGCCGCGCCACCGCCCGAGCGTCCATCATGACCGAGTATGGCCGGCATTTCGTGCGACCGATCTTCATGGCTTCTGCGCCCGCACTGGTGGACCAGCATCGCCCACGCGGCCTCTGCAAATATGAGCGGCGTTCTTTTGTCGTGTTCCAGTCCGCGCATACGCGGCGCACCGCATTGGAGCACATTGCACAACGTTAGGCGTGTGCGCACCCTGTCGCTGGCAGGACCCCATCGAAGATCAAGGAGGAACGGTTGCTGAGGATGTCCGCCCCCACCACCACGACGCGACGCGCACAGCACAGCGCGGAGCTTGGCCGCGGGTGGCAATGTGCGCAGGGTGGAGGTGCCTGGCCGTGCTTTCTGGTCCCGGTTTATGCTGCCGGTCGGGTTTCTTGGTTGTTCTTTGGGATAGAGTTCGACGAAGGGGGCGTTGATGGGGCGCTGATGATGGTTGGTGTGTTGCCGACCGTTGGCTCGCCAGAGCGGCTCGTTGGTGGTGTTCGACCAGCCCGCGCACCACCGCGGCAGGGAGAGGAGAAGTGGCCAGACCGCGCGACGTCTTCTCAACTCGCGCCTCGGTCGCGGGCGCGCGGTGCCCCTCTCCCTGTCCCTCTGAAGTCTGAACGGCATCCGATCGCGCTGCTTTGGTCGCTCCTATCGGCCTTTTGACGCTGACTCGACAGCGACCACGCGGCCACGAACCCGTGCCGCCGCTGCTGCCGCTGTCTCTCCGCTCCGCTCTGTGCCCGCCTCTGATCTGCTCCAAAAAGCTTTCCAAGCGCCCACGAGCCCAGCGAGACAAGCCAGAGGAGTGCTGCTGGCCTTCACCGGCCCTTCCTGCACACGCTGATCAGCTGGTGGTGACTGTCCGCACTCCTCCGCTCCTCCGCGCCCCAAGCGTGCGGTGCCCGACAGCCCCGCTCCCCGCCCGTCATTTGGACCGACCGCGTGGTGCCTGTTGTGCCGCGCCCGCGCACGACCGTTTGCTCGCTCTCAGTCGTCTGTGCGCTGTGTGCTGTGGTGCTCTCCACGCTCTCGACCCGAACTCGAGTCTCGAACCTGCACGTGGCGCATTTTTACCTGCAACGCACCCGCTGCCGCCGCCAACTACGGCGCACGCACCGTCCGCACCTCCCCTCTGCGATCACCTGTGCTCAGGGTGCCCAAGGATTTGGTGCCCGTCCCCGCCCGTCAAGTGGACCCAAAACCGCACGCACGCCCACGCGGTGCACGGCGTGCTTGTTGTCACCGGTTGCGCCAGTTCGCTGCTGCCGCTGACGTTGCCGCACTGTTCGTACCCTGCGTGACCCGCCCGCCCATTGCTGCGTTGATCCAACGTCGATTTATACGAGCACGCTCGTCGATAAGTATCCGCGCGCGCCGCGCTCGGGCCCGCCCGGTTTCATTCTCTTGTGGTTGTGGTGGTCGCTGTGCTCGTTCTGTCGCCGCCGCCGCCCGTCACCAACCTAATTCCGTCCATCACCATCACCGTTTGTCCACCAAGCCAAGTCGCGATCCATGACGTTCCCCGACGGCACTGCGCCGGCGCCGTTCGTGGCCGCCGACGTGGCCGTCCCGCCGCTCGCAGTCCGCGCCAAGTACCTGACCTCGAACCTGTGCCGCATGGTGCACCTCGTCGACTACCCGGCGCGTACGACGCGGCACCACGCGCTCATCAAGATCGCGCAATGCGTGCACTCGATGGCCGCGGCGCTCTACGGTAACGGCGACGCGGCGTTCGACGAAATTCCCGGGTCGTGGCTCGGCCAGGCCGACAACGCGAGCCCCGTCCTCGCGCATGCGATTCGGCTCGGCAACGACCATTCGCCGACCCTCGCGCGCGCCCGCCTGGCCGTGCCCGCGCCCTCGCCAAACGATAACGACGCCGACGATGTGCCCGAAGCACGCATGATGCTGCACCAGCACATGCTCACGCTCGTGCGACTCGCGGCCACGTCGCCACACGCCGACGTCCGTGCCCGGCTCCGCGCGATCTTGCGCGGGCTGCGCGCAATGCGCGTGCCCGTCCCGCAGCCGGTGCACCCGTCGCCGTCATATTTCCTCCTGCCGACCGAACTCGTCCCGCTCCCAGCGCCGCGGCGCACCGCGGGCGGGGAGACCGACTCGGACGACGAGTCCGCATGGGCAGGTGACCGCCCCCCGCGGATTCCGGGGTACGGCACCGCGCGCGACGTGCGTGTGGCGTTCAAGGAGGCGACGGCGCCTGCTGCGCACGGGTCGACCATGGCGACACGGCTCACGCACCTGGATCGCGTCCTGGCGTACTTTCCGAAATACTTGGTCGCGTTCCGCCGCGCGTACCGCCGGCTGCTGTTTGATATGAGCGGCCCGCTGCCGCGCGCGTGGCGGCTGTACCTCGCGCTCATGGCCGCCGCACAGTTCCGCAGTGTGCCCGTCGCGGGTTTGTTGCGCATCGAGTATCTCCAGGCCGGTGGCGATCCAGCGTGGCTTGCGAACCCGACCGCGGTCCCGCGGAAACTGGCGGCGTTTGCGAGCGCGAATGCGTTGCTTGCCCACCAGCCGTGGCAGGTCACGCACGAGCATATTGCCACGTTAGTAGACCCGATGCACGCGACGGGGGATGGGTGGACATTGGCGGAACTCGTGCATGCGTCGGCGATTGTTGCCATGGTGCATGGCATGGCCGCGGCGGCCTTTGCAATGGGGCTCGTGCCCGAATGGGACGCGTTTGGTGGGGCGGTCGTTGTGCCGGACGACGGACTCTCGCCGTCGCCCACGCCCTCGAGTCTGTCGCGGTCGGATTCGGCGATTTTGAATGCGGATGCCGCGGCGGTGCCCGCCGACGCGGTGTTTGATATCCCGACGTTCAAATTTGTGTTCCCACGCGAGGCGCAGCTCACGGATGTGCTGATTTCGCGGTTGCGCGAGTCCGGGTGCGATGAAGAGTACCAGGGGGAGAGTGGGATGGAGGATGCAGGGGATGCGGATGATGCTGACCGGCTGCAGGCGTTTGCACAGGTCGATTTGTTTACGAGTACGTTTACTATTTTGCCACGACTCGGTCTCTGGTGCCACAAGTGTTCTGACCTTCTCTATCTTGAATTAGGTCTCGACGACGACGACACCGAGCCGCCCGTGCCCAACCCGTACTCGGGCCGCACGTTCCTCGTGACGCTCCCACCGCCCGTCCCGCCCAGCGCCGAGGCCCTGTTCGAAGCGACCGCCGACGAGGACGTGACCTTACCGTACCACGTACCTGGCGTGATCCCAGCGCTCGCCGCGCCCGATCTGGCGCGCATGGCCGTCAACTACACGGGCGCGTCGAGCGACTCGGTCACGCACCACGTCGCCTTTGACGTGCGCAAGGGCGACGCCGTCTTCCGACTCGCCGACTGGTCCTGGGAAGAACACGGTGTCGATATGGTCGCCAAGTACCTTGGTTCCGACGAGTCGGACTTGCTCGAGGACGTGTTCCGCGAGGCGCGCGATATGACCGACGGGTCGTTGTTTGCGGCCGAGGAGGACGACGAGGAGGAGGAGGACGAGGAGGACGAGGACGATGAGGGTACGGTGCCGAGTGGGGACGACACGGCGTCGGTCGCGCCGAGTGTGGCCGGCAGCAGCGTGCGTGGGGCCACGGATATCGACACGTTCCCGCTCCGCCAGGCCGTGTGGAACTTTGTGGTATGTTGTTTGTGTTTTTGGTGGACAGTGGTCGGAGGATGGGCACGGACTGACTCGTCTTTTTTTGCGTTCCCAGCTGCGGTTGTTTGGCCAGCTGCACGACGACTACGACTATTCGCAGATCAACCACTTCGTCAACGTACGACTGCTGCTTTATTATGTCAAAATACTTTCTCTCGCTCATCTCCACGCATTTGTCGTCTCGTCACAGCGCCGTGTCAAGGCCTTCATCAAGAAAGTCGCGTGCACGCCGCACCTCCTGACCTACCAGGACTGGACACGGATGGGTGTGCTTTTGCGCCCCGAGGAAAAGGCGCACCTCGTCGTACTCGTGTGCGAGGCGCGCAGGCAGGCCGAGCTCGTGGCGGCGCTCAGCGCCATCGACAAGTACCTCGAGTCGTAGTGACGCATTTTTCTCGAATCCCGTTTGATATCGCGCAACGCGTCCGGCTGCGGCTAGCCGCCGACGCAACACCTCCGCCGACGCGTTCACGAGCAGCCACCCGAACGATGGCATGCATGCACGCGCTTGCGCATCTCCTTTCTCTTCTCGTTTCGACGACACTTCGCGCGCCCTTCAACTCAACCCGGTTGGCCGATTTGAATCGCGACGACGCTGTTCGCCCCCGCGCCCGCTGCGTGTCGACCACCGAGCTCCAGTCCCCGTCTGGGACAAGTCTCTCGGTCCACCGCGTCCTGGTGCCGTTTATTTGCAACTTGGTCGTGTGTTTTGTTGGTGATGTATTTGCACTCCCCTTTCCATTGCTTGACCCCGCCGCATTTTTTTTTCGTTTGCCCCAAAAGAGAAAAACAGTCGTGGACGTGATGAATTTTGCTTTGCCCTTCCCTCTCCACCCTCCCCCGCTCTGCGCGCTCGCCGTCAATCTACGTTTTGATTCCCACTTTTGCCGTATCCCCCCTCCTCCGAGCGTGCCTCTTCCTGCCTCTATTTCTTTGTTTTGCTCGTGATTGTTGGCTGCGTGTGCTGGTTGGTGTTCCGGTCGCTCGATTGTAGGATATCCGCCATGACGCGGAAAGAGCGACTCAAGGGAGAGAAAAATGAGAAAACAACGAGAAGAAATCCGAATGGAATCAATTTATTGATCATGTCGTCGTCGTTGCTGTCTTGGTTGCTCTTGAATGAGTCGGCAGGTTGAAATGACGCTGCCAGTCGAGAGAACAAACGAGAACGACCAAGAAAAAGCCGTAGATTTTGGCCATGCTGCTGCGATCAGCTCAAGTTCAAATTGACCAGCTCTCCTTCGCTGTTTACTGGAACACCGCAACCTCGACACCTCTCACCAACACGTCTGATCGCTCCCAGCGCGCTGCAACCCACCGCACTTGGACCTCATCAGCACGACCAACACTCTCCACCATGGCCACCACTGTCGGCAAGGGCAAGGGCAAAGGAAAAGGCAAGGCCACCACCGCAGCCGTTACCGGGTCGCCAAGCACTCCGACCGACAAAGTCCCCAACCCGGCCTCTGTACCGATCACCGCGTGCCCGCCGTACCTGCCGCACACGCTGCACCACGTTCCCGTCGACATTCGCGACCGCGCGGCACACGTCACCCTGCACTCGCTCGCGCTCACGCTCAACCTCACCGACCACGACGACTTTGCCGTGCAGTCGCTCGCGCGCCACGCGCCTGAACTCGTCGAATCGTTTCTGCGGTTCCGCACCAAGCAGGACCGCAGCCAAGTCTCCCGCGCGCTCGATGCGGCTGTGATCGCGTGGTTCCGCCGACTGGCGGCCGCGGTGGCCGGGACCGCGCCGTTGGGTGGGCCCGTTGCGCATCTTGTCCACGACGTGTCGGTGCTCGCATTGCTGGACTTTTGCAAGTGGTATGGCCACACGCCGTCAGTCGCGAGGCCCGTGGTGGACGTGCTGTTCACGGTGCACAGCGAGTATTTGCACGATTTGGATGATGTGTTGAGGACGATCACGGCGCTCGTGTCCCGCGCGCTCCAGGGGGAGGACGACGAGGACCAGGCGGTGGTGCTTGCGCGATCTGTTGTGGATGGGCTCGGCGCGCTCGCACGGCTCGTGGCCATGTACCCGCACGCGGCGGAGATCGTGGACGCGGCGCTCGTCTTGGCCGTGGCAGCTTTGCACGATGCGGTTCCGGCAGCACGGCCGATCCATATGCACAACGTGCCCGTGGAATTTGTGGTCGCGGTGATTCGCGCCAAGTATTTGGATGGCGAGTCGCCAGTCGTCGGACCGCTTGTGCAGATGCTCGAGGAGCTCTTGGATTCGGCGCAGGCGCGCGCGATGGCGGGCGCGACGCTGCTGGTCGTTGAGCTTGCCAAGGATGAGGGGTTGGTTGGCGATTTGGACCGCGTGGCCAAGTCGGAGCCAAGGTACGCGCAGTGTGTGGTTTTGGTGCCTGCAACGAGCCCAGTGCTCACCATTTCTGATCTCTCCTGTAGTTTGTTCTCGGTCATGGCCCGGCTCAAGTCGTTCCAACCGCCACCGGCAGCAGCGACCCCGCCAGCCGCGACGACGCCACCGTCCTACGAGACCGCGGCCGTGCAAGACATCGAGCTCTCGCTCAAGGTCTCGCAAGTGCAGGACCTGTTCCCAGATATCCCTGCGACCCACATCACTAGCCTCCTCGCGCGGTTCAGTAACAGCACCGAGGACCTGATCGACGCGCTGCTCACCGACGAGTCGTTGCGCGTCCCGCCGCCGCCGCCGGCAGAGGCGGCCAAACGCACTCCTGCCGCGCCCGCCGCGGTCTCGTCCCCCGAAGATGCCCGGCTGCAAGCCTCGATTCGTGCGCGCCTCGAAACCATGGACGAGTTGCGCACCGCGCAGCGCGTGCAGAGCAGCAAGTCTGCCAACAATATGCCTGAAGTCGATAAGGCCAAGATCCTCGCGCTGGCGGCGGCCATGGCCGCGGACGAGTACGATGACGAGTACGACGATACGTACGACTCGGTCGATGCGCCGGTTGCGGATGGGGATGAGAGTTCCGAAGTCTCGCTCCGGCCCGTGCGGAATGTGATGCGTGGTGGCGAGGTTGGTGGAGTGGCCGACCCGGCGCACCCGCACGAGGAAGTCCTGTTCCGCGCGTTCACGACGAACCCAGCGGTACTGGAACGTGCGGGGAAGAAGGATCCGGCGCGGGCGGCATTGCGGAGTAAGACGGGGTTGACAGATCAGCAGATTGAAGGGTGGGCGGTGATGCTCAAGCGCGATGTACGTGGACGTCGATATCTTTCGACAGGAAGCGACGTAGAACTGACCCTTGATTCTGTTTCTCTTCCTAGCCGCGCCGCGTGCGCCAACTCGAAGCACGCTACTCCGCGTTCCACGGCAACCGCGCACCTGCAGGACCCACCGACGGCGCTGCAGCAGCTGCTGAATCCAGTCCCCGCACCCAAGACCCGAACGGTCGCGACGCGTTGCCCGCGCATCGTGGCGGGCACAGCAGTGGCACGCGCGGCGGTGGCGGCCGAGGTGGACGTGGTGGCGGTCGTGGCGGCGCACACTCTGGCACAACTGATGGTACCGGTGCCGGACGTGGTGGCGGTCGCGCAGGCGACGGTGCCGGCCGCGGTGGCGCACGCGGGGGTGGCCGTGGTGCTGCCAATGCGGGTGAAGGTGCTGGACGCGGCGGTGGCCGTGGTCGTGGCGGGTCGTCGCGGAATATGCGACGTGAGGGGCATTTCAAGAAAATGGCCCAGAATAATGCGCTCGCATGACCTGAAGACGGCGCGGGAATATATTTAGCACAGGGCTGGATCATGGCAGCGATCAGCGTTTACTTGCCTACAGGCGCGGATGCGATGCGACGCGTGTTCGACGCACCGTCGAGGGAGCTGTTGCTGTCCTTCTTCCCCCGCACGCCACGCCGGCACGTCCAAAGTCGACTCACGTCGAACGGGTCGCAAACGGGTCGCAACTCTCGCGCGTGTTGACCAGGGCGCCATCGCGCAGATGTCATGAAGACGGACCGGCACAACGGCCGAGCCTGCCCGACACGACACACCACGTTTTCGATCAAAAATCGGCCGCCGCCCACCAACCGAAACATCCCTTCCTCAACGTTCACCACAACATCGTCTCCTGCAGCAAAGACACCAAAAACAAATCAAACCAACCGCTCCGGATGACTTGCTGCAAAAATGCCAGACACGTTTCCAGTTTATGAAACAGACTTGTGTTGTTCAGGCTCCCGAACAACGGCTTATGCCCATCTCGCCCATGACCGAACGCACACGTTGAGCGGATGTTGGCGGCGTCGCCACAGACGACACCATGATGAACCACGTGCATCAGTGTGTGGCGAGTATGGTTGAGACATGCTCAGCGTCTGCAACTTTTGCAACGGTGGTCCGGAAGGCTGTTTTCGTGACCAGGAAACCAAGACTACAGCAAGCGTCCTGATCAACCACGTGTTGTTGCGTTGGCGTTGATCGTTCCCGACCAAAGCGCGTCGACGCGCGACGCGTCGCGTCGCCAGTCCACGCCATGTGCGGTCCGACTGGCCAGCGTGGTTGCGGCTGCCCATGGGCATGGCGGTCCTCTTGGGCGAGCATGCGCGGCAAGCACATGCCAAAGTCGGATCGGACCGTTGCAGGCCGATCCGTCTCCGCCGCCACGAGGAGAACTCGATAATCGCGATGCAGCTGCAGCTGCCCGAGCCCCGCTTGGGTCTGTGCCACGACGGCGACGAGCACGTTCACGCGCGTGCACGACGACGACGAATTCCGTATAAAGCCCGTGCTCTCCCCCGCCCAGCTCCAGTGCAGTCAGTCGCGACTCCCTGATCCCTCGATAGACACGCACCATGGCGCGCCGCAACCGTAACCGCTCCTCGACCAAGGTCCTGCTCCTGCTCGCGCTCGTCGCTGCCGTCACGGCGCAGACCTACGGGTCCTATGAGCAGCCGGGTGACAACACGAACCCGGGCAACGGCGGCACCAACCCGGGCACCCCCTCGAACCCGGGCAACGGCGGCACGACGCCCGGTAACTGCCCGACGTGCCCGCCCGGCGGCAAGCCCGGCCAAGTATGCGAGGACCCGTTGACCGAGCACCATCCCGGATCCAAGCAACTCGGCACCTGGCCCGAGTACAAGGGCGCGAACCAGAAGACGCGCGACGGGTGCCGCCCCAAGAAGAACTTCATTTTCATGGTGTCTGACGGGTTCGGCACCGCGTCGGAAACGATCGCGCGGGAGTTCTACCAGTACAAGCAATTGGGCACCAACGAGGCTGCGCTTGCCGACGTTGACTCGATTTTGCCGCTCGATACATTGTTGGTCGGTGCCGTGCGCACAAAGTCGTCGGATTCGTGGATCACGGACTCGGCGTCGGCGGCGACGGCCTACTCGTGCGGGATCAAGACGTTCAATGCCGGGATTGGCGTGGACCCGAAGAACCGCCCGTGCGCGACGGTGCTCGAGGCGGCCAAGGCGGCTGGGTACACGACCGCGCTTGTCGCCACGTCGCGCATCACGCACGCGACCCCTGCGGGCTGGTCGGCGCACGTTGTCGAGCGCGACTGGGAGGATATCATTGGTACGTTTCCACCACTACTCTGCACCGGTTTGCGTCGGTTTTGTGATCCATTTTCTCACTAAAATCGTTTGTGTTTCGGAATAGCCGCGCAGCAGATCGGCGACAACGTGCTCGGCCGGTCGGTCGACCTCATGTTTGGCGGCGGCCGCAAGTTCTTCATCCCCAAGTCCAAGTCCGGCTCGGGCCGCAACGACGAGCGCGACCTGTTTGTCGAGGCCAAGGAAAAGTATGGGTGGAAGTCGATTGTGCAGTCGCGTGCCGACTTCCTCAAGCTGACGGGCACCAAGGCTGATTTGCCCGCCATGGGCATCTTTGCCTCGTCGCACATGGCCTACACGATCGACCGCAACGCCACGGCCGAGCCGTCGCTGGCCGAAATGACGCACACGGCGCTGTCGACGCTCGCTGACGCCACGTCCGACTGCGACTCGCCCGGCTTCTTTATCATGATTGAAGGGTCGCGGATTGACCATGCGGGGCACACAAACGATGTTGCCGCGCACGTGCACGACATTCTCGCCTACCAGGAGGCCGTCTCGATTGTCAAGTCCTTCACCAAGAACAACCCGGGCACGGTCGCGCTGTCCGTCTCGGACCACGAGACGGGCGGTGTCACGGTCGCCTCGCAGCCGGACCTGACCAAGGACTCGGGCTCGTTCTATAAGTGGAACCCGTGGATTCTCGACGGCGTCAAGGCCTCGATCGAGTCGTTCGACACGACCGTTGCCAAGTATAACGGTACCGACTTCAAGGGGTTCATCACCAAGCTGCTGGCCGACAAGCAGGGCATCAATGACTTGACCGACGCCGAGATCCAACTGCTCGCCAAGGCCGTCAATGACCAGCAGAAAAAGACCTACCCGGGCACCGACCAGGTCGATTGGGCGCTGTCGACGCTGATTGCCAAGCGCGCGCTCGTCGGGTTCACGACGCACGGGCACACGGGCATGGACGTGAACTTGTACGCGATCAACGCGCCGGGTCTCCGTGGCAACATGGATAACACGCAGCTCGCGCACTACTCGGCCGAGTACCTGGGCGTCACGGACGTGCAGAAGAAGCTCAACGAGCGCGTCGCGCGCCAGAAGGTGACGCTGCGCAAGCGCGGCGAGTTTGTGAACGAGGAGGTCAAGCACCACAAGCACTAAACTTGGTGGGTGGGTACATGGGATGTGTTGGACGCGCTCGGGTTAGCGCGGCTGATGGAGAGCTCGGGAGGGCAGTTTTGTATGTTGAATAGAGAGCAACCATTTGGATGAATCTGCTGACATTGATTGCTTTGCGTCGCTTCGGCATGATCAGAGGCAAGACGCGTCGTGAAGTGATCAGATCACTCCAACGTTTTGACAAAACGGGCGCTGCACGGCGAAGATTTCAGTTCATCGCGGCCCGCCAAGACTCTCCACCTTGGCGAATGTTCCAAGGCTGGGTGGTTGGAGAGCGAGTCGAAGTGAGAGCGTCATGGCAGGTTGCTGCGTCGTTCGTCAGTCTCTTGAGCTTCTTGATCAAATCCGTTGCCGACGTGCAAGCTCAGCAAGCAGTCGGCAACTCCTTGCAAAACGTCACCACCGTTGAGAACGTCAACTTGCTGCACTGTTCAGCCTATTTGCAACCATTGAACTCATATCCGCCGCGTCAGAACATGGATCAGCAGCAACGACCACGTCCGCGGCGCGGACCGACGCGTCAACGATACCGCCAACCAGTCTCCGCATCCACCTGGCTGACCGCAGCTCTCGTTTGCGCGCTCGTGGCCGTGCAACTCGGATCGGCGCAGACTGGGGTTGTGGCTGTTGCCGAGGCCCAATCCATTGGCCAACGCAGCGGTACTATTTTGGACGTTCAGACTCCCAACGAGCCGCAGCGTGTCGACGAAGTGGAGCGCACGCGTTGCGGCCGGTTTTATCGTCAACTCACGCGAAGCGCGCGATCCGCTTGTGTGCGCGTGTAGCGGCCGACTTCTTTATTCGCGACCTGCCCGGATTTCCCGAAACGGCCGACACCAAGCAATTCGCCGGGTTCGCGTCCGCTCCGCACTCTCTTTTTGATGAACGATTGACTCACGTTGGCACCTGCTCATCAACTAGACATATCATCGCCAACGAAAAGGACGTCAAGCCTGACAAACGCATCTTTTTCTGGCTCGTGGAAAAGGAGAGGCAAGCGTTGCCGGTGGACAAGACGGTACGAACGCGCGCGAGCCTGGAAATTGTGCTGATTTCGCGGTTCACGCTAACGAGTGCGACTCACGCCGATTGACAGATTATTTGGCTCAATGGAGGTGCGCTTGCACTGTTTGTTTTTTCGTGCCAAGGATCTGATACCTGACGCACATCTCGCTCTAACGCTAGGACCCGGATGGTACGCGACGGCTTGGTAACGTGAGCGCACGCGTCTCGAGCGCCGAGCTAATGATGCAACTCGGCACGCGAATGCGGTGATTGTAGCTCAAGGTGCATTGCTCGATGCAGGATGGCGTTCTTTTGGGGCGTCGTTGACCAAAAAACTTCGTCGACCCACAGTATCGAAGGAATGCTGCTTGAAAACGGTCCGTTCCTGGTGGAGAGCGACGGGTCCTTGACCAAGAACGCGCACAGCTGGCACAAGCACGCCAACGTGCTCTACGGTGCGCTCCCGGTTATCGTTACAGTGTTTTGGTCGGCCTGCTGACGCCTGGCTTCACGTAGTGGACCAGCCGGCAGGAACAGGGTTCAGCACCGGGTCCAAGGCAACGAACCAAAAGGAGGTGCGTTCCACCGCGAAATTGTCACTTGTCAATGGCATTGCAGACATGCTGGTGCTCACTGATTTACATTCTCGGTACTCCACCAGATTGCAGCCGACTTTGTCCTGTTCTTGAAGGGGTTCTTTGACGTGTTTCCGCAGCTGCAGTCGTCGCACGTTCGTACCATCTCCCTGCTCGATTGTTTGCGTTGAATTGGCCCGTTTGATCTGACTGACCAACTGCTCTCCCGCCTCATATTCTAGCTGTACGCGCTCGCTCAGTTCGTGACCTCGGCGACGTACCGCATCTCACGCTACATGTCCTTACTCCAGGTACCTCGCCGGCGAGTCGTACGCAGGCACGTACATCCCATACATTGCCGCGACAATTCTCGAGCGGAACCAGCGCACGAATGCGACCGTGACGGCGACCGCAGCAACTGTGCCGTGGCGCCTCGACGGCCTCTTGATCGGCAATGGGTGGATGGACTCGGTCGCACAATACCGGTCCTACATTGACTTTGCCGTGCAGCGCGGGCTACTGTCGGGTTCTTTCCTGGTGCGTCGCCCGCCTCCCTCGCCGTCCGACTTCGACGCCCTCACCCAATGCAAGCGATGTAGAGCGCGGCCGAGCTCAAGTGGGACTCGTGCAAGCGCGACCTGGCCGCGCTGGGCAACCCGGTACGCGCCGACGCGTGCGAACTGATTTCCGAGCAGGTCATGAGCCAGTCGCGCGACGGCGGGCAAATGTGCATTAATGCGTATGATATCCGGCTGCGCGATCACGGACCCGAGGATAATTGCGGCGCCGCGTGGCCGCCGACGTTGCCGGGAACGTACAAGTTTCTTCGGGTACGTGAGGCCGTTTTGAAAGGGTGGGGAAATCGACTAACGTGTGTGGCGACAAGTAGACGCCGGCAATTGTCGATTTCATTCACGCCAAGGGGGCGGGTGGGGCGGGATCGAGCGCGTGGGTCGAGTGCGCGTCAGACGTTTACAGCGCGTTGCAGTATGACATGTCGGCAAGTGCCGTGACGGTTCGTTTTGCGGCATTCTTTCTACCCTCGGATCGATGGTGCCTCTTGACTGACCCCGCGTCACTCGATAAAATAGCTCCTGCCGGCATTGCTTAAGCACGTGCGCGTCTACCTGTACAGCGGCGACCAAGACTACATTTGCAATCATTTGGGCACGGAACGGATGGTCGACCGGCTCGAGTGGAACGGGCACGTCGGGTGGCCTGTGGCCGGTCTCGAAACGCGCAAGGTGGCGGTGCAAGGGCGTGTGTTTGGGCAGCGACAGCAGGCCGACAACTTGACGTATGTGCGCGTATTCAATGCGTCGCACATGGTCCCGATCAATGAGCCGGCCGGGATGCTCGCGCTCGTGCATGATTTGCTGCGGGTGGAGGCGTTGGCGGATGCGGTACGCTCGTTGTGTGCTTGATTGGGTGGTGCGAGAGGGCGGAGTCGTCTGATTTCACGGTGATGGCAACGATAGATCATGACGAGTCCGACCGACACGGTCACGCCGGATCCAAGCAGCGGTAGCACCGAGTCCACCTTTGGTGCTGGCTTGTACGTTCTGCACGCCCCCCTGACGCCACTGTCCTCCATCACCGCATTGTTCCTGATTTTCTGGTTGTTGTTATTCTACGACACGCATCTAGCATCCCCGGTCTCGCCACGGGTCTCGCACTGTCCGCCCTCGGCGCCGTCACCATCGCCCTGATCCGGCGCAAGATGCCCTGGCTGTGGCACCGCGTCGGCGTGACCGGGCGACGCGTCCGCGCGCGCGGCCTCGCGGGCATGTCGGGAAAGACCAAGTGGAGTGGCGATGCCATGGCGGTTCCCGTGCTCGACGCTGGAGCGCAAAGTGATGGCGGATCCGAGTACGGGCTCGACGATGCGGACGAGGAGACAGGCGTCCTGTTTGAGGTGGGGAGCACCGCGAGCCCGACGCTCCACCCGGACGGCGGCGCCGGTGATGCCACGGAGCTGGTGCCGCTGGCGGTGGGGCGCGCGGGGGCTGGCAGCAGCGGCGGCGGCAGCGGCAGCGGCGGAACGTCGGCGCCGATCGGGTGGGGCCGGTAGGGGCCAGACACGGGGGCTGGGGCGCTGGAGCAACGGGGCGGCATGGGGGGCGGGGGGGGGGGGGGGGGGGAGTACATGTGGATAGAACATGAGTCGTTCATTTGCGACGCAGGGCGGCGTAGCGGGCAAAGTGGAGCTTGGCCAGACTGGCAGGGAAGGGGTGGGAGACGGACGGGGGAGACGTGGTTGGCTTTCTGATGCAGCGGAGCGAGCCGCCGGCGCGTCTCCCGGAGTCACGTGCGGCGTGCAGCAGGCGGGGCTTGCCGGCGCCCACGCCAGCGCTCGCATGCGCACGCCAACGCGGAGCGTTGCTCTCCCCCTGCTCGCAACAAAGCGCGTTTTGTGCCTTGACCTTGCGGTCGCGCGGTCGCTCTCGCTCTCTCTCCCCACACTCCGCCCAAGTCGTCCTCCACAGGCACCTCTCATCGCTTCGCTCGCCGCGCTCCCGCTCTCTCTCTCTCTCTCTCTCTCTCTCTCGCTCTCTCTCTCCCGCGCGCCGCTCTCGCTTCTCGGCTCGCCTTCAACCCCCCGCTCCGCCCCCGACCACGCAAGCCATCGCTGCCGTGGATCCTAGCTCCCGCTGTGACGCAGCCCCAGCCCACCGCTCTTCTCCTCACTCGCCCGCGCTCCGCCAAGAACCCCCACTCTGTTCTTCTCGCTCGCTCGCTCTCCGCTCTCGTGTCCGACTAGTCGACGTGTGCTGCCCTTTGCCGCCTCAGCGCGACCTTCCGAGCCGAGCGACACTACCGCCCCCGTGCTGTGCCCCGAGCGCCCCGAAAATGCCATTGGCCCACACGCATCTTTCCTCGACTTATTCGACCGCCGCTCTTGACTGGTTACGGTATCGCCCCCATGGCGCCTTCTTCTCTCTTCTCTTCTGTGCCTGGCCGCAGCCATTGCCGCAGCACTCCTAGCGTTGCTCATCCCGATGGCTTACGCGATGTTGCTCCTGTCTCCTCGCATGGCCTTTCCTGGATGCAGTCTCCGCCCATGTCGCTCGACATCACTGCGAGGACCGTGACGTCCCCTCTCTCCAACACAACCAACTCTGCCCCGTCGCCTGCGCGACTGGACACGCGCACCGCGTCGCCGTCGCCGTGGCCCGTGACCGCGCCCGTGACCGCGCCCTGGCCCGCCGCCCACGGATCGGAGCCCCAAGCTGCGGACGCCGAGGCCGACGAGCACCCTCTCTCCGACGAGTATGACGACGACGAAGACGACCTGCCCTCGTCGCTGTTCGGCTGCCCGTGGAGCGCCCAAGATGACGACGATGCCGACCTCGAAGAAGGCGAGATTCGCCACAGGCAAGGCGCGGATCCCGTCGTGACCTCGTCGTCGATGGCCCACCCGTTGCGCGCCGTCTCGACGGGCGCCGAGCACGACGCCGACACCAATGACAACGATGCCGACGTCGAGGCACAGGCCGCGGCCCTGTGGGGTCGGCTTGCAGACCTGTTCGACCTCCAGCAGCAGCAGCAGGAGCAGCCGATGACCGCGCTGCACGACGACCTTGGTGCGTTCGCCGACGCCGACGATTTGCTCAACTTTTTGCCGGCGTCGCCCACGTCACCGCCCCTGGCCCCGAACAGCCTCGTCGACCCGCTCTCGGTCGACGGCCCGCCCGTGCTCGATGTGAACGCGCTCTACCAGTACTACCTTGGTCCGGACTTGGCCGCGCAGCTGACGGTCGACCAGCTCTACGACCGGTACGTGGCGCCGCCCGAATCGGCGTCCACGTCCACCAACCATGACGACGACGAAGTGCCCACGTCGCCGACGCCGTGCGGCCCGATGCACCACCACGTGCACGATGACGACCTGTCGCACATGGGCTCGACCGCGTCAACGTCGGGCTCGTCGGCTTCCATGACCACGACGACGGTTTTTGCACCGGCCGAACTCGACTACAATCTCGACCCAGACGCAGACCCAGATGCGCTCTTGCCCGACCGTCTCAACTGGAACTCGACGCTGCTCGTCGACTCGCCTCTCCCGCGCCGCCGTCCGACAGTCATGCGCGCACGTGCTGCTCCAGGGCCCTTCAAGCCGCGGCTCGTGATGCTGCCGGACGGATGGTCGTTCGGGTCCGAGCCGCCGACACCCTCGCACGATCTGGCCGCGCAGTACGGTCCGGCCGCGGGTAGCGTTCTGCGATCGCCGTCGCCGCCCGGGTCGGTCCTGCGGTCGCGCGGTCCCACCGGTGGCGCCCGCCCGCGTACGCACTCGCTCGTGTCGTCGAGCTCACTGTGGCCCGCCGAAGTCGCGTCGACGCTGCCGTCTCCTGACTCGGGCGAGCTTCATGCTTCCGGGATCGCATCGAGTCTGGCGAGTCCGCGTGCGGGGATGGCGCCCGTGCAGGGGTGGTGGTCGCCACCCCCACCACGCGCGACGGCTACTGATGTGCCGGCGCGTGACCGCGACCGGCCGTTTGGGCCTGCGGCGATCCAGCCGCACCAGAGTCCGCGGTCGCCGCTGGCATGGGAATTTTGATGAGCTGATTTGTTTTTTTCTTTTTATTTTTCGTTGTTTGTTGGGTTTGGAATTCGAGTTGGAAGTGTCGTGTCAATACCCGTTGATTGAGACTGCCCTTCGTCACTGCCTTCTGTCGTTGCTGTTTCGCGGCGTTTTTGGTTTCGAGAGCGTCAGGAGCCAGGACACAGGAATCTCTGGAGCCGAAGGCTGAAGCCCGCCAGCGGAAGAGCAAGGCGAACGCTGAATGAACAATCCAGTGCGGTCAGTCAGTGCGGTTGGCCATCTTATTTTTGCCTTGGCGAGATGATGGACAGTGAGCCGATCCTGGATATTACATTGTGCACCTTTTGTAATCCCTTCGCGGATGCCAGTTCCAAAATATGTCCGGGTCCCTGGCCCCACACAGCCAGCCTTGCGGCACCAGCCAGCAGGGGCAGTGAACGTGGTGTGAGACAGCCGAAAAGACAGCGAAAAAATGGCTGCTGCGCCACACCGCCACTGCTGAGTGCTTGCCGTCCACTCCGTCCTCCAGTCTTGAGAGCCTGCAACTGCGCCAGTCCAAGCCAGCTGGCCGCTGCCGCGTCCACACCCACCATGCCCGCCGTATCAAGCCTTGCGCAATCCATCCGCCCTTCGGTCGCTTCGCACCCATCCATGGCCTCGTCCTCGTCATCGCGGTCGCTCACCGACCCGGGCAGCCCCAACCAAGGCCCGCCGTTACTTATGCGCGTCGCCACGCACGCATCCTCGTCAAGTGCACGTGTGCCGGCTAGTATTGCGCCACGGAGTACCGTCGCCGAATCGGCGGCCGCACGCAGCGCAACTGCCGTCTCGACGCGGTCGGCGCCGTGGATGGCGCCGCTCACGGCGCTCCCGCCGAAAGTGCCCACGCCAACACCGTGCAGCTGCGCGCCCGGGAATTGCTGGTGCGGGCAGCAGCAACAGCAGGTCCATGCAGGGCACACAGCGCTGCCAACATCGCCAACGCTTTCGGCAAGTTCCATCGCGACCACGGTCCCGGACCCGATCCCGGCGCGCCCGGTCCCGATCGTTGCCGGGATTGCGGCCATGGCGATTGCTGGCGCGATCATTCGCATTGCCATCAGCGGCTGGCCTGCCGCAGGGCCACCAACGGTCGAGATCCCGACCGGCGAGGCGATTTCGTTTGCGACGTTGCGCGCGTTGCTTGGGCCGCAAATCGTCGGGTGCCTGATCATGGGCTGGGTCACGCGCGGCAAGGCCTACATGACCATGGTGTATTACCCGCTGTATGTGAGTCTGGCCACGGGATTGTGCGGGTCGATTACGAGTTTCTCGACGGTCATGGCGCTCGCAGTCGGGCCGCTCGTCGGGCCTGCGGGGTACGATTGGGGAGGGAATGTGCGTTCCAGCTGCTGTTTGTGTCTCGCTCGTGAAGGTGAAGAATGCATGCCTCTGACACGAAGGAAATCGCTTCACCATCCAGGTCCTCGCCTCGTTCTTCCTCTTATTCACCGCCATCTCTTCATCTATTGGCGCATTCCACCTCGGCGCGCTTGCAGGCACTCGCGTCCCGCTGCTCTCCTTCCCGCAACCGCACCCGGATCTGGCGGCCCCCACGACCGCCGTGGCCGCCACACGATGGACCGCGCGCTTATCTGCGCGCGACCAGCTCGTGACCACGATCGGATTCGTTTTGTGGGCACTGGCCGCGACCGCGGCCGCCGTCACGCACCGTGCCTACGGTAAATGGGCACCGTCGGCACAGACGTATTTGGCACTCGCCGTGAGTCCCGTCGGTGCGCTCGCGCGGTATTACCTCGCGCAAACGGTGCCGAGGCCGCCGATGGGAACATTGGTCGCGAATTGGACGGCGGTGGTGGCGCTGGGTGGGTTGGCGGTGGGGGTGCGTGTGGATCCGAACATCGGGTGGGTGATGGCGCCAATGACGTTGGGCGTATGCGGTACGTTTGGTTTTTTTTTTTTTTTTTTGCTTGTTTGTTTGGCGGTGGGCAGGCGGTCCAAGGCGGGGCGATGTGATACTGACTTGATCGATACGCTGCGTAGGATGTCTCTCCACCGTGTCGACGTTTGTCAACGAGCTCGTGACGCTGCCCATGGGCCGCCGCCGCGACGTACTTGCTCGTTTCGGTCGTGCCGTCAATTGTCGCGCTTGTGCTTATGATCGGGTTGCCGAATTACCTGCACATGCCGAGCTGAGCGAGCACAACGTGATTTTCTTTTCGCTTTTTGTTCTTTTTGTACCCCCCCCCCCCCCCCCCCACACACACACACACATGACACTTGCTTGTAGATATGCGCCACGCGGCCGATGTTGTTGTTCTCCAGCACCTCTCCACTCCCGCACCCGTTTTGTAAGTTTGATTGATACATGGTGCTGGTAATGCATTTCGATTCCCACAGCGAACAACCTGGACTTGGTATCCGGCCATGCGTGTACTGCTCGCAAATGCCACCCATCCCATGCGGTGCATACTGTCTCTGGCCATGACACTGATTTATGAGCGGATGGAGAACGCTGACTCTTGATACTTCCTACTTTTATGCTCCTTGCTCTGGTCGCCTGGTTTCTGTTCTAAACGACTCAATAACGAAAAGTGAAATGATCCTTCTCCCGGTTGGTGCGACCTCTGGTCAAGTGTTCAACCATTTCCCGCAAGTTTTTCTCTCGGTCTGGACATTTGTGACCGCGACCGACAGAATTCGCACCTTCAAACCACGTCGTCCTGCAGTTTGCCACGAAGAGAACAACCACCGGATGTAGAACAGAATATGACCGTGCCGCGAAAAGCGAGAGAAGGCACGACCAGCGTGTCGTTTTGCACCCCGATGCCAGGAGCAGTCAGCCGGGACACGTCAACAGCGCCATCACCAGCTATAACCATGCCCTGGGCCGCGCCGTCGTTTAAAATGGGTGGAGAAGGCTGGCCTGTTCCGGTGATTGCTTCCTCGGGGTATTGGGGATTCGGTGCAAGTACAGGTAGGTAGCCTGGACTGGAGACTAGACAGGTTTCTCGATCAGGAGGCCATAACGGGTCGCAATATTGACCAGATCACAACACTGGTCATGCTCATGGTTTGTCAACATCAAGACGCTGCGCGCCGGATGTCCATTCTGAACGACAAATGGCCGCGCCATGCATTGTGAGAGGGCATCCTCATGCAGACCCTCATTCGATTGCCGTTTCGACGAAGAAAACTGGCAGACCGTTGGGACCACACGCTGGGACGGACCACATCCCAGAAAATGCAAACACCGTCAGTGATGAGCAAGGCCGCTTTCAATGGTAACTAATCAACAATGGATTCACCAACCAGCACGAGCGTTTGCGCGTGTATTGATTATCTTTCTTGAGAGAATCAGAAAAGTGTATGTACAAGGGTTTGATAGTCAACAAAATTTCACTCACGGACGGGTTTGAAGCAAGAAAAAAATCACAAAAAATCGGGACGCGCGCGTCCAACAGATGACACCAGGCCACCCTGCGCGTAACCGGCCCTTCCGTCTAGATCAAGACAAAAGAACGCAACTCGAAGCGACTTCAGTTCAACAGGTCAGCAATCCGGATCCGTGGCAGCGGGATCGACGGTGTCCGGCCATCGCCGACGTGCAACGCCGCGTAAATCGGCGGCAGACGCGTCACGCCACCCTCGGCCGCGGGCGCGGCCGCAGCAGGGGCCCCGTGGTAGTGATACTGGTGCGGCGGGAGGACACGCGGGGCCGGGGACGGCGGCGTCGGCGCCTGCGGACTGCCGCGCGTCGAGAGCGTGCGCACGCCCGCCATCAGACCCGTCACGGGAGACACGGGTTGCGGGGGCACAACGGCGTGGTGGAACGCCGGCCCGGCGGGGACGACACAGCACATGTCGCGACACGCGGCGCCGCGCGTCGGTGACGGCCATGTCGCGTGCGGCTGCGGCGGATGAGAGTGCGGAAGTGGTGGCGGTGCCACCGCAACGGGCGCCGGTGCCGGTGGCGGGACTGGCGCGGCTTGCACCATGCGCTCCGAGTGCCACGCGCGCTCCTGGTCGGACAACACCAGGTCCATGATTTGCGGGTCCGCCGCTTCGCTCTCGACAACGCGCACGTGGCGGCCCCCAGTGGCGCACTACGTTGAGTGACGCGGCCAGGACCGCGAGTTCGTGGTCGTGGTGGCCCTCGTGCGCGGCGACCGACAGGACTGCCTCCTCGGCCGACGCATAGTGTGCCGGCAGCGTGAGCTTGCACACGAGGCACGAGACCTGCACGGCGCCCGTCGCCAGCGTGCGCAACCGGTACTGCGGGTTGAACAGCAGACCCTCGTAGGCCGTGATGCTGATGTTGCCCGAGTACCGTGCGAGGTTGGGTGGCGGCGCATAGGCTGGCGGACGAGCCGTCGATGCTGTCGGGTCGCGGTCGGCCGAAGAGCACGCGGTTGCGTGCAGGTACATGGCGACGATGCTGATCGAGTGCTGCATGGTCTGCTCGTGCGTGCGAATCGTGTACTGCGCGCTATTTGAGAGAAAGAGGGCAGTTGATCAGTTTTCGTATCAGAATGGGAAAAGAGTGCGGAAGTGGACGCACCAGGGCGACCCGCGCGGCCGGCGCGAAAGCGGCATCGTCTTTTGACATGCGTGGCACGTCACTGTTTTCGCAGCAACGTGGTGCGTGTACATAACCTGTGCTGGCGGCACGGTCTCGGCCACGGGTTGCGTGATCGGTGCCGGGGACGAATCCACGCAGCACGGCGGGACTCCTGCAGACGCGGCGATCAAGAGCGATGACGGGCCCCCTCTCACCTAGTCAAGAAAGAGTCTATGGTAGACGATTATAACAGAATTCTCCTGAGGGCAGGTACGACGCTGCGTGCGCCGGATGGCGCCGGCAACGTGGGCCAGCTGGATGCCGGACCCGGAGCAAGCGGTGCAGTCGTTGGTGCGAACACGGAAGCCGACGAGTACGGCTCGGCGTGCCGTGGCGTCGTCGCGTCCCAGCTCGACCGTTGCAGTTCGCGCGCGCGCGACGACAGCGGATCGGCAGCGCCAGTAGCTGACGTGGCTGAAAGGCACCGTTGTCGACGCGCAGGGCGCGCGTACGGGCTCGCCGAGTCGCGCGTCGCGGGGCCGGACGTGCGCGGGCTCCACAGCGGACGCGGCGATTGCGGGTAAGGGGGCGACGTGGACGGAGCGGGCATGGATGCGGGTACGAGAGCGGGAGCGGCATTGTGGTGGTGCGCGGCAGAAGACGAGGACGGGCACGCGGGCGATCCGCACGCGCACGGCAATGGGGCAGCAGCTCCAGCAGCCGACCACTGCGGCTGCAGACTCGCCGTCGGTGCAATGTGCAGCGGCGGGGGGACGGGTCCGTGCCGCATGGTTGCGATCGTGGGGTGGATAGGGCGCGTCGGGCGGATCCGTGACTCGCAGCGAGTCTTGCGCGCGTGCCGAATAGGTGGGTGGTGGGGGACGGGGGACGGGAGGCGCGATCAGGGCACTAGACCGAGGCTGGTGCCGCCAAGAAGACAGGTCGGGTGAGCATTTTGGCCTCGCTGGCGATGCACAACGGCTGGTTGGTCCAAACGCCAAAACGTCGAGCGCGGCCTCGGCGGCTTGCGTGTGCATGGCCTCGCGCCACCATCGTACGCCGTCGATGCCGCCGAAAAACCGAAACAAACCAGCAAAATAAAACCGAAACGTCGCAGCTCGCAGAGCATGCAGGACAAGAATCTTACCAATCGCAACCAACGTGGATGACGGAATCAACGTCGAAACAGGCCCCGTTGGTACCGTTGTTGCGCGCGGAAGCGACAGTCGTTTCGGGCTCGAGTTGTGCGCGGCTGCAGAGTATCAATCGTGTGCGCAATCCCGGGACGAGCTTGCGGAATGAACCAGAAAATGACGCGAGCGGCAGGGTGAAGACGTGTCGGGTCCTCGAGACGAGGGGACTTGACCAGCAAGACCAGCGCACCGCGCGGCGGTCTGGGTACGGGGGCGCCCAGACTATTTGAAGGCCTTGGTGACGGTTCGGGACAAAAGACGTCGCACAAAGGGTGGCGACGACAAGCACACGTCTGAGCGCCCGGGGCGCAGCGAGAGCGCGCCGAGGCGTTGCGCAAGCGCGAGGTTGGCCAACCAAGGAATTGGGCGTGGTGAGCACGTTACGCGCAGGTACGCGCACGGTGCGCGCGACAAGAGAGCCGGGATGGTCAGGCGGCACAAGAGCAGTCTGGTTGTGGCGAACGCGGTCAGCAGGCCTCATGACTTGACGGTTCAAGCACGCACGCATGCCGCCTCTCTCCTCTTCTCGAGTGCAATGCCATGTTGGCTGCAACGGGGGTAACCGCGGCCACGGCGCGCGCCATGGCACAGGAAGCACGTACCCGCTCTGTGGGGCACCTTGGAACCGCAGGATAAATGGAACGCGCGTCGTTGAATGATAATGGCACGGCTGCCGATAAGCGATGAGGGGCGAGCGTGTGCGACGTGGGGCCGCGAGGTCGAAAAGAGACAGGCGAGCAATGGATGGTTGCAACGGGGCGGCTGCGACAGTTTCAACCAAGAGTAGCACCAGGACGAGGTCGTGGGCGCGTGCCGGCTATATACCAGTTCGTTCCGCCCCTGGCTCAACGGTCGCGAAAGGGTCGACCGCCACAGCTTGCAAGTACCCCCCTCGATGGTGGCATAAACATGCGGCGGAACCACCATTGTGACGATGCTCGAAGGCGCACGCCGACGCATAGCATCGCGAGACGCGTCGCGAGGGCCCACCGTGCACGGACCGTGTCCGTCCGCCACCCGCAGCGATTGTGCCTCGTCCCCCCACTGCGCAAGAGCTTCGTAGGTTGACTCTTCGCCCGACCCGGACCATGCCGAACGTTGCCGTGCGTGTGCGCGCGTCGCTTCGGGAGGGCAACGACTACGTTTCGCTGCGCGATTCGAGATGCATCTTCTCATCCCACGAGAAAAAAGTGCTCACGCGAGCAGAAAAATGTCGTTGCGCCATCGACCTGCATAACCCATGCGCTTTTGTGCGTCGTTCTTGTGCAACATTGGGCGTTTTCTTCACGCTCAAATGACTGACTGCGACCATTGACGCCAATGAAATCGGCTCGTCGTCGCCCATTGACACGGTTGATTGGCGGCGCGATGATGCCACGACAAACCTCTCTCGTACAACAAAACCCCTGGCGCTGCTGCCATATCGTTTTTCCGTCGACAGCGTGCACGACGCCTACAAACGCCACAGCCTCCTGCGTCGGCGCAAGCTGTTTCAACCCGCTTTGACGCTCAGTCTTATGACCACGCCGGAGGCGGTGGCGGTGTTCGTTTCCGGGCGTACGTGGCGCCAACCAGCGCGTCCGGCCCTCGGCGCGGTTACCTTCGGGCGTCAATGTCAGAGGCGCGTATGATGGTGCTCCTCTGCTTGTTCGCTAGCGCTTTGGCCTGGGTCCTCTCGCGCGCAACCAGCTCGGGTTGGTCATGTGGGGGTGGGCCTTGCGCTGCCTGGTATGGCGGCGCACCATTGAGCGGGCAGCCAGCTGAATGATACTGAAATGGGCGTGTGCCGTGTGCAAGGCCGGGCTCGGAAAACTGAACATTGGATCATGAACGTTGTTTGCTGGGGTGAAGAAGGTGGCCACGACGTTTTTGTGGGTGAGCGTGCGAAAACATCAGTGTGTTCATCAATGAACGATCAACGCGTCTAGGAGCGGCGCAGCATGCTGCTCGCACCGCCTCGTGGTGGGATGGGAACCGTGAAAACCAAGAGTCGCCGCGCTTCGTGCACCAAAACCACGCCGTCTGACAAGCCGTCCGGTGATTGTGAACGCGAACCCGGTGGTGGTGGTGGTGCTGTGGACAGGTGAGGAACGCGTCAGCGGTCGTCAACCCACGACCGCAGCGGCTCGGCACCTCATCGACGTGCGCGCGCTCTTCGTTGCTCGCTGCGGCCGGTGGTGTCAACGCGAACTGCGTGCAAATGAACCTGACCTGCACGATGACCTGCACGCTCTCGAGCGTTTGTTCATCGCGGCAACGCGGTGTTCCGCAGAAATTGAGTCGTACATTAGGATGCCCCGCATCACATCCACCCACGCCCTCCCATCTCATCGCGGCAAGTCCATTACGCTACCATACCCAGTCACGCCCCGGATGGATGGTCATGGGAAGGAGAAGAGAAAAGGTCAGACGACCAATTCCCGGTGACCAATTCCCGGTGACGCGTCCCACCCGCTGACCATTCCGCACCAGAGCCATTGCGCGTCGCACCAATCCCTGCGCTTCCGCCCCCCGCATCACTGTCCCGGCTTTTGCGTCCCAGCCGACCCACGCACATAGCTGCCAAACGCCGACTCGAGGCTCTTGAGCCGCTCCTGCTCGTCACGGCGACGACGATCATCCGCGTCTTCGAGCCGCTTGATGTCGTCGCGCAGCCGCTCGAGCTCGCGCACCAGGTCGCGCCGCTCCACTTTGAGCCGGTCCTTGTCGCGCGTGACGTCGGCCAGTTCGGACGCGGTTGTGCGGTGCCGCTCCGTCGCCTGCGCGAGTTGCGTGCGCACCTCGACCGTCTCGGCGCGCGCTGCGGCCAGCTGCTCGCTGAGCGCCCCCTGCAGTTCCTGGTGCATGCGCTTCTCTTGAGCCAGACGCGCCGTTGTGGCCTCGGCATCGCGGTTGGCCGCCTGCGCGGCCTGAGCGTACCGGTCGCACTCGGCCGCGAGCGCGTCGCGCGCCCGTGCGCACCGTGTGCAGCTCGGCCTCGAGCTGCTTGCGCTTGCCCTCCTACACGCGTCATTTAGCACAGCCCGGTGAGTCCACGAGTCCGACGGTACGAGAGAATGGAAAAGGGACGAGATGCGCACCTCCTCGCGGCGCATCTGCTGCTCGTGCTCGGCCCACTGGCCCGCCATCGCGCGCTTGCGCGTCTCGTGCCGCGTGCGCAAGTCCTCCATGTCGCGGTCGCGTGCGGCCACGTCGCCCTCCAAGTCAGCAATGCGCTTGTGCAGCGTCGCCATCTGCTTGGCCATTTCCTGGTCCTTGGCCTTTTCGAGCGCCGTTAGCCGGTCCTGTGCGAGTCGGTCGCGGTCCTCGAGCTCCGCGTCATGCTCGGCAATCATACGGCGCTCACGTTCCTTGCGGCGATCGATGTCCTTGGTCATATCAGCCATATCGCGCTGCGCCTGCGCGAGCTGCGTTGCAACGAGCTGGTGCTTGGCCTCGAGATCGAGCGCCTTGGCCTGCCAGTCGAGCACTGACTTGCGCAACGTGCGTTCCGTGACCGCCGCCTGGTCATTGGCCGCGGCCATGAGCTTGAGCGTATCGTCGAGCGCACGCGCTTTGTCGTCTCGGTCGGCCGTCACCTTGTGCAGCTTGGCCTCGAGCGCGAGCCGCGCCGTGTCCGTCACGGCCACCTCCTCCTGCGCAGCCGTCAATTTGCGCGCGAGCCGCGCCGACTCGGCGTCGCGTGCCGCGAGCTCACCGCGCAACTTGTCAAGCGCCTCGCCGTGCTGCGCGTGAATGCCCGTGAGCGTGTCGTGCAGCCGGTGCGCGGACCGCGCGTCGCGCGCCTGCCGCACGTTGCGCTCGCAACCGAGCGCGATCGTGCGCAGGACCGGCTCGGCAATGTCGTTGCCGACGACTTCGACTTGTACGAGCGTCGAGTTCCACTGGAAGAGGTCAGCGAGGGATTTACCGCCAAGCCACCCGCCATTGTTCCAGCGCACGTCCAGGTGCGTCAAGGTGCGGTTGCTCTTGAGGCCCGCGGCCAGGTGCTCGATGCCCGTCGGGCCAATCTTGTTGTTGCGAAGATCGAGCTTGACGAGGCCAGAGTTGATGGCGAGGGCGTCGCCAATCGCGGCCATGGCGTCGTCCCACAGGCCGAGCGAGTTCCATTCGAGCAAGAGTCTGCGACGGAGCGGAGGTAAGCCAAGGAATATTGAAACGTGTGGTGGGAAAGGAGAGCAACGCACTCTTGGAGCGAGTGGTTGACTTTGAGAAACGACGCGATCGCCATGCCGCCGTCGAGCTGAATGTTGTTCCCGCGCAAGTCGAGCCGGCGCAGGAACGTGTTCCCCTTGATCGCCTTGCATACAATGATCGCGCCGTCGTCGCCGAGAAACGCGTCGGCCATGAGCAACGCGCGGAAATACATGTCGACATCGAGCACTTTGCCAAGAGCACGCAGCGACTACCGTGATCACAGCACACTTTATGAGCACAACGATCCCGACACGCACGCGCAAGCACACAGGCTCGATCACACCTTCTTGTCGACCGACTGGCCCGACACCGTCAGCGCCGGCTCCATCGGCTCATATCCATCCTCGGCCAGCCGCTTGGTCGCGGACGAAGGTGAACTCGGCCGGCTGCCGCGTGAGCTGCGCGTCGGCGACGCCGGTGCTTCGAATTGCTCGAGCAAGAACGCCGGCGGCTGGGCGCCCGCGAGTCGGCACTCGTTGAGGAACGCGGATAGAATTGATTCGGGCATCGTCGCGAAGGGGAGGGCACGCCGGGTCCCAGGATCGAGGGAAAAGGGGGTGTTGGGAGGTCGTAGAGTGGGAGCGCTGGGCTCAGGTCGGCGCGGAAATGGAAAGAAGAGGACCCGGGAACACGTTGCAGCAAGTTGCGCGTCAGGTGGGAGGATGAGGTCGAGGAGGCAGAGAACATAATTTGAATTTTTAAGTCGCGTCTAGCTTTATCATTGCTGTCGTTCAGTAATAGGGTATCAGGTTTTGTGTAGGATTCGGCTCTCGGCTCTTGTAGTTGCAAAGGATGACATTTCGTTGATCGGGTTCCTGTCCGGTGGAGAAAATCGACGTGGTGTTTGTTGTTCATAAGTCATTATATTTCTCGTCGAGCTCGGCGCGCATCCTCGTCCGGTACTGCTAGAACATGACGAGCAAGAAGAGCTCCGGCACGACTGTCGCCACCATGGTCGGCAACGCATTGGATCGCAAGAGCAGCGGAATCCAGGTCCGCAGATGCTACGACAAGCAGGCCAAAAATGCGTGCCCATCGCTGATACGCGGCAATCAGCCCAACGAGCAACGGAATCACAGCAAACCGACCAGCGAACCGAAAACTGTGGCGACCGTTTCTTGCAGTGCCGGTCGAATGTCGGGTGCTTGCATGTCCGAGTTTGGGTCGACAACGACGTGAGGTGACTACGGGTCGTGACCAAGCGGCAAAACGGACCCCGACTCGAGGCGCTCGTGCGCGTGAAAGCCAAGCACGGTCGTTGCCGCGGCAAACGCGACTGCCAGGAACGACAGTACGCCCACTCGGATCGGGATGCACCCGCAGCAGCAGCAGTGCCGGACAGTCAGGACTCAAAACAGCTTCGTGCTTTTGATCTGAGGTCAAGTACCTGTGGTTCTCCCTCCTTACGGACGAAGTCGCTCTCAAGAACAAACTAGAAAATGTATTGTCCGCGCGCCCCGACGCAGCGCGGTGTCAGGCTACACCCCTCCGACCCGGTGAATGTCATCTCCAACGAAAACAGTCCGGCTCCACCAGTCTCGCTCCCACCCGCATCGTAGCGCAAGTCACGCGCCCCTTGATCACCATCCCACGCGAAACGGCCTCCCCACATGTGCATACGGTCGCTCTACTGACTCTGCGTCCCGAGCTCGGGCGACCCGCGCGTCTTGCTCTCTTCCGCAACAACCGTGCCGTTACTCCCCGTCGCATCCGTCCCACGCGTGTCCGTGCCCACTTTAGCCTCCCCGCTGTCGGCCGACTTGACCGTCGGCAATTTCTTGACGTCCTCGGCGGGCGCCGTGAGCTTGACCGCGGGTGTGATCGATGACCGGCGCGACCCGCCGTCTTTACCCACGAGCGCCGTCATCGATCCGGCAACGGCACTGCCCCGGCGCGAACCGGCGGCACTCGTCGTGAGCATGGGAGTCGAACCCGTCGGCCCACGCGTCGTCCCTTGGGCTGATGTGCGCACGCCGCCGACGCCCGTACCCGACGCCGACCCGCTGCCGGTGGTCGGGTCCGTGGACGACGCAGCGCGGACCGAGTAGGACGCGTTCAGGGAGATGAGTGAGAGAAGGAGCTGCTCGGTGTAGTTACCGGCCTAGGTGGAGCGGGTACGCGATGTGAATGAGTGGCGAAAAACGAGATATGGAAACGCGAGACTGAATGGTCACGTACCACGACGTTTGAGTCGGTGATGCCAATCGAGAGCGTCGTGATGGTCGTAATGAGCAGGACCACTTCAAACAAGAACCACTGCGCGGCGTTGTAGTACTGACGGATCGCGGCGAACCGCTTCTCGAGAATCGAATTGGCGCCGGCCCCGACGTAGGCAAATTTGAGGTCGGTGAACAGGGCCGGGACCGAGTAGAGCAGCACCGAGACGATGTTGAACGAGCGGTAACCTGTTGGCGGGGTGGAGAAGGTACGAAACACAAGTGAGAACGTGATTTTGGCCTCCAAGCGTGATGGGTTGACGGGGGCAGAGTAAAGGAGACCTTGGAGGAAACTGGCCGTGCTCCGCGCCGCGGTCGCGTTGAAGTTGGTGGAAATGTACGCGTCGAGATGGAACCCGACCGTGATCAGCGTCGCGGTCGAGAAGACGGCAATGTAGTGTGCCTGTTTGTGCAAACGCCAAAGCGCGAATCAAATTTCCTCTGTCCCATCAAAGCAAGAATCAAACGAAAGATACGAACCACGTAGGGCCGAAACGTCTTCCCGCGCGCGCCCATCATGGCACTTGTGCGCAAGAACGTCAAGTAGGCCGTGACAATCGAGTGCACGCGCTTGCACTGCGAGAAAATGATGATGAGAATGTTCGGAAACGGGCCCCTCGGGTCGAGGAACCAGGCAATCATCGACCACAAAAGGAACCCGTTGGCGACCAGGCTCAGCAGCACGCCGCCGACAATGGCGCGCTGCACGAGCCGGTCCTTGTAGCTCTGCAGCACGCAGTTGAGCGTCATCGTGTCGACGAGGAACGACGGCACGGCCACGGCGACGCCAGCCAGGCGGCTGAGGACAAGCGCGGTTTGCGCGGACGTGGTCGCCATCTTGCACGAGGGATGACTTGGCGGCGAGCGCGGAATTTGGACGAGAAGCTCGAGGAGCAGAGCTTAAGGGGACGATCGTTCGCGTCGGAAACGGTGCGCGTCTGGTTGTGATCGGCGGCAGGGAGGGAGAACTGTTGGATCGCTCGCGGGGAGGGTGCGTGCCTAGGGAGTGCGTCGGAGGACAACCGGGTGCAGCAGGCGTGGGCGGCCTGGCCACGGGGTCGGGCGCGCTGAGCAGGGCAGGGATCTGGTGTCGGACACGGGCTCGCTGCGATGTGCCAGGCTGCACAAGAGTGCGACGCGCGCACGACGAAGAGCGCACAAGAGGAGGGCGCTGGTTGCAAAGCCAGGAGATCATGGGCTGGTCAACACTCGGATGCCTATCGCGTGGCCACAACGGCACCGCGAACCACGCGCGACTGGCCATCTCATTCTGCGGTTTGAACAATCGATGTGCGGCTGTCGACGATATGTAACGATGGTGACAAGAACACAACTACCCGCACAAGAGAGACCAAATTCGACCTGAATCAGCTTGAACAATCTCGAGGCCGCCACTAATATCTGCATCTCGACCGCCAATCTTCGCCAACCGTCTCCACCAACCGCGAATCAAGCACGCGATCGGGCATGGCCATGTGCATTTTGTGGTATATTTCCGGCCACGGTTTGTGTCGGCGCTGTCTCTCCACCCTGTTTCAGTATGCGCTCAATCGATCCAACAACCTTTTTGCGACATTACAAATAGGATTCGGTCACGCGACGCGGTGCACGTTCCTGATCAACAACATTTTGACCACGGACGCGGCGACGCGCATCGATGCCCTGACGTTGGCGCCTAGGCACCTATTTACCGACCTCAAGCGCGATTTTGGCCCCGCTGGTCGCTTTACACTGCGACAGTGCGTCTCTCGCTCATAGACCCTTGTGCTCTTGTCGAAACTCTGACCATTCGGCTCCCCAAATCCAGAACTGACTGCGCATTAGACGCGGGCGCTCTCCAATCGGATGCCCTGACCATTGGTTGTGACAAGTCGCTCACCTCGGCCAAGCAATGGATGTTCAACGACCGACCACGTTTTATTGCGTCCGAGATCGCTCGTCTCGAACAGGCCAAGCGCACACGGGAGCGGACTGGCCAGTACAAGCCAGGCGTCGCGATCTAACCGGACGTCATTCTCTCCGACGCGGCGTTTGCTCCGCTCCGGATTGCGCGCACGCTGGGTATCCCAAGCGTCATTTGCACCAACTTGTCTGTTGCCGCGTTCGTCCTGTCCACCCGCGTCGGAGCTGATACCGACGCGCTGCCGCACGTTTTTATCCAGCTCCTGGGGCGCCATCTACACGTTGCTCTTGAAAGCGCGCTCCGATGCGCCGCTCCCGGCGTGGATCCGCGACATCACGCAAGACTACTTATGCGCGGCCAAGTGGTTCCGCGAGTTTGGCGCGCTTGGCGACCACGATGTACCAGGGCTGCTGCGCCAGCACGTGCCTGTCGCGGCAATCCCGCTCTTTGGCCGCGCCGCCATCCAGGACCCGGCAGCGTTATGCAAGCGCTACGAGATTCCGTCCTCCAACAAGGTCACGCTCTTGACTTTCGGCGGCCATGGCTCGCAGCGGCTGTTTGCGTCCAAGACGCTCCGGTTTCCCGGGTGGACGTTTGTCGGCGCCGTAGAGGACCCAGACGTGGTGTTCCTGGACCCGAAAACGACGCACATTCCGGATTGGATGGCCATCGCGGATGTCGTCTTCGGCAAAGTCGTATGTGCCTCTTACAAATTTTGTTCTGAACCGAGTCGTCGATGACGCGCCTGGCTCATATAGGGCTTTGGAACGTGCACTGAATTGCTCTTGCGGGCACGGCTTTCTTTTACGTCTCGTGCCAGTTCTGGATCGAGGAGCCGGCGCTCGTCAAGGCCACGTCATCGCTGCCTGGCCTGCTCATCGGGGAGCTCCCGCTCGACCTGTTCGAATCCGGCACCGACTGGTTTGACCGCGTGCAGTCACGGCTCGCCGAGTACAAGTCGTTGCGACCCGTGCCAGCCGAGCTTTTCTACACGCACGGCGAGAACGTTTTCTGGGAGCAAGTGCGCCAGTTTGCGCAGAAACCTGCACTAGCTCGTCACGGCGGTGATGACGACCAACTCTCCGTGGTTTCCGAACTTGTGCAGCTTGCCGGCGATGTTGCAGATGGCGCTCTCCACCCGTTCACGCTCACGTACACATCATCGACGGCCGAGAAGCATGTCTTTCGTCTCGAGCACTGGGTGGGGACCGATGACGCGCTGCTTGGAGCACAGATGTGGGCGTTGAGCGTAGTTCTGGCCAAGTTCACTTTCGACCGCGCACAGGATCTAGTTGGGGGGAGCACGGTCCTCAAGCTCGGTTGTGATGCGGGATTTGCTCGGTCTCATGTTTGCTCGTTGGGTGCAGCAGCACATTGGCACCGACTACCCGGATTGGTCAGTGTTGGAGCTGGCCGAGGCCAATATCCAGCGGCATCTACGGGCCGTGAGCGAGAAGGGCGAGCAGACGGCCGAGTGTAGCGTCGAGGCGCTGGATCGGTTGTGTGAAGATTTGGGGCCGCTGCCGACGGATGTCGACCTGATCCTCGCTTCAGATGGTGCGTTCATGATCGTGATCGCGTGACTCGCAAGAGTATCGCGCTCACCATTCGTGCTCTCCAGTTGTTTACCAAGACCACCTGATGAACGGGTTCCTGTTCACGCTACACTCACTCCTGACCGCCAACCCGTCGGCCAAGGCATTCATTTGCGCCGAGAAGCGGTGCACGACGTTCGTCTTGACCTCCGATTTGGTCGCGATCTTATCCACTTACTGGGCCTGCGATCGTTCAGGTTCAACATTCACGCGACCGTGGACCGACCGGACCGCGCGCCATGGCCTTCGAGTACTTTGCCGAGCGAGTCGCGCGGTGGTACGCACCCAAGTGGCATATCGTCAAGCACATGTGCGCGACGACGTGCTGGCGGCCGGTGGGCGCATTGACGAGTTTGCGGCACTGGACGGCAAGGAGATGGTACAGAGCGTTGCTCACTCGGCGTTGTGCGAAATGCAGCCTTACCGCTGCCCTTGCAACAGATTTTGTGGGAAGTAACGCTCAAACCGGGCGTACGAGGCCAACGTTGACGGCAGGCCGGTGCCAATGGCGGCCATGTCTTGACGGCAGAACAGTGCAGCACTCCTGCTGACGGGCACGGCCGTTTGGGATCGATGCAGAGGGTGATCAGAGGTGCTTGGTCAGCGCGCCGTCAAGTCCCACAGGTCGCCCGAGTCGCGTCGGACCACCAACGTCATCACGATTTGGCCTCCTCCAGCACCTCGCGAAACCAGCGGCGGCCGGGATGGGATCGTGCACGACCATGACGGCCGGCCGGGCGCCGGATATTTGCTTTCAAATTGCCGGAGGAGTGGCGAGGCGCTCTCTCCCCTCAAGTCCCGGCCAACCGCCATCCAAACAGCGCCCGTCGCCCACGAACCCGACCAACAGACCAACCGGCCCCTCACCCGCCGCAACCGCACGTCGACCAGGTCCTGAGCTCTTGGCACGCATCCGACTGTTCGAGCCGGTCCGCGCGCGCTGTGTCATCCCGCAATCTCTTGGCTGTGATCAAGCAGCTTGAACGCGCACCACCCGTGCTCACACCAACCACGGCAAAACAGCAACGCGTGCACCCCCGCGCGTCACTCTGGCCTCACCGCTCTTACCCTCGACCCCGCTTTCTCGCGCGCCGATCCATGTTCTTGAGTCGCGTATATAAGCGTGCCATGGGTCCGTCTCTCCTCCTTCATCGACTGCACTTTCTCCCTCGCAACTTTCTCTCTCGCACACCCAACTTTCCACCATGACCGGTATGCTGATCCGCGACGCGCACACGGGCGCGTTGGACGGATGGAGCAGCCTCTCCCGCTCCCACCTCCTCGCCCTCCGCTGTGTCCTCTGCCCCCTCGGCCAAGCCCACCATGACCGCTCCGGAAAAGTCGACCGTCTACAGTTTCTTGACACGGATGCTGACGCGCCTGGTCATTGTCCTCGTCGCGTATCTCGCCGCTCGGCACCTGTCGACGTCCTCCACCGCACCATCTGTCGAAGCAGGCACCGTGGCCCCCAACTTTTACGCGCTGTCGGCGCTCGATGCCAAGAAGAACGAGGTCGCGTTTGAGCAGTTCCGCGGCAAGCCCGTGCTGATTGTCAACGTGGCCAGCAAGTGCGGGTTCACGCCGCAGTACGATGGTGCGTCCATCTCGCCTCGGCAAACGCGGTTTTGCGCGCGACCTGTGCAGTCGAGCTCACGCACGCCTTGTCATCCGACCGATAGGTCTCGAGAAGATGTACCAGAAGTACAAGGACCAAGGTCTCGAGATTCTCGGGTTCCCGACCGATCAGTTCAAGCAGGAGCTCGCGACCGAGGACGACATTGTCTCGTTCTGCCGCCTGAACTACGGCGTCTCGTTCCCGATCATGGCCAAGGTCGAGGTCAACGGCGACAATGAGCACCCGGTCTACACGTGGCTCAAGGCCCAGAAGTCGGGCCTGCTGGGCATGACGCGTATCAAGTACGTTTAGTTGTTCTTAACGCGTGCGAGCGGCAGTGCTAGTGTATGGGGAGACTGGGCGCGACGCCTGGTCCGTGTTTTGGAAGCGATTCTGACGCGCGCGGGCGAATCTACCTATTAGATGGAACTTTGAGAAGTTCCTCATTAGCAAGGAGGGCGAGGTCGTGCACCGGTACTCGTCGATGACGACGCCAGAGCAGATTGAGAAGGACGTCGAGGCCGTGCTGTAGAGCACTCGCGGTCGGGCCGAGCGCGCGCTATGATCGCGTCGCGCATAGGAATCTAAACACCATGTATATACAATCACGAATTTCTTGACCGAGTTTGGTTTCTCGCGGTTTTCTCGGCAGGTCATTGCAGGAGATCGCAGTCACTGCGACATGTTCAAGGGGGACGCGCATGCTGGAGCAGAAATGACGTGGCTGTCAGAGCTGTTGTAATTCATAGATAGGGCTGCCGCCGAGGCGAAATTCTGATCACCTCGCGTTCGGCGTGGCTTAAGCCGAGCCCTCGGGTGGCTTGCATCTAGAATCGCCGATCTGAGCGAGACCTCAAGTGGAATTCGCGATTCGATCGTGATCCATGCATCGCATTCGCAACGTCCTCGTCGTCGTCACAACGACAGCGACGACGCAGGAAATGAATGAAAATGCACGTCGGCCGAGCACAAATAAACAATGAAAATATAGACACTTGCAGCCCCACCTATGCTCCACTCATGCTGCACCACCAACAAACTACATGCATCAAACTGTCACCAATCGACCAACACGACACGCCTGCTCGTTCAATAAAAACGTCGCTCACCACATCAGAAAGCACGCGACCAACCGCAGCCGCATCAGCCACCAAGCCCAGCTCCCACCAATCTATCTGCCTCAATCCTCATCTTCCACATGATCACAGTTGAGCAAGCCAAACTCACACTGCCACGTGCAGATGGCAAACGATTTGGCAATATTCTTGGCAGCCATGCTGCTGCATGGTGCCAAGGTGACCAGACTGGCAACAGAAAGAAGCCCTCCACCTGACTGGTGGAGGCCATTATCACAAGCACCTGCACTGCAATGGGCTTCAATTTCAGGAACTCATCACCAAGCAGCCCATTCCACAAATTGATTGGGACCATGACCCACAGGTGTGCTGCACTGCCAGCAGTTTGCATCCCTTGCAAGCAGTACAGGTGCAACTTGATAAAGTAGATATATTGGGCAGCCCATGCAAATTAGCAAGCCCAATCTGCACCAGCATCATGTGCATCACCTTCTTGGACATGTCAGTGCCCATAATGCCATTGTGTGGGAGCGCCTGCAAAAGAAACTCAGCAAGCTCAGCCACAGCTTGCATGTGGCAAGAACTGGTGGAGTGCATTTCTTGGGCAGTCAACAGCACAGCAGGTTCTGTGCAGATGGTTGTCTAGCTGGTCAAGGAGCACATGCTGGAAAGAGGGCAGCCAGATTTGGTGATCAGCACAAATAGGTGGCTGCTTTGATAGAACAATGAAGAAACATACCTGTGGATGTCCTTCTACACATACCCTGCACCAATCTGCTCAGTCTTGCCAAGGAAAAATAACATGCCAAAGCTTGGATCAAGCAGCATCACTGCCAGCATGAGCAGCCCAACATGGTCAAAATGCTTGAGCAGGAGTGGAAGAGCAATGCGCATGCAAAGCACCATGTCTTGTGCCAAGTTGCAATCCTTGAGCAAGCTGATGATGTGCTGCACCTGCTTTCCCAGGACCTCCATTCCACTGTGAGTGGTGCATGCAGCTGGTTTCTGCAATGCTGGCACTTGTGTCACTGCATCACTCATTGCAGCTGCAGTAAATGAATGGGACCTAGGAAAAATGGGAGAAGAAAAGTCAAATGAAAATTCAAGAGGAGCAAATCAATGTGCCAACACAGAAACAGGACAAGCACACATGCAAAAAATAGAAGGCAAGCTGGCCCATCAGGTACCCACTCAAAAATAGTGAGACCAAGTCCTCACACTTGTTTTCAATGTCAGCTTGGACTGCACTGGCAAGATCAGCCAGATCAAACATGCCATTTCCTTCCTCATCAGTATCATTGAGAAGTTCTTGGCGCTCCACAGGTTGGCAAACAGCTGCATGTTCATGAGTGAGATGTTGTTGGCCAAGTGTGCCATGACTAAGTTGCCCTGCTCAGCACATGCACTGGTAGATGTGGTTGATGTTGCGCCGGAAATGGCAGATGCTGCAGCCGCTGCCATGGTGGTTGCTGCTGTGCTGGTCGTACTTGTGCTGGTCGCCATCATGCTAGTCACCAATGTGCCAGTTGCTGTTGGTTGAGTGGCCATCAAATGCTGCCATCACAGGCAGCTGCACAGTCGAGCCAAGAAGGTCCTTGTTGATTTGCTTGTTGCAGCTGGCTGCGCGGGCGCGGGTGCTCGTGTGAAGCTGAAATGGTTTGGTCTTGACGAGAAAGTCGAGGACGACGAGACAGACGATTCCGGGTCACGACGGTCTCGTGAGGATTCAGAGGTGAGGGATCGTGAGAGACTCGTGGACCGAGACTCGGTGTGGCTTGACTTTCGCGATCCGGATTCACGAGATCCGCGCCGAAAGTCCCTCATCCTCATGAGCCGGATCGCGGATCGCGGCAGCCCTCGTCACAGACTTTGCGGAACACGATGCTCATCACGGCTTCAACGCTCTCAACGACATCTTCGTCGACGAGAATTAAATCCCGGTGTTCATCAAACCCTCCCACGACTTTCGCGACAGTCACTTGCTGCAAAACCCCACCGCGACCTGTCGCTGGCCCTTCTCCACCTCCCACACGCTCCTGTCGGCGCCGCGACTCTTCTCAAACGACCATTGCCGCCGCCCCACGTCCCATCATGGCCAAGCGCAAGAATGACAGGGAACACGAAAAACGGGGCGACACGCCGAAGGACGACGACGTGCCCGAGAACACGGAGAACGAGCAGGAGCAGGGCAACGCTAGCGTTCCTGCACCACCGTCGGTGCGCACGGCGTCTGGATGTCAAGGAGGATGGGTGGTCGGCCACGCTCACCACGCTTTCTCCACCAGGATGGCATGCCTCGCAAAAAGCTCAGGCCCAAGGCTCGCGTCTTCCCGAAGGAGGGACCAGGAGTACCCAAGTTTAACGTACGATGCACTCGGGGACCTTGCTTGATCTCATGCCGCTCGCCCGCGAGTTTTCTAATGGCAAGGTCACTTCTTCTAGGCGATCGGACCCTTTGCCCAATTGAATTTCGGGGGGCAATACCAGGCTGCAGTGTCCGCACCAGCTTCAGCGCCCGCACCAGCCGCAGCGTCGTCGGGGTTCATGGCCTTACTTCAAAACGTGGTGGGGCCCGACGCCGCTGCGGCACGCCCACCGCCCGCGACCGGCACCAACAACGACGACTACTTCCGGGACCTGCGCGGCCTGAACGAGTCGTTCCGCAAGGCCATCAGCGAGGTGATCGAAAAGGACGTAGGCGCCGACTTGCAAAAGCTGTTTGACCAGTACACCAAGCACCGCAAGGACATTGACGCCAAGAAGGCTACGAACGCGAACCGGCCGGCCGCGACGACCGAGGCGGGTTTCGGCGCCGTGGCGCCGCCGCCGCCGCCGTCAGCGACCCAGGGCGGTCTTGCTGCACCGGCTTTCGGGTCCGCGGCGGCACCGCCCACTGGGTTCGGCGTGGGTTTCACGATTGCTGTGCCCTCGGAGGCACCGGCCAAGTCACCCGCCCCCCCGGCCTTCCAGTTTGCTGCGCCCAAGTCCCCTTCCAAGTCGCCCGCCAAGTCGCCCGCGGCTGCCGCCCCTGCACCCGCGCCCACGCCGGCGCCGTTTTCGTTCAATCTGGGTGGTGCCGGCGCACTGGCATCGGGTGCGTCCGCTGCACCGTCGGCGTTCTCGTTTGGCGCCTCAGCAAACAACTTTGCGTTTGGCGCGGCGGCCGCGCCCGCTCCCGCGCCCGCGGCGACCACGTCGTCGTTCAAGTTTGGCACTCCCGCGGCGACCACGTCGCCGTTCAAGTTTGGCGCTCCCGCTGCGAGTACGCCCGCGACCACGGCCGGCAACGGTGACGGCGAGGGCGAGGGTGACGAGGGCGAGCCGCAGGACGATAACCCGGACGCGGCCGAGGAGTCGGTCCCGGAGTTTCTCGCCAATGCGGACGCGAACCTCGCTGATATCTTCAGCGTGCGCGTGGTGCTGCAGGAGCAGCTGGACAAGAATGAGTGGAAGAAGGTTGGCGTCGATACGATGCGGCTCGTCCGGTACAACGATACGGGTAAGGTCGCGCTGCTCATGCGCGTTGGGTTGGGCGGCGCACCCCCCGTCATCAATGCGTCGCCGAGCGCACTGTTCGCCACGATCACGCGTAACCCGAAGATTCTCAGTTTGGGCGTCGTGCAGCCGGACCAGAGCAAGAAGCAGTATTTGGTACAGGCCAAGGAACCGGCCGATATTCGGACGCTGGCCGACAAGATTGCGGAGTACAAGAGTCAGTAGAGTGGGGAACGGATCGGGTGCTGTGTTGCTGTTGGTGGGTGTGCTTTCGCGTGCGTGATTAGTTGAATGCATTTGCGCGTTTGATTTTAACTTCTCGACAAGCCTGACCGTGAAATGGAAGAGCCAAAGACAGCTCGCCAACAAATGAGTTGACAACATCTGAACACCGCAGTTACGATGGCGGCGTCTTCAAACAGTCGTCGAACCAGTCCTCGTCCATCCTTCCAGTCCCAAGATCCGAGCCCTCCCGCTCCTCTCACCGCCGCCTCCCCTACGCCTGACCCGCAGCGGCCGGGTCGTGCATCGTCACGTAAATGATGTGCTGCATGGCCTCGAGCACGGCGCGGTTGGCGGCCGCCGTCGGGCTCGACCGCGCCGTGATCCGGCATTCCTAAGCCAAAAGTACGTCAGTCGACCGAGTCGGTGGAAGGGAACCTGATAAGGATTGCGCGTACCTGCAGCGTCTCCGCGACCACAATCTCAACGAGCGTGAAATGGTTAACGACGTTGGGCCCATGCGTAAACCGCGCCGCAGCCCGCACCACGAGCCGGTCCTGCGGCCCCGCCGCCGGCACGACCCCCCACCGCATCTTGCCCGCGAGGTGCGCGCGGAGCCACTCGGCATTGATACTCTTGGGCGGCGCGAGCTGGCAAGCGCGCACGTCGTCGGTCGCCGGCGCAATCCGCGCCCACTGCGTCGCAAACTGCGTCGGGTTCGCGGCAATCGGTTCTGCAAACGCCGTGAACAGGGCTGGAAGACGCAGCGTAATGTCGCTCGTAGCCATGGCCGAGACGGGCGCGTACCGGACGCGCACGAGCACGGGCGTCGCCGGTGGCGCCATGTACGTGACGAGCATCGAGACGCGTTCCTGCTGGCTCGCGCCAATCGACCGCGGCGGGTCGACGACCGTGAGCTTGCACTCGGGCGGGCACGAGGTCGTCAGCTGCAGCGCGTCCACGGAACGGTCCGTAAGGTTGCCGAGGTACAGGACGATCGCGATCGTGCCTACCTGCGGCGTCGGCTTGACGATGGCGCCAATTTGCAGGGCAGCGTCCTGGTAGAGAATGCCTTCGTTGGCGTAAAAGAAGCGCGCGAGCTTCTCCTGGTGCCCGCGCACGAGCATGGCGACCGTCGGTGTTGTGTCAGCCGATTGGGCCTGGGCAAAGGGCACCATCGATGGCGATCCACCGGACGGCGACGACGCCGAGAAAATGTTGCTCGGCGCAGCCGACGTTGCGGGACCACCCATAATATCGTTCATCATGGAGGTCGCCGTGACACTGCGCGGAACCGTCGTCGCGAGCACTGGCGCGGGTGCCTCAATCGACATGTTCAGCAGGTTCCCACCACCCATGCCACCGGGCGACGACGGCTGCGCACTCCCCACGGTTGGCGACCCTGCAGCGGCCCCCGACGTGGGCGACGCGGCCGTCTTGCGCTTCTCCTTTTCCTCGAGTTTCTGCTCGAGCGCAGACCGGCGGTCGCGGAACGGCGGCATTTCCTCGCAAATCGCGGCCAGCACCTCGTCGCTGTGCAGGTTGAGCAGGTTCAGGTACTCACACGCGCGCTCCTGCAGCTCCACGTCCATGTTCTGCACGTGCTCGGCCAGCACGGCCTCGACCATGGGCCGAATCTCCGGGAACAGGTTGACGAGCTTGATGTAGGTCGTGAGCATCAGGCACTTGGTCGGCTGCGCGACAAGCGCAAAGTGTCTGTGAATCGCCTGGAAAATATCGATGGGTGCGGCAACACCGCGGTCGACGAGCGTGTCGGCGCGCTCGCCGAGCATGTAGGCCGCGACCTTGATCATGGTCTCATGGCACCCGGGATTCTGCACGTGCTGGAAGACGAGCGCAATCGACTCGGTGCACTCTTGCGGCGTACGCGCCGACATGAGCTGCACCATCCGGTGCCAGACGTCGTCGGATGTGAACGTGCCGGCCTTGGTAATCAAGTCGCACATGGTTTTGAAGTACCAGTCAAACGACGGCGCAAACTTTTCGGCCAAGATGGCAATGCGCAGCGCAAGCACTTCCTTGATCTCGTCCTCGGAGGTGCCGAGCAGTTTAAGCAGTTCCGTCGTGACTTTGGGCCCGTTGCAAGTGTCGCACATGCGGTAGAGCACGTCGAGTGCCTGGCGGCGCACCGTCATATCGCGGTCACGGCATGCGGCGACAATTGCCTCTTCCTGCGCCCGGATCCCGGCATACCCGATCCCGTTGTTGAGCATGAGCGAGTAGATGTCGAGCGTCAAGAAGCGCGCGTTCGAGTCCTTGGTGCCACTGAGGAGCTTGGTCAAGATGCGCTCGACCTCGACAAACAGCTGCGAGTTGGGCTGCCACTGGATGAGCAGCTGCACGGCCTCGAAAAAGATGGCGTTTTGCGCATTGATTTGCTGCTGGTTCTTGATGTTTTCTTGAGAGTTGGCAATCAGCGTCTGCAAGACCAGGTTGAACTTGTCCATGGTGCTCGGGTCCAACGTGGGCGGCTCAAATGCGCGCAGCAGCCGCAACAGCTTGACTTGCAGCCACGGGATCGGGATCTTGTAGTAGAGCTCGTGCGCCTGGTAATTGCGCTCCACGGCAAGCTTACACAGCCGCTGGACGGCGTGCGGGATCACGGGCGCAAACAGAGCCGGCCTCTCAGCGGCCAGGTCAATGAGCAGGCTGGTCAGCGACGTAAGCACTCCGTGCTCGCAGTGTAAGACGGCCTGGATCAGCTTGTCGGCCCATTCTTCGACGACAAATGCCGACGGGCACTTGCGGTAGAGCTTGAGCAGGCACAGCGCCGCCTTTTTCTTGACAAACAGGCTCGACGTGTTGCCGAGCAGCTTGCGCACCACGTCGGCACCGAGCGTCTCGGCAAACAGCGTGCCGCCGACGTTGGCGATTGTGTTGAGCACGAGGCAGCTAACGTGGTCGTTTTCGAGATCGAGGTCCTTTTTGAACGAGTTGATGACGAGGTGCAGCGCGTCCTTGTTCTCGTGGAACAGGAGCGTCACGGCCAGGTACCCAATTTGCTTTTCTTTGTACTTGGCGCTGGCTACGAGGTTCACGGCCTCGACATGGCCAAACTCGATTTGGTACCCGAGAATGTACATGAACAGCAGCTTGCTGACGTACTTCTTGCGGTCGTAGCCCGTCAGGTTGCCCTCTATACGGCGGCACTGCCGGTGAGCGCGCGGGATTGGATAAGAGTGGAGCATTGGGAAGCACACGACGGTACCCTTGAACTTTTGCCGAATGTGGCCGAGCTCCTTGTTGATGCGCTTCTCCTCGAGCTCGCGTGATCGGCCTGCATAACGGCCAACGTGTCCTTGCTGGTCAGTACTTACTTGTCCACCGCAAACAACACGTGTCGACGGTGATCATGAGCACATACAGTTGCGAATGTCGGCAATAAAGGTCGACAGTCCCTTCATCTCCCCGGCCATGCCGCGCGGCTGGTTGCCCAGCGCCGCGGCGGCCATGTTGTTGAGCTGGTTCATGGTCGACTGCATGGTGGTCTGCATGGTTGTTGCTTGATGATCCCGAGCGTAGCAGCTCGGGGTGCAGTGACGGCGACGGCCGCGAAAACTCGAAAAGTTGGGTTGAGTCGCGCAGCAGCGTTGATGCGTCGCCGAGGAACAGCCGTTGCAGAAGGTTCTCGCCGCAGAAGGAGGGCCGATGGGCGATATTTCTGAGTGTAGGCAACAGCAGCAACGGTCGAGGTCGCTGTGAGCGACTCGCTGAGCTGACTGCTCACGTCTCGTGGAAAGGCACATGTGCTCGCGTGCATCTCACGACCTGTTGCTGATCGCCGCGAGACGCTTCTTTGTCCTTGTTTTCGACCATAATCATGGTCGTCGTCGACTTCCTGCACGACTCAGCAATTTGGAGCACACATACTAAGGAACCAGACGCACTGTATTGCCAGCAATCATGTCCGGCACAGCGCGCGCCGTCATCCAACTTCCGGCGCACTTGCGCACCATCAATTGGTTTCCGGGCCACATGGCCAAGGGACTGCGCGAGATGCGCAACAAGATGCGCCAGGTCGATGTGATCATTGAAGTGCGCGATGCACGAGTTCCCGTGTCGTCCATGAACCCGGCGTTTGAGGCCATGCTCACGAGGGCCGCGACCGACCGATACATTTTGCTCAACAAGATCGACCTGGCCGACCCGATTGCGACCAAGGTATCATTTGAAGTTGGTTGATGCTTCTCCGCCTGTCTTTTTCCTGATCCCGACATGATTCGACTCTCTCCCAGCGCCACGTCGAAGTCATGGAGCACAACGCCAAGATTGCCCTGCCCGACTCGCAAACGTGGGTCTTCCCCGTCTCGCTCTCCGACCGCTCGTTCTTGCGCAAGCTCATCAAAGATTTGAAGTGTACGGATTCCATGCCGTGTGCTTGGTTTGACCTGCCCTCACTCACTCGTTCACTGCACATTGCAGGCAAAGCCGCCGCGGATCCGCTGAAGTACTCGAAAATGACCCTCATGATTGCGGGCATGCCGAACGTTGGCAAATCCACGCTCATCAACTCGCTGCGCAACCTCGGCAACGGCAAGGGAAAGGCTGCGACGACGGGCGGGCAACCAGGCGTGACGCGCGCCGTGTCCGGCACACCGATCAAGATTGTTGACGAGCCCACGCGCATCTACTTGCTCGACACGCCCGGGATCATGGACCCGCAAATCCGCGACCCGATCCAGTCGTTCAATGTGGCGCTGACGGGTGGGATCCGTGACCATCTCGCGGGCATGGAGAACCTGGCCGAGTACCTCGTGTTTGCGCTGCGCGTGCGGCAACGGGAACAGGCGCTCGTTGATTTGTTCAAAATGCCGTCGGCGTTGCTGGCGCCACCCGTGGGTGCCAAGCCGACCGTTGACCCGGAGTCGGGCGTCTTGGTCGAACCGGTCCTGCCCATGCGCCCGGTCCTCGACCACGTCGCGCGTCGAATTGGTGCTCTGGAAAAGGGTGGTGTGCCGAACCGTGACCGAGCGGCCGCGTTCATGGTGCAGGCGTTCCGCACGGGGAAGCTCGGTCGGTTTACCTTGGATACCGTACCTGAACCGCTCGCCACCCCTGTTCGTGCTCACGAAGATGGTGAGGAGGCAACTAATACAACAGCTCAGGCTGATTTTCCGTAACCTGGCCGCATGCTCGTCATGACAAACACGTCGATTTTGGCAGAAGCTTCGTCCGTGATCACGTTCAAGAATGACTCGCGAGAGATTGGTTGTTCTTGTCCTTTCTTGTCCAATCTTCATTTGTCTCTTGCGCGCATGGCCATTTTTTCCCTCGGTCGATTCGCCGGCCCGATTCTTCCATTCAAGCGAGCGGCAAGGCGTGCCTCAAATCCGGCCTCTTGCACGCCAGCTGAGTCAAGTTCAAAAGACCATCAGACCCGCCGACTTTCCATCAGCACACTCCCCGCACCATCGACGGCATCGAATTCCTCGACCAAATTCAGAGCCTTTGTCGCGAGCCATTACTGCAGCAACCATGACCACCACGTCTACCTACACATGCAAGCTTGTCACGAGCGAGGCAGACCTCAAGCTGTGCTTCCAAGTGCGCCACGACGTCTTTGTCGTCGAGCAAAAAGTGCCTGCCGAGAACGAGTACGACGAGGTCGACCGGGCGTCCGACACGCTCCACTTTGTCGCCATCGAGGACGGCACGGGCGTCCCGCTCGGAACGTGCCGCGTGTTCCCGGCGACCAAGCCCGTACACGGGCTGGAAAAGATCAATGGCAAGGTCGCCAAGCTCGGGCGCATGGCGTGCACGGCACCGTCGCGTGGTCGCGGTCCGTACTCGCTTGTCCACCCCCCGGCGAGTGTGCCATGAGCTGTTCTCACCGAGCTTTTGATATAGGTGTCGGCAAGGCGCTCTGCCTGCTCGCACACAAGGCTCTGGCCGAGCGCGGGTTCAAGGCCATCGCCATCCACGCCCAGCTGGACAAGGAAGGGTTCTACAAGAAATTGGGCTACTTCCGCACGGCCGACGAGGTCTTTGACGAGGAAGGAATCGACCACGTCTACATGGCAAATTTACTTTTGCTCGAATAGAAATTCGTAAATACTTGCTTCCCGTCTCTGATTTTCGTGGGGAGCAGCGAGCAAACCCGTGCCGTCCTGAGAGCCCCTTGCGCTGATCACCGGCACCTGCAGCAACTGCAATCTCAACCCCGCACGGCCCCGCTGCTCGCAGAGTGTTCCAACCCCTCGCAGAATGAGCCTCGTTCGTCAAGGTTCCAGAGTCTCGCTCAACCAACGCGTCTGATAGCGTGAATGGCCGACCGTTGCTGACCAAAACGAGCCCAATCCACGTTTATCATGGCGACAACAGCATCCAGTACCGCAAGTCTCGACCGTGCATCCAGCGGGGAGACGCTCGAGTCGTACGTCGGACCCGTTCCCACGACGTGACGCTCCGTTGCTCGGACGGGACGTGCGCATGGACGTCGCGACGTTGTGCGCTCATACGAATCCAATGCGCGGATAGAGGCGAAAATGCCACCAGTCTTCGCTTCGACCTCGTCATTAGCGAAATGGAAAACATTCTCTTGGGTGCGTCTCGCTACTTTTTTCATCGCGACGCGTTTGCCAGACGGGTTTGTGCTGATGCCCGGCACTCGCTCGCCTCCAATACAGATCCCGCATTCCGCACGCTCCAGGACCAGTTTTACGAAAAGTATTACCACGAGTTCGAGGACCGCGACGAAAACAAGCTGATTTGCATGGACATTTTCAAGGAATACGTGCGTATTGCGCCTGCCGCCGCCCACCTGCATATTCCTGCCCGCTTGCTCTCGCTAACACGCGCCGCAAGCGCAGGTGCATCTGGTGGAGAACTTTCTCGAGCGCCGGCTCTCGTCGGCACTGCCGTGGTTCAACATGCCCGAGTTTGTCGGGCTGTGCCGGTCCGTGGAGTCCCCGTCCGCATGGAGGGAGTGGCTGAACACGTCCTGACTCTTGATTTTGCGCTCGTCCCGCAGGAATTCGGTCCGCCCGGACTCGACCGACGGTGACGTGTTTGACATTATGGCGAGCTTGGCCGACTTCAACACGTTCAAGGAGTTCATTCTCGCCTACCGCAAGGTACGGTTTCGGTTTCCTGCGAGAGAACGACGACAGCGATGCTGACGGATTTTTCGACGTGCCGTGCAGGAACAAGAAGGGACCGCGCTCGATTTCAGCGACTTGATCCTCACCACGGCGCTGCACCACTGACAATGGAGGAAGGGTCGGAGAGGAGTGGAGCAGAGTTGACTGCAGGAGACTGGACGTTTTCAGTAATCGTTTTTCACTGGTTGCATGCTTTGTTTCTGTTTTTCCCACCACAACCATCCATCATCATCTGTCTGCTCTTCATCTGAATTTGAAGCGGACCAACGCGTCGGTTCCTCATTGCATTTTCAATTACGGTGCCTCGCCGAGAGCGCCCAATGCAAGCGCGCACGCGCAAGTCGGTCCAAAATACGAGCAGGCAGGGACTAGAATATTGGCCGGTTCTGGACAAGCTGAGCGATACGAAAAAAATGAAGCGAAAAACAAAGAACGAGGTAGGGGAAGAAGGCAAGACGACGTCAGACGCACAATGCTGCGCCCAAAGACGACAGCAAGGCAAGACAAATGTGTATCGAGAGGCACGTGAAAACAAGGACAATGATCCCTGCTTACAGGCCGAGAGTGTCGGCGTACGGCAGGTCAACCGTCTTACCGGCAGCGACGATCGTCGGCTTGGACGCGAGCACGCGCTCCGCGGCACGAGCGACATCCGCGGCCGAGACCTTGGCGAGCGACGCGGCAGCGTCAGCCGCGGCCGTAACCTGGCCGGTCGTCGCGAGCTGCGCGGCCGCGGCGCGCGCGTGCGCGACCTGCGCGTCGACGGTCGTCAGGTACGCGGCCTTGGCCTGGTTGACGGCGCGCGTCAGGTCCTGCGGGGCAACGCCCTGCGCGGCCTGCTTGAGCGCGACAATCGCGGCCTGGATGCCCTTGGTCGCGTTGTGCGGCGAGGTCTTGCACGTGGCCGAGAGACCAAAGAGACCCGCGTCCGAGTAGGTCGCGTTGAAGGCGCGCACGAGCGCGTGCGCGTCCTGGCCGGCCTTGGCGAGCGGCGAGACGGCGTTGCCCCACTTGACGTGCTTGGCGCCACCGAGGTACGCGGCAAGGACCGACAGAGCAGCGGCGTCCTGGGTGTTGGCAGCAGCACCGTTGAAAGCGACCGTCACGTTGTTGCCCTTGGCGACATCGATGCGCGACTCGCCGCCAAAGTACTTGGCCGCAGGCGTCGCGGCTTTGGCGGCCGCCGACTGCGCAAAGTAGGTGTTGGCGAGCGACGCAAGCTCGTCGCCGTTGACGCCGACACCGTAGAGCGCCGCCTGGTTGTTGATGAGCAGGTGGTCCTTGGCAAAGGCCTTGACGGTCTCGTTGGTGATGTTGCTGTAGACGGGCGCGATCAGCGAGTTGCCGAGACCCTGGCGGAAGGCCAGGCGGTGCGCGGCCTCCAAGGCCACGTCCGTCACGTTGCCAGCGGCGGCAGCCGTCTGCGCGGCCGTCAGGGCAGCAACATCCTTGAACTCCCAGGGGTTGAACTGCGTGTTGTAGACAACATCGGCGAGGAGCGAAACGACGAACTGCCTATGATCATGATCGGTGTCGTGTCAGTCTACATGGCGAAATGGCGAGCATTCGCGCAGGCGTGCGGGCGAGTGGAGCGTGCGTACAGGTCGTCGCGCAGGAACTCGGCCTGGTAGACGAGGTGCTCGCGCTCGACCGACGTGTTGATGGTCACGCCACGGAGCTCGACCTCACGGGCAATCTTGAGCGGGGTCTGGGTGGCCGTGTACTGTCGGAAACGAAGGAGGAGCACGGCTTGGTGAGCAAGATGATCGCCACGATGCGGATGCGCGGGATCGCGCTCGCTGCGGCCGTATTTACCTTCAGAGCGTAGTTCTTGAGGTACTGGGCGGCACCGAGCGTCTCCGAAGACTCGGCGCGAGCACCGGCGGGGACGACCAGGACGAGCGAAGCGAAGGGACCATGGTGGTCAAAGGCGCCGACGCGCAGGCCCGACTCGGCGTTGGCGACGGTGGCGACCGGTGCCGGCGCGTGCGTGGGCACGTCCTTGGGGAGGGCAAACTCGGCGTAGGCCGAGGCGCGGGCAGCGCTCGACGAGAAGGCGCGGGTGGCAGCGTGGCGGAGCATCTTCTGCAATAGAATTAGGTGTCGAGCGAGGGGGTCGGTGAATGAGCAAATCGTATTGATTGTCGGTTTGGCAAATGGGCTGGCTGCTTCGCGGCTTCCGGGTTGTGGCGGGCTCTCGCGGGTGAGAGCCAGTTCCCGCAGCGTTTCGGAGCACTCAGTGCGCGAATGCAGCAAGTCATGACGGGCGCGACGGTACCTTGACGGCGGCACGGCGACGACGACGACGGCAGCGATGAAGGTCGCTTCAGCGTGGCGGGCCAGACTGTGCTTGTGCTCACTGGGCCAACAGACTTCAGCCAACAGGTGTTCAACAGTGCTTCACCAGAGCAACGTGGACCCACATGATCAACGGCATTCCCATCGGCATCACCGGCGATGTCCGTGATTCTTGCACTGATTGCCTCATTTGACGCTCATTTTTACCTCATCGCGATTGGCCGCGTCTGGCCGCGTCTGGCCGGTAGGGGCCGGCAGGCACGTCGAACACTCCTCGACCTCCCTGGCCTCCCTGACCTCGCCGGCCGATTCATCGAAACGCTGCACGCTCTTCACCAACAGCTTCACGACCACCAACATGGCCGCCGCCGCCGCGAACTGCATCTTCTGCAAGATCATCCGCAAGGAGATCCCGTCCTTGAAGCTCCTCGAGACTGAGAAGGTCTACGCGTTTCTCGGTATGAATCGCGGCCATGAACCAAAAAAAATCGGCCCAACAAACATGCGCGACGCGAATGATGGCGGCGCCAGGCCGGTCGGGGGCACACCGGACGTTTGTTCGGATCTGACCATTTATCGCTGTTATTGGTAACCAACAGACATCGGCCCGCTCTCCGAGGGCCACGCGGTACGAAAACTATTTGAGCAGCATTTGGACACACGTGGCAACGCGGTCATAAACCATTTCTGACGAGAAAACGCGTCGATCGGCCAACTTGCAGCTCGTGATCCCGAAACGTACGTTTTGATGGTCAACTCGATGCCGATACGCGCCGTTCGTGACACTAACCGACCCACAATCCAACTAGATCACGGCGAGTTCCTGCACGACATCCCCGCTGACTCGCTCGCCGAGATCCTGCCCGCGACCAAGCAGGTTGTCGAGGCGCTGCGCAAGGGCACGGGCATGACCGACTACAACATCCTGCAGGTGCGCAATCGCTTGCTCGTTCTTCTCCACCTCGTCGCGTTCTTCTCACGCGTCACCGACTGGATCCAATCCGCGACCGCTAGAACAACGGCAAGGCCGCACACCAGTTTGTCCCGCACGTGCACTTCCACATCATCCCGCGCCGCGGCAGCGACGGGCTCGGTGTTGGCTGGGACATCAAGTCGTACGACAAGGCCAAGATGGCCGAGATTCACGAGAAGGTGCTCGCGCACCTGTAAGGTGCCGTTGCGCGGGTCACGGCATTGTGGGGCGCAGCAGGAAATGATGGCCGCGGAAATCATGTGCGATGGGGTGTTGATCAGCACGATGAATCGGGTTTTGGACGTGACCCAGTGTTGCAGCCAAACCCAGTGTCGGAGCCAAAAAAAGCCAATATGTTTATCGATTACCTGCAAACTGTTGCTTTCAAAATTGCTCGGGATTGGGCCGTCTGCACCACAATGCCAAGCTAGATTGTCTCATGGACGGGCAGCACAACCTTGACATGCGGGTCGGTGCTGATCCGAGTCATCGTTTGGGTCGTGGTGCTGGTGGAGACGGTTGCCGAGCCAATAGGCGTGGGAGCGGTCGACGTGTTGGAAGCGTGCGACAAAGTCGGCGTGGCCGTCGTTGAGGGCAAGTCGGGAGTAGAAATCGAAGCGGTCGCGACCGCTGATGCAGTTGCGGTGGACAAGCCCGAAGTCGTCGTTGCTGTGGTCGTGGCGGTGCTCGATGCCGATGTCGTCGACAAGTGAGCGGTGGAAGACGACGTCTCCATCGCCGCCGCGGGCAGGAGCGCCGCAGTCGCGTTCTTCTTACTCCCGCCGATGCACCGGTTGCACGCATTGGTCGGACACGGCAGCGCGCGACGGCCCGAGGACCATAGCGTGTACTTCTTGTTTAGGATCGGCGACCGCACGGCAAAGTCGACGTCGTGCTGGCGGTAGAGCAGGAGCCCGATCCCAACACCGTCGGGACACTGCAGGTCGGCGTACTTGCCGCGCGACAGCTGCACGCCGAGCGCATTATCGACACCAAAATCGAGCGAGAAGGCGGTCATAGACAGGATCGCGATCGTAACGCCAAACTCCGGGATCAGGTGCGCGGCGACGCGCACGCTGAAATCCTGCGACGCCGTGACCGGGTGGTAGTTGAAGGCTGGCTCAAACGAAGATGTGAACTTGGGCTTGCCAAACAGGCCCTTGTCCGACGCCATGGTCCACTTGAGAGGCAAGTCCAAGTCGAACCCGGTCGTAACGTCCAGCTGCTCGTCGGACCCGTACGAGATCGCGGCAATCAAGCGCAGTTCTGGGCCGAGACTGAACACGCCCGGCACAGCAACGGGGTTCAGCGGCAGCGTCCAGAGCGGCACGCGGTAGAGGTCGGTGCGCGCCGTCTGGCAAATCGAGAGAAGCAGGTCAAGGTTGGCCTTGAGCTCGCCCGACAGCTCAATCTCGTACGTTTTGACGACAACGACCGAGCCGGTGACGCGAATCTTGAGCGCGGCCTCGCCCTTGAGGTAGCAGTCGATGCAGTGCGCACCAGCCCACGGTGCCGTCAGGAGCGCAATATCGCGTTTGACGGGCTGCTCGGTCACCTTGTCGTAGTTGACGGAAAGCGACCACGGCCAGACCTTGCTCTTGGACCAGTTGAACAGGCCGCGCTTGCGCAGTTCCTGCTCGCCGGCCACGCCGTCGTACTGGTTGACCTCGATCGCGTAGTCCTGCACCAGCTCGTCGCTCGTGGCCTCCTCGGTCGTGAGGACGAGCGTGTCGTGCGTTGTGGTCACGGCCTTCACGTGCCGGAACGCGGTCGTGTCCTTGCCGCCGCATTTCCACTCGGCGCCGATCATGACGGCAAGACTCGTGCTCGCCGCGTGCGTGGCCCACTCGGCCTGCGCCTTGGCGGCCGACGCGTCGCCGTCAAACGTGATCGTGACCGTGTGACCGGCGCACTGAATCGACTTGATTTGCACGAAATTATCTGTTGACGACCCAAAAAAGAAACAGATGGAGAACATTTCACCATTTAAATACCACGAAACGGCAGTGTCCAATCGCAGCAAAAGAAGCGCACCCAAGTTGAGCATTGGCTTGCTGGTCTGGAACTGGCAATCGGCAATCGCGACACCCGGCTTCTGGATCAGGCTCTGGTGCGGTGCCACGGGCGCAACGTACGCGGCCTTGATTTGCGTGCGCGGTTCGTACGACTTTCGCGGCACGGGCACGGTGCGCATCCGGATTGGGTCCACCTGCTTGGCGCCGCGCGACGCGCCCATGTACTCGCCATTGGGGCCCGTCTTGAGCTTGAACGCGTCGTCGCCCGGATGCGAGGGGGCCACAACATATTGGTCCTTGGGAATCGCGAGCGGAATATCGCGGACGGCCTCGGGCGCGGCCGATGCGGGCTTGTGGCATTTTTTCGTGCCGTGGCCGCCAGCGGGGTCGGCCGACGCAGCGAGCAGGACCAGGGCCGCGACCAGGAACGTTGGCACGGACGACGTCGAGAAATGCATGGGGATCAGCGCAACCGCAAGCGTGATGGTTCGTCTATGGCCCAAAGTGGGCGAATCTATCGTGTGCCAGTCGGCGACGGACTTTGGCTTGGCCGCGACTGGTCGCGGGCGCGTGGAGAAGTGCAGTTTGGAGCAGATGAGGGAGAATGGGCCCGCCGCTCGGCCATCGAATTCAAGAACGGCTGGCTGGTCAGGGCCACACGCGTGCATCCAGATTTGCTGTCGGATTCGAGCCTGTTCATGGTTCTGCAGATATACGCCAACAGATTTTCATCTCTCTTACGTGTCGGGTCCAAGCTCATCTCACATTTCGCGATCGAAATCCCGACGGGACAAAAACAGGTTTCGTGCTGATTCGCCGACAGTTTCTGAAAATAGCCACGCCAAGGTCCCGCGGCGTTTCAGGTGGGCGGTGTTGCAAATTTGGGCATCGGTGGTGCGGGACGTAAGGGCGTGCTTGCACGAGGCGTTCGAGATCATATCGAGACGGGCCGATACGCGCAGAGGTGGCGGTGGTGCAACCAACTCTTCTCCGGTGCAACACGCATTCCATGTGGCAAAGCGCGCAATCGCGTCCTGATCATGTGCGGTCGCATGGCTCGTTGCTGGCAGGCGGCGCCGCTCCCTCCACGTCAGCGGCCGGCGCTGTCGTTTGCCGTCCCTGCTGGCTTTGCTGCTGTTGCTGCTGGCCGAACGCCGGAAAGAGGACCACCACCTCGACCTCATCTCATTTGCTCCTCTTGCAACAACAAGACCATGTCCCAACAGTAACGAGCCAAGGCCCGACGCGCCAAGTACTCCAACACTTTCCCGCCACGCGCCCAAACTGCGGCAGGAGCGCCGCCCTGCCGCCCGACCTCGAGCTTACGTTCGCGTGCCCTCGCACATTTCTCCAAGCGTCAACGCAGCCGCAAAATGACGTTTCTCATTGCACTGATCATTGCCGGGTCGTTTGTCTACGACTCGGCGCGGGCGGGTGTCGTTGCCGCCGCCAACGTCGTCGCACCGCCGGCCAAGCGACGTGCTCGTGCCAACCGTTACGCACTTTTCGCTACACGGCGTCTACCCGTATGGACGGGTCTACCGCCGCCGCAACCAGCTCTCCAAGGCAATGCTAGTGGCGGGTTCCGCATTACGGCCGAGACGGCCGAGGCCGCGCTCGGGCAGCTCGCAACAGCCGCTGTTTCCGCTTTGACGTCGGGTCGGAATCCGCAGGACCCGCAACTCGCTCAGGCGCAGGCTGCACAAGCTGCCGCCGTCTCGGCCGCGGCGACCCAAGCCGCGCATGTGGCCGTGCAGACGCTCCAGCAGGTCCAGTCCGTGTCGGCGACCATCTCGCAGCAGACGGGTGGGGCTGGCGTGCGTGCGCTCGACTCGCTTCCGTTCCCGGCTCCGTCGTTGACGCGTCGCGTCGCGGCGTGGGCGATTGATTCGATGGTGGTCGGATCGCTCGCGACCATGTTCAAGGGCACCGGTCTGCAGTCGACCGTGTCGGCTGGTCTTTGGCTTGGTATGGGTCTTGAACGCTTCCCCAATGCGTGCTTCTTCAATGCGCTTGGATGTGCGGATAACCGTTTTCACTTACTTGTCTAGGTCGTGATATCTGGCTCGCCCCGTTCGGTCTCCCGTCGCCCGGCCGCTGGCTCACGCGCCAAGTCGTCCTCAGTCCCGGTATTGCTCATCTCGTCAACAACCAGTTTGCGCCGTCCACCGACCCGGGCGTGCTCAGCGTCGATGCCTCCACGGCCGCGTTCTTGCAACAGCAGCAAACCGCTGTCGTCGAGCAAATGACCTGTGCGCACTTGCACGACGTTGACACTTACTCGCTCATCACACACAACTCGCTCCGACTCATGCTCTCGGCCCTTGGCCCGCTCGCTTCGCTGACGTGGGCCGGCACGACCTTTATCCGGTACATGACGGCCCCGAGCGGTGTCTGGGACGGCCGCACCGCGTGGGACCGCTGGATGGGCGTGCAAGTCGTCGACGAGGAAGTGCTGCTGCGGTGGGCCACGTCGGGCGAGATTTCGACCGCGGGCAACGTCTCGTTCCAGGTCCCAACACTCACGACCGACGTGCCGCAAATTGCGCCGTTGCCAACAAGGATGGTGCAGGCCGATCGCAGCATGCCGCCACCTGTCACCGCCGAACGCAGCATGCCGCCGGCATCGCACGATTTGACGCGTTCTTTCCTCGCGGGTCCCGTCGCGACCGAAGCCGCCGAGCCCCGCCCGGTCCGTGGTGTCCCCGTGCCGCCCACCCGCCGCGACTTGAGCGACGACGATGGCTACGACGAGTCGGGCAGTGACGCGGACCGCGACGACATGCACTCGTTTGGCCCGGCGCAGTTTTACACGGCCGCTTACTCGCGCGCGTCATTTGTCGACAACAGCACGCATTCGCCGGCATCATCGTCGATTCCGTCGTCGCCGCGATCGCGCGCCTCGTTGTACCCGGACCCGGACGACGAGGAGCCCGTGTCGCCGCCGCACAGCGCGCTGTACTATGGGACCAGTACGCCACCGCTCGACATGTCGGATGCGGATTATGAGCTCTTGTCGCGAAGCCGGTTGACGGGTTCGAAGATTGGTGGGCATTAGACAAGGGAATCCACGGGTTATTGTCAGACGGTGATTCGCGCTTTGTTGATTGGCTTTGTATGTATCTGTCAAACAATGAATTATTTGGGTGCAACGGAACACCATTCTTGGCTGGATGCGTATGTGTTTGTGAATGCTAAGGACATGGCGCAGCTTCACTATGGCGTGCTTGCCTGAAGAGTGTCAAAATCACATATGCGGCCACGGACTATCAAGCATGCTTACCACAACGGCACAGGTGATATTTACTGTCCCATCTTCACGGCGCCAATGCAAAATCGCCGACCATCATCACACGTCCAAAAATCTTGCTCTTCTCCAACTCCTCGTCAAACAGCCGCTGCACGCGCTCGCGCATTTCCGCGTCAGGACTGGCTTGCAGTACGACATCCACGTCCAACGGTCTAACTGGAGGCACCCAACGTTTATACTTGATCGGTTCCAACCCGCAATCGTGAAAGCACCAGCGCGCAACGCCCATGATGTCGTGAACCATGCGCGTTGTGTCATCAACAGCGGCCACGACCACGACCGCGATCTTGCGCGCAACCCGGCCTCCTTGCTCACCGTCCTTGGAACTAAGGCCCACACCGGGTTGCCGGGAACATTATCGAGCACCCATTCTTTCAGGGGCACGTCACCGCCAAGATCTATGAACTTGGCATCAATCGATTTGAGCTGCTGCATGCGCGCAAGCGACTCGACAAGCCGCGGGTGATTTCGCGCCGCAATGTGCTGCAAAGTCGACATGCACACGGCTGGCAATGACCATAGCGGCGGGCGGTGTTCCAGGTGGCCAGCCTGGAGCGTTTTCAGCGCAGGTAAAGCGTTGTCTGTGAACGTGGCAAACGTCTCTACCGACAAGATATGAAGATTTGTCACGGATGCCAGTGTTGGGACCATGCCATCAATCCAGAGAATATCGTGCGGCAAAATTGGAGATGGGTGAGGTTCGGCAAGCCGTCAAGCGTGGCCGCATGCATGCGAAGCATGGGCATATTCTGGAGTTCCAAGTCGCGGTCATTGGCCAGCGTCGTGAGAGACGACCAGGGCAGGTCTGGGATCAGTTTGTCACTTGGATGCATGTCTAGCTTAAGATTAGAGAGCTGCGGCGCGAGCATATGCGATGCAATTCCCGCAACAAGCGAACCGGTGATTCGCATTTGCTTGAGGTTTGCAAGCGACACACCCACGTCCTGAGTGCAGGCGCTGGACGCGCTTTGCGCTGACATGGCCAGTGCAGCAAACGATGCGGATGTCAAGGGGACATTATGAACTTCAAGCGTCTTCAATCGCGGCATGAGATTGGGGACTGCAGGAAACTGCTCAACGCCAGTAGTCGATGGTCCTGGCGTGTCCAATCTGAGCAACTTGAGCGCGGGTAGACCTGGACTGCTTCCTGTTACCAAGTTAATGTGCGTCAAGGTGGTGCTCCACACTGAACCAAGTGCTGGCACAAGGGCCGAGTTATCCATTTCCATTTCCATTGCAAGTGGGCAATATTGGGCAGCCGCGCTGCAAGTCGCATCGGAATGTCTTGCACCCCGCATGCACTATTGAGTTTTGGCTTCCCACGAAATTCGCGCAAGCGATTGGTATCGAAGAACGCGACCGACTTGACGAGGTTGACTGGCAGCAGCAGTCGCCGCTGTTTACCACCGATGTTTATCACCGAATTGCGGCACAGCTACAGGCTCTAGGCCTTGCAGCACATCCACACTCGGATCGGTCATCTCCTGCACGCTGCATTGCCCATGGATCGTTTCCTCGAGAGCAATCAATGATGCTGCATCGTTTCTCGGCCGTCCCGTCAACAGCAACCGTCCAATGCAAACGGATTGGACCATGGTGCTGGGAATGCTTTTGCTCACGGCCGGTTGCGTGGTCGAGCGGAAACTGAAAGTTGAGAATGAGATCGCAGTTGACTCGGATGTGCCAGCCTGGCAGCAGGCCGCTGATGGCAGCACGCCAAGCATGGCACACACGGGAGAGCGCGTCAGGTGTGCATGCTGTCGGCGAGTGCACGCGGATATAACTGCCAACAAAGTCGTCTTCTGGTTGGTGGCAAGATTTCAAGCACTGGATGTCGGTGGGGAGAGTTTAAGGCGAGACTGCGCTGATACTTGCGGCGATGGGGAGTGGATCGTTTGCCAGGGTCAGCATTTCCATGGCGGGGACTTGACTCTTGCGCATAAATTCAGGGCTGACGGGCGAGGGCGGGTGACGAGTGCGTTGCCGAATGCTGGATGTGCAGGTGGGGGGGTGGGATTTTATAAAGTGCTCGACATCTTGCCAGACATGATATGGTTCTAGTTGTGACGAGGTTGACCATTGAAATGCGTTGGAATGCCTGGCTCCAAGTCAATGTGATTTTTATTTGTCAGCGAGCATCGTTCACATTCAAATCGCGGCCTGCCTGATCAAGTAAACACGTCGCTGCCAGAAGGCGGTTCAGACGTTCAACTCGCGCAAGAAAACCGTCCAAGAAACGTGATGCGAAGCATTTTATCAGACCGGAGACTTTACTCGTCGCGGTGCTGGCTGGCCGGTGGGACAATGACCGTTTTCGGGATACTACTGCGCTGCATCTGCCAACGGCACACCTCCCTAAATCATGGCGAGCACGAGCGTCAGGGCCTGGCCTCCCTTCTCCACCTTGCGAAGATCAAGCCAACGCACCAGCTCAGGGCCGAGACGGCGCAGAACGTGGCGACGGCGTAGTTGGACGCCGACAGGACCGAGCCGCGGAACGCAAACCGCAGCGCGCCAGCACCGAACCCGGTGCCAATCCCGTAGAGAAGCGCTGACCGAGCGCACGGGACCTCGCCGACCTTCTTGAAGTCGTCGGTTTTCAGGCTCTGTCGTGATCAAAGTTGGTTGGCTGGGTTGGTTGGGCATGTCGGGTCGCAATCATTGCCGTGCGGGGAAGCCACCGACCTTGAGCACATCGATCACGCCTGGCTCGGGTGCGGGCGTTACGACGGGGTCATCAGGGGACGCGCGGCCAACAGGCGAGGTCGAACTCATTGTGAAGATTGTTGCGACCATGTTGCACGAGCTGCGAGAAGATCTTGCAGCAAGCGCTGCGTGTTCGTGATAGCTCTGGCAGGAACGCGATGACAACGGCCAGACGAGCTCTTGCCATTCTTCGGACAATCATATGTCGTGGCAGCAACCAAGAGCGTTCCAGTTCGCCAGGGCCGACGTTTCCATCTGCCAACGACAACAGCCAATCTGCCCAAGAGCACTACTTACCGCACTATTTACAATCTCGCAGCTTCGATGAATCGCCGTGGTCAACGCGTCCGTTCGCGCTCTCCGCGCGGGACAACCACATTAAAGGAGGGCGGCACCAGCAAGAAGAGCGATATGAAGCCCATCCACGACTTGCACGCCCGAATCCTCGACGAATCCCTTTTCAGCCCCCTACCACCCATGTTGGTCGTCGTCTTATGTGCGCTGGGCGCGGCCGCGTTCCTCTACGCCGCCATCATTTCCAAGCTCATGCCAGCAACCGGCATCTGGGTACGTCTGGGCAACTTCAGTCATGGGCCATCGCGTCCATGCTCTTCCGGTGGCGAAGAAAGACACGAATGCACACTACATAATTGCAACGGCACTTGACTCGCGCATCCCTGGTGTTGTAGTGGCTCGACGCCATCCGCGACGACTTGTATTATTGTTTCCTGATCCCGCTCATGGCGCCTGTCTCCATTTTCTTCCTCATCTGGAACTGGTACGGGAAAAAGCTATTTCGACATAATTGAATCCGTTCTTCTGCATCGTCTCTTTCGCCTCTTGATCATTTGAGTCTGAGAGTGAAGGGCCAGTCACAAACCCAAAGTGCAGTCTCGGACGTCGCCGCGACCTGGAAAAGACTGCACAACGTGAAGTGAAAAACTAGGACAAGGTATTATTACGGTCGATCCCTCTAGTGCCCTTGCAAGTCTGTGCCGCTGTTGCTCGAGTCCCCACCCTCCTTCTCCACCTCCCTCGCTTCGCCCACACCTGCAGTCCGTTGCACCGCACGTTCGCGCTCCGCAACAATCCGATCCAGCGCGCGTTGCACCGACCACGCCTGCACGACCTGATCACGCTTGCGGCGCAACCGCTGCTCGACCAAATTCCCACTGGACGGACTGCCGAGCGACCGGCGCGTCGGCCGCGGCGGCGGCGACATGCGCGGCAATACCGTCGTGACCCCATCGGCACCCAACGGGAGAACATCCCAATCCCCCGCCCAATCCGACTCGGCGACTGTCGGGAACGGCAGGGCGTCCGGGTCGGCCTCGCCATTCCGCGCCGAGACAATCACGCGCTCAGCTTCGCGCCTTGCCGCAAGCAGGGCCGACAACTGGTCGCGACACGTCGCCAACAACGCAAACACGGCCGCGAACCGGCGCGACCGCGCGGCGATCCCCATGAGCGGCGCGAGGAGTTGGTGTGCGACAGAGTGCACGAGCTTCGGTAATGGTGCGTTATCGTCGGGTTCCGCGCGCGACCGGACGACGCGCACGAGAAATCCTTGGTCGGCAGTCAGGACGAGCGTGATGTGGCCGTGTGCGGCGGGCTTGGCCGTGAGAATCGTGGCGAGCACGGGCGCCACGTCGTAGATGATGCGCCACAGGTGCAGTTCCGGAATCGCGCCCGCCCACTTGGCGAGCAGCTCGGCGTAGGTGAACGCGTACGGTGGCGTGATGTGTACGACCGTGTGCGGCGTCTTGATGAGCCGCGCGGTTGGTAGTACGCCGTCGCGCGTGCCGGCAGTCGAGATCCAGTGCTCGAGTGGCGGCGCCATGAAGCGCGGGGAGATGTGTGCGACGACGGCCTGGGAATGGAAAGAGAATGGGGTGAGACGAAAGCTGTCTGCGCGCGAATCGAAAAGGACCGCGTACCTTGGCGTCGAGCACGTCAAAGCAGTCGAAGACCGTGGTTGCCCCTTGGTTCGACCGTGCGCGTCGCGCCAAGTACCTCAGCTTCCACCCTTCGTCCTCGAACCGGCCGCCCTCAAAGATCGACCGGTAATAAGGGGCGTCGAGCGCGCGGTTCCCCGTCGCAAACTGAACGGGCGCGACGACGACGTGACTAACGTCGACTATCCGCTTGTCGGCCACCTGTTGCACACCTCCTTCTGCTCGCGACGGATCGACTGCAACAGGTAGAGGGTCGACTGCGACAGGGAGAGGGTTGAATGCAGCAGGCAGAGGATCGACCGCTGCGAGCAGCGGGTCGACTGCGGCAGATGCGACTGGGCGCGGCACTTCGTCGAGCACCGTGGGCGGGCGAGCGCTCGAGGGCACTTTGATATCAGGTCGCGCGTCGGATTCCATGAACGCCGAGTCCTGCTTCTTCGTGGCCTTCGCATCGGGTGCTGCGGCGAACGTGGTGGAGGGGTCGCGGCTCGAATCGTTGGCCACCGAGGTGAGTTGGCTTCGAACACAGGGACTTGAAAAGGGTCCACGACGACGAATCACGTCGGCGCGTAACGTCGGCACAAATCTGACACGAGTTAAAACAAATGCCGCGGCAATGCCGAGGGCGGCAGCGATGAGCTGCAAGCGCTCGTCGTTGGACCCGCTTGCCGCGATGCGCGGAATGTCCTCCCAGCGCGGCCCAGACGGCGAGCACTGGTCGACGAGAACCACGTTCGAGGCAATGGCCGTCAGCGCGTCAATCGAGGGAGAGCAAGTATCCTGCAGCGGCGACAAGGTGCAGCGTCAGGATCAGTTTGTCTTTGCGAGCAAGCGATTTGCGACGCGCGTACCTTTCGCGCAACGAAGGTCACGTCTCGTTCCCGCGACCCAAGCGGCACGACGCCGTACACAAGACCGAGTCGCAAAACGGGCGCCAATGAGTCGGGCAATGGAGCATCTCGAGGGCACTTGATTGCACCCTCAAACGTCTCAACTTTGCCAGCGAGATCGCCGGTCGACTGGAACTGCACATTTCCCGCGTCTGCAACGTGCACCGCGTCGGGAATCACAATAAACGCGTCGGGAATCACAATAACCGCGTCGGGAATCACAATAACCGCGTCGGGATTCACAATAACCGCATCGGGACCAACGTCGACGCTGCCGGCCAGCGACATGGTGGACTTCACGGCGGCGACCGAGCACCACACGACAGCCAATAATGTCACGTAGACGGTGCCACGAACGGTCACACAACGCACGCGCTGCCGCAAAGTACGCGTCCGTGGTCTGCGCGCAGGCAGCGGCTCCGCCGACTTGGTAGCGCCATGGTTTGCGGTGGAGGAGACAGAAGAAGTGGCGTCGCGTAATTTGGTTCTGGTGGAGCCATTGGGGACGGGGCGCGGCGGATATAGAGGAGGGTAGGCGGCCATGGCTTGGGCAGGAGGAGGTGGGGGGCAATTCTTGTCTATCAAGGGATGCCGTGGCGGGCCGTGCAAGTCGCGGGCGGGAATCACATCGGGCACTTGATTGCGGCCAGTTGCTTATTGTTTGGTGGTCGGAAGCAGCGGGATCAGCAGTGGACGACGGACGAGCTCGTTGGCAGTTACGGGAGATCAAGAGTCAATATGGCCCGGCAACCAGTCATGTGGGGGTGGGTGACCCTGCCCACTCATTCTGATCGCGTTGCCCCGTCCCCTCTTGCTCGAATGACCTGGAAAACGACGAGGAGACTGTCATATTCAACAACCAGCATCCCAGCACCATGGCGCCCATCGACTTTGGACCGGGCACGATCACTGACGACCAGGAAATCCAGGCCTACGACACCGACTCGGACTCGGAGCGTATCCTGCAAACCGCGCCGAAAAAGACCAAAAAGAGCAAGAAGGGCGCCGACAGCAATGACGACAAGGGGTCGGCCAAGGCCGCATCCAAGGACTTGAACCCGGACTTCACTTTTTCCCTCGACGCGGTCTCGGCCTCGGGCCAGGTTCACCCATGGGACTTTTCCGAGGCGCGCGCCAAGCTGCGGCAACGGTCGATCCAGTACACGTCGATTGACGAGAAGATTGCCAAGCGTGTCAAGTCGACTGGTAACGACGATGAGGACGAAGAAGAGGACGCGGCAGGCGACGTTCACGAGGACATGGACGTGGATGCCGCTGCAGCCGGCTCGGACGCCGACGACGACGCAGGTGAAGACGAGGACGGAAACGGCGACGAGGACGGTGACGAGGATTCCGAGGGCGATGATGACGAAGACAGCGACGAGGAGGACGTGATTCGGGACCGCGAGCGCGCTGCCAAGGTTCGATTGGCAAGCTTCCACGTTTGCGCGCGCACACGCTTTCTGACCGCCATGATTTCGCGTATTAGGCAGAGCAACGAAAACTCGACTTTTTCGAAATCCCGACGCAACCCGACGACGACGACCTGCCCACCAATTTCGCGGGCATGAACTTGTCGCGTCCCGTCATCAAGGGCCTGACGCATCTTGGGTTCACGGCGCCCACCGTCATTCAGGCGCGCACGATTCCGCTGGCCTTGATGGGCAAGGACATTGTCGGTGGTGCCGTGACGGGTTCCGGCAAGACGCTCGCGTTCATGATCCCGATCCTCGAACGTCTCCTGTTCCGTCCAAAAGCTAACCCGGTGACGCGCGTGCTCGTCCTGACGCCGACGCGCGAACTGGCGATCCAGTGCCACTCGGTCGCGACCAAGGTCTCGCAATTCACTGACATTACAATTGCACTCGCCGTCGGTGGGCTCAACGTCAAGCAGCAGGAAGCCGAGCTCAAGAAGCGGCCGGATATTGTGATTGCGACGCCCGGACGACTGATTGATTTCCTGCACAACTCGGCGTCGTTTACGCTCGACACGATCGAGATTCTCGTCATGGACGAGGCCGACCGCATGCTCGAGGACGGGTTCGCCGACGAACTCAACGAGATTGTCAAGAGCGCGCCCAAGTCGCGGCAAACGATGCTGTTTTCCGCGACCATGACCGATAACATTGACCAGCTGATTCGGCTCTCCCTCACGCACCCGGTGCGGCTGTTTGTCGATTCGCGCCAGTCCACGTCGCATCGGCTCATTCAAGAGTTCGTGCGTGTACGCCCGAATCGTGAAGACGATCGACCGGCGCTGCTGCTCGCGCTGTGCAAGCGGTCGTTCAAGTCCAAGACGGTCGTCTTCTTCAAGTCCAAGGCCGCCGCGCACCAAATGAAGATTTTGTTTGGGCTCAACGGGCTCAACGCTGCCGAACTGCACGGGAACCTAACGCAGGAAATGCGTCTGGACGCGCTCGAGAAATTCCGCGACGGCGAGGTCGACTACTTGCTCGCCACCGACTTGGCCGCACGTGGTATCGATGTCAAGGGTATTGAGACGGTCATCAACTACAACATGCCGACGATGCACGTGCAGTACTTGCACCGCGTCGGTCGTACGGCTCGTGCGGGTCGTGGTGGTCGTGCCGTGTCGCTTGTCGGCGAGGCCGACCGCAAGCTGTTGCGACTCATCATCAAGCACGCGACGTCGGCCGACCAGATTCGCAACCGTGTGATCCCGGCTGCGGTCGTCGACAAGTACGCTGAGAAGGTCGAGGACGCCAAGGAGGACATCAAGGCCGTGCTCGACGAGGAGAAGGAGGAGAAGCAGTTGCGGCAGACCGAGCAGCAGCTGCAAAAGGCGCAGAACATGGTTGACCACCGCGACGAGATCTTGGCGCGCCCAAAGCGCGAGTGGTTTCAGTCGAACAAGGACCGTGCCGCGGCCAAGGAGGCGTCATTCAAGGACCTTGGGCTGGACAGCGGCGACAAGGGCGGTGATGGCGCCGAGTCCAAGAAGCGGCGCAACGCGACCGACGGCCTGAGCCGGCGCAAGAAGCGCCGGATGATGAGCATGGAGGAGGAGGGGCTGCAGAGGGCAAGCATGGGCGCGATCAAGAAGGCCAAGAAGGACTCGCGGCCAGGACGCTTACACACTGTGTCCGAGGGCGGCTCCGGTGGCAGCGGCGGGTCTCGCGGCGGCAAGAAGATCAAGGGGTTCGAATCGGATCTTGCCGGTGGTAGCCGCAAGAAGAGCGTTGGGGGCGGCGCCGGTGGGGCCAAGCGCGCGGGCGGCAAGGGCAAGGCCATGGCCAAGATCAAAAACAAGGCCAAGGGCAAGGGGCGCAAGTAGATGCGCCGCGCTTGCGCTCGTGTTATGGACGTGCAGGAGGAAGACGGGTGTGATTCGTGTGTCTATTTTTATGGAATGAAGGGCGCTTTCTTTCACTTGCGTGTCGTCTTCGCAACAGCTTGCAAAGGTTCTAGACAATCCCTGCCGCTTCTCACCCATTCAAGCACAACGGGAAGACCTTTCCGCGTGCTCTCCACCCTGTTTTTCGTCTGGTCGGGGTGTGCAGCACGTTAATTGGCATGATCAGCGTGCGCGATGTCTGGGATGGCACTCCGGCCACGAAGGTTTACGAGATGTCTCGTGTGCGCTGGTGCTGACAACCTTACATCCTCATGGAATGCACTCCTGTCTTCTTTGCCGACGTACGCCAGCAACCATCTCATTTCTGCTGTCCGCCGGCATCAGCCCGCCCAATGTGCTCGCGAGTGCCTGCACGCTTGCTCCCGGCCCAACCTGACTTGATTGCCCGCCGTCCCGTCGCCTTGCCGTGGTAAAGCCGGGGGCTCAACGGTGGCTACCAGCGGTGATCAAGTCGACGCTGCTGCCCGCCACCCCACCCGCCATGACCAACCCATCATGCAACAACCCCAAGCAACCGCTCCTCGCTGGTGATCCCGGCGGCGCTGTGCCCGGCCACGACGACGAGGACCGCGCGTGCTCGATCCCGCTGCCACCGAGCCCAATCAAGTCGACGTCGGCGTTGTCCTCGCCTGCAGCGCCCATCCCTGCATCTGTCCGCACGACAAGCTCGCCCACGACCAGCCATGCTCATACTGCGGCACCACGAGGACGCTCACGGCCCCGTACCGCGCAACCTCGGTCGGACCCGCCATTGCTGGGGCGCGGTAGCAGCGCTGCAACAGCTGCGACCGTCCATTTCTCGGTCAATACACCCGAACCGCCAGCCCTCTTCCGCGCTGAAGGCAGCGAATCTCGCGAGAACCGTCCAGGCCGATCGATGCGCCGTCGGCAACAACGGCCGCACAGCTTTTCCGTATCGCGGTCGCCCCCACCCGTCTCGGCGAGTGTCCTGCCGTCGCGGCCCGGTATCCGTCGTCAGCTGTCGCTCCTGTCGCAGTCGCCATCGAGAGCAACGACCGAGCAACCACGGTCGATGCTCTTGCCTCTCGCGCTGACCCGATCGCTCTCCGTGGACCGCAGTCAATCCGTGATGCCGTCGGCGCGCACCGTGCGTGTCCCACCGCCGTCCAACAATGCGCCTCCAGGCCGCCCGTGGCCGCTGACCTTGTCGTTTGACTGCGATCTCGACGCTCCACTCGAAGACTTGGAAACGGTGGTCGTCGACGGCGCGGCGGCATCCAATTCGATCCGGCAAACCATCACGACGCACTCGGGATCGCCCACGCTGCCATTTGCCGCAACACCGCCGCCACCACCACCCGATGCGCCGATTCCATTGACGCGGCTGCAGACGGACCGCACTGCGATCCCGGACCCGCCAAGGTCGCCGACACTGACGGAGCGGCAAGCAATGGGCGTTGGGCGCGCGCTTAACGACAAGATGCACCTTTTCCTGTCGACGCAGCGCACGCAGTACCAGTCCAAGCTCGTGACGATGCAGTCGCCGCGATTCTTGTTGCGCGCATTGCAGCTCGCTGGCGGGATTGCTGCGCTCGTGTGCCTCTACTCGGCGACGTTTGTCGTCAACTTCACGTCCACGTCGATTGGCATTTCCGGGATCAATCTCGCCAGTTTGACGGCTGTCTCGTCGGTGGTCCTGTCAGTCACGGCGATCTTCATCCTGCTGCTCCCGACCTGGGTCGGCGTGGCCCCCGCGCGCGAGCGCAGTGTCTCGCCCGTGGAAATCGTGCTCGACGGTATCTACGCGGCACTGTGGATCGCGGCGGCAGCGATCCAGGCGGCCTATGGCACCTGTCCGCAACTCCTATTCCGGTCGAGTTCTGTCACGCCCGAGGCCAACTTGTTTGCGCACTTGTCGGAGACCCAGCGCGCTCAACTGAGCGACTTGAGCTGCGTGCCGTGGAACGTGTCGTGGGCTGTCGGGCTCGCGGTTGGCGTGCTCTACCTCGTGACGTGCACCAATGGGTTCCGCACGTGGTGGAAATCGCCCAAGGCGTCGCGGCACGCGTTCCTGTTAATGTGATTTCTTTCGTTTGTCGGTGATGAATTTGAAAGTCGTTCGCCCTCGTCCCTCCCCTCCCCCTTTCCCACCCCGTTTCGTCCAAGAAAATAACCCGTTTGATGCGCGCGCGCACACCGCCCTCGTCCTCCCTTGTGCATTTGTCTACTTCCTCTTCTTCTTCCCCACCCTCTTTGGCCCTCGCCATGCCCCCACTTCTCCAGCGTCGGCAGCGGCCTGTTTTGGACGTTCTATATGAGATATATCATTTCCGAGGGCCGGGCAGGCACGACGCTGCCTCAGCCGCTAGAATTTACTCGGTAAAGGAGAGCAACACATATTTACAGCGTTCAGTCGGTCGCGTTCTTGCCTTTCTCGGCCCCTCCACTACTCTCCTTGCCGGCGTATTTCGGATTGGACGGCAAGATATCTGTCGATTTGTTAGCAAATACCGCAACCACTCGCCCGGAGAGAAGCGATTCCACAATACCTCCAAGGAAAAGTACTCGTCGACCAACTCGACAGCGGCCACGAGATCGCGGTACTGCACGGTCCGCCGGCGCTCACCATCGGCCGTTTCGTACGCGACCCAGCTCAACTTTTCGAGGAACAATTCCTAGATATTTCGCGCCGAGACTACTCGTCAGCACCACTCTCCATGATTCTCTCCGGGGCGCGACAAGAGTTCAGCGGACGGCAGCCTTGGCAACAACAAACACGGCGTCAGCCGAAATAATGTTGACATCTGGGTCGGCGCGAATGATTTTACGGATGCGCGCGTGCGGGAACACGGTCGTGATCAGGTCGCGCACGTTGCTCGCCGCGGCTCCGCTTGATTCGTCGACATTGTCGGTCTCGGCCATGTCACCGTCGTCCGGTGCGGAGTGAGCGGGTGGAGGGCGATCATTGCTGGTGGATGATGCGCTGGAGCGTGGGGCCTTGCCGGACATGACAGAGTCGTAGTCGACTTAGTGCTGGTGGTTAGTCGTGATCGTCGTTTGAGAGAAATGTTGGGTTGCCACGAGCAAAGAGTCACGCAGCTGCACAATGCTGGAGTGATCGATGTGGTGGGTGGTTGGACTCTCTCAGAACAATGAACAGCCAAGAAAGATAAAAATGCCTGCTTCTCCTGAAGCCCTCGCTGCAGCACCGTGCAACAACAGCACGCGCGCCATCAACTTGCTGCAATCCGTTGGAACACGACGACGATCATGGGCAAGCCAAAATCTGGTCGGTCGCGGTCGTCGAGTCCCGCCAAGCCCGCGGCCACCGCTGCGGCCAAGGCCATGGACGTGCTCGCGTACTTTGAGCAGACGCTCGCCTCGTCGCCCGACATGACGCCGCCAATTGCTGCGATCAAGACGCTCGTCGAGCTTGTGCGCCAGTCGTCGGGTATTTATTCACGCCCGAAAGTGAACGAGGATTTGGTCGCTGATCAGCACGCGGGCCCCGTATTGATAGCAACGACGCTCAGCGAACTCTTGTCGGCGCTCTCGGCCGCGATCGAGCGACTAAACACGGGCCACAAACACTCGATCCCGGCGTCGGCCGGGTGCACACTCTTCAACCGGTTTGCGATGAAGTCGTTTGCCAAGGACCAGGTGAGGAACATTCTCCATTGCGAGTTTGATTGTCAAGCGAACCGTGAACTGATTTTGCGTTGGCCCATAGAACTTTGAACGGACCAAGCTGACGCTCGTTGCGCGCGGCAACGACTTTGTCGACTCGGTGGACTCCTTCCGCGAGAAGATTGCGACCGTGGGCAACCAGTTCATCCAGGACGATGCGGTACCGATCCCGTCCGAGCATTTCTCACGATGTTCAACACTGATCACTGATCCAATGCGATTCGTCCAGGTCATTCTCATCCACTCCTACTCGCGCGTCGTGATGCGTCTGTTGCAGCGCGCTGCCGCGGAAAACAAGCGCTTTACCGTGTATGTGACCGAGAGCCGGCCGACAGATAGTGGGTATGTGATCCGCAACTCCACTCTTTTTCCATTGCCACCCTTGATGCAAACCTGACCTCGTCACCCTTCACCACCAGCGCCCGCGCCGTCGAGAGCCTGCGCAAGCGCGGCATTCCCGCGCACCTGATCCTCGACTCGGCCGTCGGGTACGTCATGGACAAGGTCGATCTGGTCCTGGTCGGTGCTGAAGGGGTCGTCGAAACCGGCGGCATCCTCAATCAGATCGGCACCTACCAAATGGCCATGGTGGCCCGCGAAAAGAAGACGCCCTTCTATGCCGTGACCGAGTCGTACAAGTTTGTGCGCATGTTCCCGCTCGACCAGTACGATCTCGGCATCGACGTGCCGATTCTCGCGGACCCGGCCATGCCCGACTGGGATGCGGCCGCGGCGGCGGCCGCGGCGTGCGCGCCGTCGGTCCCGCACTCACCCACTGAGGCCGCGCACCGCGTGAGTGATATGTCGGTCGCGGCGCGGCACGCGATTGTCGAGGAAATGGCGCGGACCAACCCGGCGTTGGACTACACGCCGCCGCAGTATATCACGCTGCTGATCACGGAGAAGGGGGTGTTGACCCCGAGTGCCGTTTCGGACGAGCTCATCAAGGTGTTTTTGTAAGCCGCTTGAGCTTGGATCAGAAAAAGATTTGTGTTTGGGTGACTCTTTCGTGTTGAATGGTTTCGAAAGCAGCGATATCGTTTATGTCGCCTACCTGGACCCCAAACCCCCCCCCCCCCCCCCCTTCACTCGACAATCACAATACAGACACAATCACAATACAGACTGCTCGATGGGTGGAGAAGTTTGTATTGCACTCCCGCACTCATGCGAGTAATAAAGGGACACGAGCGCGAGCCATATCGTCGCGGCTCTCGCTTTCGCTCATGGTGTTCACAACCAAGTCGCGTGGCACAAGAATCAAAGGCTTGTAATCAACTAATTCACACCGGACAAAAAACCAATCACACCTCTCGCGTCTACTCTTGCTCAACACTGTTTCGTTTGCACCGCAGCCAAGCACCGCACGACCTCATACATGGCAGCAATCACGCGCTCCTCTTCGAACCTCCGGCGACAACTGCGCGTGTGCTGCGAGTAGCTTGTGGCCGTACAAGACGACGGCTTGCTCGGCCGACACGCGACCCGTGACGAGGCCGTGGACGAGGTTCCTGGCCGTGCCGAGCGTCACGTCCTCGTGGTACATGTATGGCGCGAGGACCTCGGGTGGCGGGTAGGCGAGCTTGGTGGCGAGTCGTGCTCGAGCGCGTGCGAAGCGTTCGTTACGGCGCGACGTGGCGGAAATGGGCAACGGCTGGCAGGCGAGCATGGTGTTGGATCGTGAGTCGAGGACGTGTGCGGGTGATGGTGCCAATGATGCTGGTGACAATTGCACAGAACGTGGTGCCGAGCGAGGCAGCTGCTTTGTTTGGTCCTGGTGCAGCTTCCAACCGAACGAGCATGCCAGCCGGGCGTCGGCGGCCTTTTGAATGCCCGCTCGCCTATTCCACAAGATCGCTCATTCTGCTTTGCCGGCGGTCATTCTTCGACAAAGACCCTCGACGCTCGCTTCGCCGACCAATCCGCCCGATCACTGCTTCGCCATTTCGTTCAATCATTCACTGTGGAGTCGCGAGGACCCTCGCCGTGAAAAAATATTTTTTTCTTGTGCACCGCCGCCGTCGCACCCTGAAAAAAGTGGATTTTGAACAAAGGGAACAAGGAACTGGTGATCTGGCGCGAGCGGCGCTTGCTTTGCCAACATCAAGCCTTGTGCCTGTGGAAATGGAACACTTCACAGCGCTTCTTTGGTAAGCTGCTGGCGAAACGACGACATGACGAGACGGTCCGATAATTATTACAATGGCGAGCACGAAGCTGGGGTGGAGCGGACGTTGTTGCTGTGGAGAAGTCACAGAAATCGGCCTTTTGTTGTGCAACCTTAGAGCACACATTTCACACATGGCATGTTCAACGTTACTTGCGGCCATCTTCGACAACGTCGATCGACGTTCCCAGCACCTATTCCTCGCTGCAATAGACCGGCATGGCGACGACCACCGGCACAACCACCACCAGCAAGCGGCCACGGTGCCTCGGGCACCGTGGCGTCGCCGCGCTCTACCCGGAGAACACGATGAGCTCGTTCGAGGCAGCACTCGCCGCGGGCGCCGATGGTCTCGAGCTCGATATTCGGCTTACCAAGGACAATGAAATTGTGGTTCTGCACGACGCCGTGCTCGACCGTGCGACCACAGGCAAGGGCAGCGTCACGAACTACACGTGGGCCGAGCTGCAGCAGTTCCAAGCCGTCAAAACCAACTTGGGGTACAAGGACTGCTTCACGGCGGCCGGCGAGGCGCTGCTCTTGCCGGACGCGCACCCCGAGGCTGGGCCAAAGTCGGCGCCGATTCCGAGGCTCGTCGAGGTGCTGGACTTGGTGCTTAGGCAAGCCCAGCAGGACTTGACGATGATTATCGACATCAAGGTCTGCACACGCTCCCTTCCCATGACTGCGTGCGAACGCTCATGGGTCCAAATACTCACGCGACGGATGCGCCGGTGCCTTAGTTTGACAACCCGCTCGCCATCATGACGCACCTGCGCGTTCTCCTCGAGCAGCCACAGTACGCACCCCTGCTACCGCGCATCACGCTCGGGATTTGGTCGCCGCACTTCCTGTTCTCGCTCCCACCGCGGTCCTTGCCCGTCAAGCGGTCGTTTATTGGCCGGTCGCTCACGCTCGCGTGGTGCTTTTACGGGTCGGTCGACAATTTCTCAATTCACAAGGACGTCGTGATTGCGAACCCGGACTGGGTGCGAAAACGGCAGGAGGCCGGGTACACGGTGTCGGTCTGGACGGTCGACTGGACGCGGTGATTGCGGTCGGGGTCGACGATATCATCTCGGATTATGTCGGCAAGTGCGTTCGGGCGCGCGATGCGGCAGCGGCGAAGGCGAAGCTGGCAGCAGACGAGCCGAGGGAGGCCGTCGCGTCGGTGAAGAAGGTGGTGGAGGGGCACGGGAAGGCGGCCGAGGTGGACCCAGTCGCCGAGCCGCTGCCGGTTCCGATTGAAGTGACGACGGGTGGCGGTTCTGTTGCGTAACTGAGTGTTGGGATTCTTGGATTTGAGTATCGTGTACAATACAGATTGATGCGACCACTTGGTATCCACACGTTCATGCGTATACGTCTGCGCTGCTACATAGTTGCCAGGAATGGACGCACAGAGTACGGTCAGCGTCGCTCTGTTCTGGAAAACCTCGTTTCTTGAGCGTGCTGACCATTACTTTCTCGATCACAGAAACAAGCTCGCCGACGCTCAAACCAAGTCAAGCAAATTCATCAAAATGATATCGAAAGTAAAGGCCATGGCCGCAAAAAATCTCAAGGAACCAGCGGACCATCCTCTCTAGCAAACGGCAGCACGCAACCCGCGCTCACCTTTGTCTATCAACTCGGCTTCGCCTGTCACCCATCCCCTCATCGTCCTCACAGCGGCGCCGGGCAGTATACCTTGGGCTTGGTCCGGTTCGCGACCACTACCTCCTCGACCAACTTGCCCGCAGCCAACAGCTCGTCCTCGGCCCACCATGGCGCAATCAGCTGCAGCCCCACTGGTGTCCCTTCCTTGTCGACCCCGACGGGACACGTCAATGCCGGGTTGCCCGTCAGGTTCGACAGGAACGCATACTTCATAATCTCCACCGTCGACGGCACGTCCGAGATACCGGCAACGTGCGCAGCCGGGTGGATCGGCGGCGCGACGATCCCCGTCATGGGCAGCGCAATCAGATCGACGCGGTGGTCAAAGAGCGCCTTGATGTGCGCAATCATGCGTGTGCGCAGGCGTTGCGCGCGGAGGTAGTCCTATTGTCGGTGGAGTTCGTGAGCATATCGAGCGAACCCTGCACCGAAGCGACGCGAGTCAAGCATACATCGAGCGTGCAGTACTGCTGCGCCTCCATGATCACCTGCGTCGGCAACGACACATCGTGAATGTGCTTCCCGCCCTTGTACGTGCGAACCAAATCGAAAATCTCCGACGAAATCGTCATCGTTTGCGCGACCCGCGCCAGCGCCAAGTGCGGAATCGCAATGTCCACAATCTGCGCGCCGTGCGCCTTGACCAAGTGATCCAGCGCGGCCTGGCACGTCGTGACCATCCCCTCGGATGCATCATTGAAGTACTCGCGGTACACGCCAATCCGCAGTGGCGCCTTGCGCTGCGCAACACCCAAGTACATCGGCAATGCCGGCCGCGGCTGAAACTCCGAGTACGGCGCCTTCGCGTCAGCGCCCGCCATGACCGCATACGCGATCGCGACATCCTCGAGCGACGCGCCCAACGGGCCAATATGGCCCGTCGACGGATCCAAGTTGAACGATGGCGCCGACGAAATCCGGCCCCAGGTGGGTTTCAGGCCCCAGACTCCACAAAACGCCGCCGGGATCCGGACACTCCCTCCCCCGTCGGCACCGACGGCGAGCGGCACGATTCCGCTGGCTACAGCCGCGGCACTCCCGCCACTCGACCCGCCTGTGTGCCGCGTCGGGTTATACGGGTTTCGCGAAACGCCCGTGCGCGGGTTCGGGTTCGCGCCCAACGTCTCGATCCCGAGCTCGGCCATACCCGTTTTTCCCACCACGACGGCGCCACACGCGCGCAGGCGGGCGACACACTCCGAGTCGTCGGGTGACGCGCCCTTGCCCTCGTTTAGGAACTCGGTGCCGTACATGGCTAACCGTAGGCCCGCCACGTCCATTTCGTCCTTGATCGCCACGGGCACACCGTCGAGGATCGAGAGCGGGTGGCCGGACGCCCACCGCGCGGTCGACGCGGCGGCCTGCGCGCGCGCGTGCGCCTCGTCGACCACGACAAATGTTTTCATGTCCGGGTGCGCCTCGGTCGCGCGCTGCGTGTCGGCGATACTCGCCAGGACTTGGTCGATGACCGCCGACGGTGTTGTTGCGCCCGACTGGTACGTCTCGTGATAATCTCGGATAGTCGGGAACCGGAACGCCCCGGACCCGACGGGGGGCGGCGTCACGCGCAGGAAATCGCCCACGTTAACGGGATTCGCGTTCGCCGTGACCTCCTGTGCGCTGGTCGGCGGGACGAGCGGCAAGTGCGTCGCATCTTCAGGAAGCTCAGCATCGCGAAGGGCGAACATGCCGCCGTCGGCCCAAATGTACTTGGCGACGCCAGGCGTGTAGCGCATCGCGTAGACGACGGCGGAGAGGGCGAGTTTGCCCGTGAGGACAGGCGCCTTGGCGTGCGGGTGCTCGTAGACGACGGTCGACGGGTCGAGGACGGCCATCGGGATCGAGACAGGTGGGTGCGGATCGGTCGGTGTCGAGCGTGGCGTGTCATCGGACGCGGGGAGGGTCGCGCTGGTGTCGTTGGAAAGGGTGGTCATGGCGACGCCGGGGTCGGTGCTGGGGCCGGACAAGTTCTCTACCAGGTGGGGAGGGCGTTGGTGCTTTGTGTTGGCGTTGGGGTGAGAGAGGAAGAAGCGATCCGGTGCTCCTGGCACGTTTCCGTTTTGTACTTTCGGATCGTCGGGTCGGCGCTTTTGGGTCGGACCCATCGGCAGCGACTGTTTGTGGAGGATTCCAGTCGCCACTTCCTCAGGCACCATGGTTCCCCACCTTCGCCACAAGCCCTTTGGTGCAACCGAAACACGCAGCTGACGGTTTTGTGATCGGCCGGCATCGTCAAATGCCAAGGACGCTGTCATTTCCAAGTGACGTCGCCGACTGAAATATTCCCGAAATGTGCTGTTCGAAGAGGGGGATTGCAGATGAAAAAGAGAACGAGGACAGACAGACAAACCACCACCACCAACAATAACCGGAGCAGCGAGCGAGCGCGTCGCCCCGAGAAGGACGACGACGCGATGCAGCCCTCCGCACGCGCACGAGGACCGAGGGGGAGCGGCTGTAACAAATAGGTAATCTAAAAAACGTGAGCCGCACCCCCCCCCCCCCCCAGTCCACGCCCACGCCGCGCTACTTTTCCACTTAGACGGCGCCAAGCGACTGCAACCCGACCTGCGTCTGCAACACGTCCATGGCCATCTTGACCTCGAGGTACCGACGGGCCTCCTTGAGCCACCCCTGCACGAGCCGCTTGGGCCAGCCGGTCAACGCATTCAATTCACGCGTCGCCGCATCCAAGTCCTCGCGCTGCAAGTGGTACTCGACGCGCGCCAAGATCGACTCCATATCGTTCTCCTTGTAGAGCCCTGGCGCCTTCGGGATCAGCAGCGCCGACAGCGCGCGTGAGAGCGTGTACGAGACGAACCCGACGGGCGGGACGTCGGTTGCGCGCACTTGCGAGATGGCGAGCAGAGAGTCGCCGTTCTCGCGCGCCGGCAGGACCGACGTGAGCAGCGAGACGAGGGAGTGCGTGACCGACTGTTCGCGCGCCGGCAGCATCGCCGCGTGCCGCACTTCGGGCGCCACGGCTTGCGTGAACCGCACGTGCAGTTCCGGGAACGACGCAATGCCCTGCGTCTGTGCCTCTTCCGAGACCGAGTCCAAGACCGCCGTCACGAGCGGGTCGTTGAGAGACAGCTTGTAGAGCAGGTCCCACTGCGACTTGAACGGCGTGCGCGGTGCGGTACCCGTGCGGTCCTCGAACAAGGTCGTCTGCAGCGCCTGCAGCGCCGAGTACATCGAGTGGATGTGGTACGACTTATGCAGCTTTTCCGTGTTGATCTTGCACATCTTCTCGAGGTACTTGAGCTTCAAGTGCAGGTGGTCGAGCCGCGCGAGCCGCCCGTTGCGCTCATGGTCGAGCTTGTCCTGCACTTGCCGGCGCCACGTGGCCTCGAGTTCCGTCGCCTGCTGCTGCAGCATCGCCTGCGTCTGCGCGGCCCATTGCGCCTCGTGCTGGTGCAGGTCCGTCGCGGCCTTGGCGGACACCGCGTCCACACTGCGGTTCGCCTCGTCGACGAGCGCGGCCTCGCGCGCGGCAAACTGCACGCGCAGGTTGGCCTCCTGCTGCTCGAGCGTTGCGGCGAATTCGGTCGCTTGCTGCTCCAAGAGCGCCGCGGCAAGTACGTTCTGCTCGTCGGTGAGCGCATCGAGCTGCGTGGTGATCACGTCGAGGTCCTGCTCGGCCGACCGCAGCACGTCCTTGATCTTATTGACCGACGGGCGCACCTCGGGCGCCGTCTGCGCGAGCGCCGAGAAAATGGCGTTAAGCCGGTTCAGCGAGTGCTGCAGCGAGTCGATCGCCTTGGACCGGCCGAGCGGGCGCTTGGCCGGGTCGGCCGCCGCAGCGGGGGTATCCGTCTCGGCGCGCGCCACGGCCGCGTCGATTTCGGCGCTGAGCGACCGGGGGGCCGGGACAGCGACAATGGCAACGGGGGCAACGGGAACGGCAGCAACGGCGGGCGTCGGTGCCGGAGCAGCCACGGTCTCCGCAGCGGCGGATGCCGGCTTGAGCGCACGACTCGAGGACCGTTTCGCGGGCTTGGCGGACGGCGCCGGCGAGACCGACTCTTCTGCCACGTGCCACATCTCCTTTTTGGCTTCCTTGACCACATCTTCGGCCATGTGCTCGACTTCCTCAACAACATGCCCGGCCTCCTCGACCATATGCTCGACGATATGTTCGGCTTCCTCGACCATGTGCTCGACGACATGCTCGGCCTCCTCGACTATGTGCGTCACGGTCGATTCGACGACTTGCGTCTCGTAGGCGAGCCAGTCCCAGGGCAGGAACGGCACCGACTGCTTGAGCGATCCGCGGAACGTGTCGTCGTGCGCGGCATGGTAGATTGTGCCGGTCACGCCAATCGCGGCCAGGAACAGGCCAGAGTAGAGCACGCGCTTCATGGGCGAGAAGAGCGGCTTGCCGTCGTCGACTTCGGGCTCTTCGTCGGGCTTGGCGATTTTCGGGGCCGAGGCGGCCGCGGCGGCGGAAGCAGCAGCAGAAACGGGCGCGGGTGTTGCGGCATCCTGTGCGGGCTTGGCCGCGTCGTCGGTCGACGGGGTCGTGGCCAGGGCGCGCACACCGCGGGGCACCTACAAAGAAAAGCGCGTCGCGCAGAAGGCAACGAGCGCATCGCGCGATCCGGCGGAATGGTTGGTAACTTGTCCACCCGAAATGATCGCTGGAGCATGGCGAGGGCGCATCGTTGGTGACATACGGTGCGTGCGTGGGCGGCAGCGGGGCGCAGGGCCCTGCTGGTCAATCGCAGAAGGCTCATGTTGGTTCGCGGCCAGGAATGCCGGCAGTCGTCGTGCGCCGTCGAGCGGGTCGAGCGTCGTGCAGCCGTTGGCGTGCCGATGGACGATCCTCGCCATGGACCAAGTCGAAGTCGGTGAAATGATGGTTGATGATCACGCCGTGGGCCCACGTGCCGGGGCAGTCCTTTTGACGGAAACAGTCGCTCTGGGCGGACGCTGACATCATCGGTGCGACCGCGCTGTTTGCGCGGGTTGCGGTGCGGTCAGCTGACGAAATCGCGACTGGGGCTGCACCGCACACGTAGCTCCATACAGTGCAACGGTGCAACAGAGCAAGTGCTTCCACTGGTGTATTAACAGATGATAAGATAGCCCATTTCAGCGATCTGGACGGGTGTGCCCGCGCCTCAACACACGAATAAGTGAGGGACATCCCGAAACGATGGCGAATGGGGATGGGGAGAGCTCACGTCTCTGCTCGCGGCTTCCACCACTGGACGGCCGCCACGGTGGACCCAGCCAACTGGCAAACCGCAAGTCGCAAGCACCGACCGCACACTGACCGCTCGCACTTCTTCTTTGCGGACTCTGACTTGCCGCCGCGCACTTGGCTCCCTGCTCCCGCTCCGCTCTCCCGCGTTCGATCCGCCCGACAACCGCTGCCGCGAACCAGCTCCGCTTGCGCGGCCTCCGCGCCCGGGCCCTGACCGCTCGAGCGCACCAACCCCACCACACCTACCTTGACCGAATCCAATCCGATTTGGACCTGCACCGGCCCATTCTCCCAGTCGACCCGCGGCCCCGGCCCGGCCCAACTCGACACTCGACTCTCGGTCCCTCCCGTCCCTTTTTGCTCGATCGGACCCATCGCGCGGGGTCCCAACCACACCACCAACCATGAGCAGCGCGCCCACGACCTCGTCGGTGCAGGCGGCCGTGCGCGTGCGCCCGCTCAACACGCGCGAGGTGCGCGCGAATGCGTCCGAGTGCATTTCGCTGATCCCAGGCACCGCGCAAGTCGTCTTGGGCGCCGACCGCGCCTTCACGTTCGACCACGTCTTTGGCGCCGATGCTGCGCAGCGGTCCGTCTACGACAAGGCGGTCGCGCCGCTCACGGCCAAGTTCTTGCAGGGGTTCCATGCGACCATTCTTGCCTACGGCCAGGTGCGCTTGGATTGCGTGCTGTTCTGTGCTGGTTGGGGGTGGTTATGGTGGCCGCGATTTGGTGGGCGCACCACCGCGCCCGCGGCGCTTCGCACAGCCGGTTGGCCCTGCGTCGCACCGACCGCGCCGCCGTGACCGCGCCGGTGCCACGAGTGGCGGTCGCGGGTCGGTCCTGTCTGTTTGTCGAATTCGCGCGCGTGGTGAAGGTGCTGCCTGTCTGTGTTTGTGCGCGTTGCTGCTGCCTGCGAGGTCATGACGCGCCCCAAGAGCACCCTCCATTGTCCCTCCCTGCCGGCGCGAACATATTCATGGACCCCCTCGCTTCCGCGTTCCGCGCCAATACTGACCCTGCATCGACCTGCATTGAATAGACCGGGTCGGGCAAGACCTTCTCCATGGGCACCGCGCTTGACGGCAACATCCACACCGAGCACCAAGGAATCGTGCCGCGTGCTGTGCGCGCCATCTTTGCCGACTTGCCCAGGCTCTACCCGTCGCCCGCCGCGTTTACCGTGACCGTCTCGTTTCTCGAGCTCTATAACGAAGAAGTCGTTGATTTGCTCAACCCGCCGGCGCACCGCGATGCGAACCCGTTACCGTTTGCCGCCAGTTCAGGTCGTGCGCGCACGGATTCGGTGCGGATTCGCGAGGAGAATGGCGTGATCGTCTGGGCGGGCGCGCGTGAGGAGGAGTGCAAGACGCCCGACGAGGTGTTGTCGTACGTGGATCTTGTCGTTTTGGTTTGTGCCGATCTCCGCGTGACACTGACCACTCTGTCTCGATTACCAGGTTCCTCGCCAAGGGCTCGCTCAACCGCACTGTCGGGTCGACCGACATGAACATGGTCTCTTCTCGCTCGCACGCCATCTTTTCCGTGACCCTCCGCCTGACCAAGGTCGGCGCCGACGGGATCGCCGAACGCATCGCATGCAAGTTCCACTTTGTCGACCTCGCCGGTTCCGAACGGCTCAAGAAAACGCACGCCGCGGGCACCCGTGCCAAGGAGGGCATTTCCATCAACGCCGGTCTGCTCGCGCTCGGCAATGTTATCAGTGCCCTCGGCGACGAAACACGGCTCGAGCGCGGCACCGCCGTACACGTGCCCTACCGCGACTCGAAACTCACGCGCCTCTTGCAAGATTCGCTCGGCGGGAACGCGCAGACATTGATGCTCGCGTGTGTCTCCCCCGCGGACTCGAATTTCCAAGAGACGCTGAACACGCTCAAGTATGCAAACCGCGCACGGAATATCAAGAACAAGGTGGCGATCAATGCGCAGGTGGCCGGCGCGTCGCCCATGGAAGTGCAGCAGTTGCGTGCACAGATTGCGAAATTGAAAGTGGAACTCGCGACCGTGCGCGACCAGTATGGCCTGTTTGGCGCGATGCCGACGCCGTCGACGCCGACGGCAACGGCGGATCCGGCTTTGCGCGCAAAGGTGGCGATGCTCGAGGCCGTCAAGCAGCAGCTCGAGGCGCGCGTGCACCAGCTGCAGAAACGGATCCGGTCCCTCGAGCAGGGCTTGACGCGCGCGCAGGCCGAGCGGGATACGTTGTTGCTCGAACAGCACGAGAACGGCGTCGTTCGGCACCGCGCGAGTCTCGGCGACGTGCGTACCCCAACAGACGGGACCACGCCGGCGCGCAGTATCCTGGAACCGAACCCGCTCGTCCTCGAGTACCTTACCAAGATCACGCACTTGCAGCACGACTTGCACGAGCGCGAAGTGGAACTGACGGCGCTCAAGCACCAGGCCGCCGCGGTCTCGTCGGCCATGGCCGCTACGAATGCGGCTGCAGTCGCGGCGGCGGCGGGCGGGAGCGTGCCCGCGAGTCCCGCGCGGTTCCGGTTCTCGATTGCCGGGTCGACGGACTCGGCCGGGTGGGAGACCGAGTCGGACGACGTGCACGAAGATGACGACGAGGATGGCGAGTTGCACCCGGATTTGGACGGGGATGGCGGCGAGAACCTGATGGAAATGACGCTCGAACGCGCGCGGTCGGCGGTGCGCAAGGATATGGCCAAGTGGACGGCGCGGAATAAGCGGCAGGCGGCGGATGCGTGGGGTGGGGATGATGATGTGGATGCGCATTTGTTGGACGAGTCGCTGTTCCCGACGTTTGATGATCTCAAACCCGCCCCATGACGACGACGAGGGTGACAAGACTAGTGATGGGGAGGGGCGATGGCGCGGGCGAAAGGCCTTCCGACGAACTCGTGGCAAAGGACCCGGACCAGGCGCTTGTCGACTTGTCGCGCGAGTTTGATTCGCCGCTCGGGATCGAGACGATGCATGTGCCCGCGTGGACGGATACGCCCGGCGCGCCGGTGTCGGCGTTCGTACCCGCGCCAACATCGTCGCCGTCGTCGTCGTCGTCGTCGGCAGGACGCGGCGGCACATCGTCTGCATCTGGCAAGCACACGTCGTCGCGCGCGCCACGCGCGCCCAGCAGCACCAACGGGTCGGAGAGCGCATCCGCGTGGTCTGACTCGCCGAACAGTCTTGCGACGTCGGTGCAGCCCGCCAAGTCGCTCTACCAGGCGCTGCACAAGATCCAGGCCAACATTTCCGTGCATGAGGACCTGATGGTGGAGCTCGACAAGACGCGGCGATCCTACCTCGCGCTCAAGTCCGAGTATGACGAGCAGTTGCGCAATGCGCAGGCGCAACTGGCCGCGCTCGAGGCCGAGCGCGACGCGGCGCTTGCGCTGATTGCCGCCACGGAGCGCGACAAGGAGCGCGAAGTGCGTGCCAAGTACGAGGCCAAGGTCAAGCAACTGAGCAGTGACTTGAACGCGTTGAAAAAGGCGCAGCGCGATGCGGCGCGGCTGGTCAACCAGGCAAAGCAGTCCGAGTTTGTCGTGCGCCGGATGAAGGCGAGCGTCGATGCGCTCAAGTCCGAGCGGCAGCGGCTGTTGCAGAAAATGCGCGAGGAGCAGGGCAAGGCGCGCGAACAGGTGCAAGCGACAGAGCGCGAACTGCAAAAGATGCGCCGCAAGGAACGGCTCGCCGTCGAGTCGGCCAAGAAGTGGGAGCGCAATTTCGAGCTGCAGAAGATCTTGCTCAAGCGGCGCAACGACGAGATTCTCGCCACGCAGCGCAAGCTCAAGGACATGTCGGCCAAGCTCAAGCGGCCCGGTGGCGCGAACGGTAGTGCGCCGATGTACCGCCGCCCGGCGTCGGTCATGAGTGGGAGTACCGGGTACGGCCACGCGCGGCGACTCTCGGCGGCGTCGTCTGTCTCGTCGCTGCACGACCAGCTCGACGACCCGATGCTTGAAATGCGCAAGTTTCAGCTCGCCAAGGACATGGAGGCCGTGGTCGTGTCGCTGCAGCGATCGCAGCAGCTCAACACGCTGCACGCCAAGCGCACGCGGCTGTATGCCGATCGTCATGAACTCATGGACGAGCGCGAGCGTATGGTGCGCGCGTCGGTCGATGCCGCGGGCGGGATCGCGCCGGACCATGTCACGCCGTACTACATTGACGAGCGGCTCGAGCTGATTGACGCCGAGATTGCCTATCTCGACGACCGGATCCGGCTCACGCAGGCCGAAATCAACCAGGACGATTACGATGCCGATGCGGCCGAGCCCATGGATTCGAGCCGTGGGCGGCCGTCGGATTCGTCGCCGTACGAGCGGCTGTGCCGTTTGTTGTATGCGCTGCCGCGCAACGAGACGCTGCCGCTGTTGCACCAGACGGTCGATGAGCTGATTGAGACGCGCGCGGCAGCGCGGAACCAGGCCGTGGACGTGCGCGACCTCGAGCAGCAGAACGCGGAGCTGCGCAAGAACCTGTTACTCATGCGGTCGGCGGCACTGCAAACAGCCGTCGAGTACGAGAAGCGGCTCAAGCTCCGGGACATGAACCAGTTCTTCGCCGCGCAAGAGGGACCGGCGGCGGGCGCTGCCGGGTCCGACCACTCGGCCGCTTCGAGCGAAGTCGGTGAATTGGACATTGAGGCCGACTGTGCCGCCACGCAGGCTGCCGTCGAACGATTGATGCAGTTTTCGGTGTTTTCGAGTCCTGTCATGGCACCGGCCGCGCCGCGGCCCACGCCGGCAGTTCGCGCCGACTCCCGCCCGCGCCACGTCTCGTCGCTCTCGTCCGTGTCGTCGGCGTCGTTGTCGCGCCCGGGTTCGCCGCAGCTCACGCTGAGCATCGGGTCGCGGTCGTACGACGACGACTTGTCGTCGTCCTCGTCGTCTTCGGCGTCCATGTCGTCGCCCGTCGTTGGGTCGCCTCTGCGGTCCGAGTTTGGCGCTGGCACATATCGTGCACCGCGGCCCGCTCCCCTGCGCGTCCCGGCCGCTGCGGACCGTCGTAGTTCGGGCTCGTCGTTGGCGCCCGCGCCCCCGGGAGCCCGCCGCGCCTCTAGTCACGGCAGCATTCCGCACACTGCGCCGTACGACCCGCAGGTCGACCACGGGCTCACGCGCGCCCGCCGACTGTCGCAGAACGCGCCGATGTCGCGCGCAAGCACGCCCGTGCCCGTGTCCCCGCGCGACGCCGTGTTCCGCCGGTCGACCATTCTCCCGGCGGCGCCCGCATCGCCGCACACACCGGTGCGCCGCACGAGCCACGGGTCGCTCTCGACCGCCGCGGCTGCTGGTGGCGGTGTGGGCGGCACAAGTCCCGCCGGGTCGCGTCGCTCGTCAATCTCGTCGCTGCACTCGCCGACCTCGTCCGTGTTTGAGCGGCTCGCGAGCACGCCGACTGCTGCGACGCTCGCCAAGGCGCACGACCCGATCCCGCCGACCAGCCGTCCAGGTACGCCCGGGCTCGGAGCGCGTCGTGGGTCCGGGCGGCACTTGACCCCGCTCGTCACGTCGCGCCCCGCGACTCCCATGATGACGTTGGAACACGATCCGTGGGGCGGTGACGCTCCGAGGTCGCCGACCCCGCGTGCACGGCTCGATGCGCCCAGGCCACATCTCCCGACCCCACCCACGTCGCGCACCATGTCGCCCGCACCGCAGCGCACGCATGTGCCGGCCTATTATGCGGCTCCGCCGGCGCCGACGATGTTGAGCGAGAGCGATATGTGGTAGACCCTCTCCCCATCAACTTTTTTGCATCATCCGTTTTTGTGTCACTTCTTTTTGCGTTTGGTTGTTTCGTGTTGCGCATGGCTGGCTGGTCCGCTCCGTCTTCACTCCATTGCTGGGTTTGCGTGCTCGCGCGCGTGTTGCGCGGTGACGATGCGCGCTCCCCATCCCCTCGACTCTTCGCAGTTTTGCTCCGATATAATGCCACATTCGTCGTCGCTGTCGGTGCTGCCGCTCGCATGTTGCTGTATTTTTATCGTGCAAGTTTTGCTGTAATAGCTCCCTGTTTTCCCGGAACAAAACTTCAACGCCCGCGCCCCGACCCCAAATTGCTTAGACGAATGACGCGACTGCCCGGCAGTCGAACGTTGACTCGACTGAGCACAACCTTTGACAGTTTGCCAAATCGCCATCGAGTCTCTGAGCTCATGGGCTCGTAACAAACCACGAGCCTAGAGACCCGCGCTGGCCCCATTTCTCACAGATGAGAGTGCCTGCGTTTAACACGAACCAAGTCGGGAACGAGAGCTTATGCAAAACCAGCACTCTCCATTTCGTTCGCGAATGGCCCCACCTCGGTCGGTTGTCTCAGGACTTAGAATGATGGGTGTACGTTGAAACCCCGCGTTCGGCAAATCGAGGAGCAAAAACAAAAATTGCACAAGACACTCGAGGTCGGAAAGCCAGACCGACCCAGACGAGAACACACCAACACACAACCAAACCATAAATGAACACGACACGGCAAGGACGCGCTGCTAAATTACCGGCGCCGGCCCTTGCCCTTCTTGGCGACGAGCGTGAACCCGTCCTCGTCAACAATCGGCCCGCGTGGCGGTTCCGGCTCGGCCGTGGCAGCATGATCCACGTCCATGGCGTCGTCCGTGCCGGGTTCGTTCTTGATATCCGAATCCTCGGACTTGATTTCTGCGTCCGCGTCCTCGCCAACGTCGTTCTCGTCGTCCGACTCGACGGCGGTCTGCGACGGCAGCCGCGTGTTTGGGAACTGGCGGCGCAGGTTCTCGACGCGGGTGAAGTCGCCGCTCGCGCACTCCTTGCAGAGCGAGAACAGCGACTTGGCCATCTGAGATTTGTCCACCGGTTTTCGTCAGCCCGCGATCGACCAAAACAACGCGTGGACCCGTTCGGTGATGGGGCGCACCTCGTAGCCCGAGTTATCCTCGAGTAAGACCTTGAACTCCTCGTTCATGATATCCTCGACGACGGCGGCAATGTCGTCCACCTCGAGCTTGTGGCCGTCGGTGATCAGGTAGTCGGCAATCGTGTCCATGAACCACTGCGCCTTGGCCTCGGACTCGTGGCCGCCCCAGCCTTGCTCAACGGCCGTGCGCAGCGCCCACCAGTTGGTGAAGAGCAGGACGACACCGTCGTGGAGGTTTTGCTGCTTGCTGCTGTCCATGGTTGCTGCTTGCAGATGCTTTTGGTGTTGCGGTTTGGTTGGAACTGATTTTGTCGATGGAAGTGGACGGCCACAGTCGAACGTGGCAACGGAGAGCGAGCTCGACTGTGCCTCGCAACGGATCATGTGACAAAGCATGACCATAATGCACGTTCTGGATAGACGCGTTGCCCACCATCGCAACCGCCATCCACAATCGCAAGCCCAGCACGAGCCCGCCGACACCACCGAATCCATCAACGAGTCAACATTGAACGACCAGCTGCAATCCATCACCATGAAGAACCCGTCCGAAATCCGGAACAAGCACAAGCGCGAGGAGATTTACCAGAAACTCAAGGCCGAAAAGGCGCGCAAGCAGATCGAGGAGCGCAAGCGTCGGAAAAAGCTCGAGGAGGAGAACCCGGAACTGCGCGAGGTCCGCACCGACTGCCGCCAGTCTGCGCGATGGAATCGAACGAGACCCCTGACACGTCGCCCATCGCAATCTGAAATGTCAACAGGAGCGGTTGAAGAACAATGTGCCGAAAACCATCGACAACACCAAGGAGTACCAGGAGGCGATTGTTGAGGACGACGAGGAGGTGTTTGCCGATGAGGATTCGGACGAGTTTGCGGCGTTTTTCACCGGGGGCCAGCCGCCCAAGATTTGCGTCACAACGAGCATGCGGCCAAGTGCAGTACGTGTTTGCCGATTAATTGCACCTCGCATTCGCGCTTATGGCGACGGGAATTGATGCGACCTGGAATCACCAGGACCTGCATATCTTTGCCAAAGAGTTTGCATCATTGTTCCCGACCGCCGAGGTGAGGAAGCGCGGCACGTTCGACATCAAGGACATTGCCAAGTTTTGCACCAACCGCGAGTTTACCGATCTGGTCATCATTCACGAGGACAAGAAGCAGGACGGACCGAGTCCGTCGCTTGGTGCTCGCTTTTCCGATCTCCGGCAGTGATTGGACACTGACGTGCACTTCCCATTCGTCTAGACGCCGTCATCTTCATCCACCTGCCCGACGGCCCGACCGCCTACTTCAAGCTCTCGAACGTGCGGCTCTCCAAGGAGATCCAGGGCCACGGGCGCGCGACGCCGCACCTGCCCGAAGTCATCTTGAACAACTTCAACACGCGACTTGGGCACACGATTGGTCGTTTCTTTGCGTCCATGTTCCCGCCCGTACCCGAGTTTATGGGCCGGCAAGTCGTCACGTTCCACAACCAGCGCGACTTCATCTTTGTGCGGCGGCACCGGTACATGTTTGAGAACAAGGAAAAGGTGGAGCTGCAGGAACTCGGTCCGCAGTTTACGCTCAAGCTCAAGTGGTTGCAGCGCGGCACGTTTGATACGCGGTTTGGCGACTACGAATTTTCGTTCTCGCAGAAGATGGAGACGAGTCGCCGCAAGTTCTTCTTGTAGGCGAGCGGAGCGGGTGTGTGTATACATTTTTTTTTTATTCTCTTGCGTGTCTCGCTGGCTGGTTGGCTGGTTTCTTGAGCTCAAGCGTGACTGGATTGGGAGTGCTTCGGATCAATCCCGTTTTGTGAGCTGCGTAGCTTCGTTTCGTTTCGAGAACTGTTGATGAGACAAACCACAGATTGCTGATCGTGCATTTTCTTCACCTCCTCGTCAACGATCCAAACACGACACAACACCATGCTTCAGGCCACGACTTTCCGCACAATGCACGCTGCTACCACCGCATCTATGGTGGCCCGCCGGCTCGCGGCTGCACGGTTGATGTCGACCATGCCCGAGGGTGCCGATATCAACGAGATTAGGCAGCAGCTGCTGCGCACGGCGTTGCAGCTCGTGCCAGAATACTCGTTCACCGACAAGACCATTACCGAGGCCGCCAAGCTGCACGAGTACCCGTCGACGCTGCGCGGGCTCGCGCCTAACGGCGCGCGCGACGTGATTGAGGTGCTGTTCGAGGACGGGATCGAGCACGTTCGCCAAGCACACGCCGAGTTGCTTGAGTACGCGTTTCGTGTGGTTCAAACATTCGCGGATTACGTTCGACCAGTTTGTTGACGGACATGTGCTCGCGCCTCTGCTCGTAGGCAATCAGGCGAGAAGAAGCCCGGCATGACCAAGGTCGTTACGCACCTGTCGCGCGCGCGGCTCGAGTACATGATCCCGTACATTCGCCAGTGGCCCGACGCCGTGCAGCTGCTCGCGCACCCGACCAATGTGCCGTTTGCGCTGCACCATTTGCACAAGCTCGTTGATGAAATGTGGCACTTGGCCGGCGACAAGAGCTTTGATGTGCGTGATTCTGCGATCCGACCGACCAGCGGAACCGAAAAGCTGACGTGGATCGTGATTGTCTAGACCAACTATTACTCGAAGCGCGCGCTGCTAGCTGGTGTCTACACGTCGACTGAATTGTTCATGACCAAGGACCAATCGCCCGGGTTCGAGCAGACGTGGGAGTTTTTGAATGCGCGGTTCCGCGACTCGGCCAAGGTGGGCAAGGCCGCGAGCGACGTCAAGACGACGCTCGAGTGGGGCGCCAGCAACCTCAAGGGGTTATTGATGTCGGTGCGTTACATCCACGTTCACTGCACGATGGAGGCGAACTGGAGTTGCCGGCTCACTTTGGTGTCTTGCTTAGCGCGGCATTCGGTTGTGAATAGTTGGAGAAGACGGGAAAGAGGGTGGAAAACATGCTGATCAATCTATTCCCTTTTGAAAAAGCTCGAAATGGACTTTTGCTGTGAGATTGCAGTATCGTCGGTGAGCACAGCGGTCATTCAATAGCGTGAGCGATTCCGCAAACGTACTTTAGGATCAGATGCGACCTTGGCCCGCTTGCTTGCTCGTGCCGGTGCAGCCGATCCGGCTGCCTTGGTCTTCTTGCTCGCCTTGCCGAGAAGCGCAAACGCCTTCTTCATACCCGTCGATACGGCCTCCTGGTCGAGGCCGTCTTTGGCCACCCACTGCGCCGGCGCGTCGAGAACCGCGGTGCACGCGTCAGCCGTATCAACAGGATCGAGACCTGTTGAGATCACGACGTGGTACACCTCCATTGTCTGCCGAATGTGCGAGAACAGATGCACGACGGTCCCGAGGGACTCGAGTTTGAGCCCCGCGCTGTCGCCCACATCCAAAATCTGCCCGACCGCGTCCACCGCCGTCTGCGCGTCGACCAACTCCCCGCGGTTCGGAAACTCCCACAAGCCGGCGAGCAGCCCCCTTTTCGGGCGCTGCGTGAGCAGAAACTTGTCGCCGGCCTGCACGAGCGCAACGTGGATCGTTTCCTCGCGCGGCGGCTTCTTCACGGACTTACGCGGGTACTGCGTGACGCCGGCGTCCTTGTCGGCCGTGCCCGACCACGTCTTGCAGTGCGCGCACTGGCAGTCGGCGCGTTTCGTGTGGTACGCCCAGCACTGCGACTGTACGGGACAGGTCGCGCAGCTCGGGTTGGTCGGGGTGCATACGAGCGCGCCGAGTTCCATGAGCGACTGGTTCAAGTCGCCCGGTCGGTCTGGGTGGACAAGTTCGGTGGCGAGCGTCCTGTTGCAATCACCGACGCGGTGAGCGAAAACGGCATCAGGGAGAAATGAAAAAAATGCCGCACACGTACCAGTGAAGCTCAATCACCGACTTGGTCTTGACGTCCCCGCCGAGTGCGCGCAGCCGCGACAGCACGCGAATAACATTGCCGTCAACGAGCGGTGCCGGCTGCTGGTACGCGAGCGAGGCAATCGCGCCGGCCGTGTACCGGCCGACGCCGGGCACCTCCTTTTCCAGCGCTTCGGCCGTGCGCGGCAAGTCGCCGTCAAACTTGGTGACAATGAGCTTGGCCGCCTCGTGCAGCCGCTTGGCGCGCGAATAGTATCCGAGGCCCGCCCATACTTGGTTCACCTCCTCCAAGTCGGCCTTGGCCAGGTCAAAGATGGTCGGCCACTTGGCCATCCACCGCTGGTAGTATGGGATCACGGTCGCGACTTGCGTCTGCTGGCACATGATTTCGCTTACCCACACTACCGAGAATGTAAGCGCGTCAGTGAAATGCCTATCCACCGTCCTCAAACCGAAAGTCGGCCTTACCTTCATAGGCTCGCTGTCCTGGCGAATCGGCAATTCCTGCAGGCACCGTCGGCATCGCGCTGCTAGACGCAGCGGCGGTGGGACCACGAGCGGCACGTCGTCGCGATTGCGAGCGCGCATCGCCTTCGTCGTCTTCGTCATCGTCGAGGTCGCTCAAGTCGGATTCGTCGGACCGACTAGCGGCAGCGTAAGCGTCGGAATCTGATGCCTCTGATGCTGTTTCTCGGGCCGACTGCTCGTCACCCGACGGTGGAGATGTGGCCGACAGCGACACACGAGCGTTTCGAGCGGCAGCGCGAGTACTGCGGCGTGGTGCAGTAGGAGACGGCAGGCCTGGCCGAGCACGCGACGACTTTCGTCCTATGCGCGCTTGGCGAGTAATTGCTGAGGAAGCGGAGGTCTTCGCTGCTGTCGACGAGCTCGCAAATTCACGCTCGGGCCGAACATCAGCAACGACGGCGGTAGCCGTCGCGGTATCGGTTGTGGACGCGGCAAGAGCGGCGGCAAGGACAGGTTTCCTCCAGGGCAAATCGCGCTTGTTGGCGTCGTACCAGGCCAAGAGCTGGGTCTGGATGGCCTGGGCGTCGTCGGCGCCGAAGCGGTGCGGCGCGCCGAGGTCTTCAATGTCGACGTCCATGGGCGAGATAGTGCAGCCAGTGTCTGGCGTCGGATGATGGGAGAAGTGGTCGCAATCCCAGAGGTCAACCATGGTCAGCCGGCCAGTCCCTGCCGCCAAAATCGAAGCGACCAAAAATGCGATCGCGATTCGCTCGCTGGCCGCCGCGAACTTAGTCGTCGATCACAGCTAGTTCAAACCACGTCCGCCACGGCCCTCGCTGGCGAATGAATCAAACTTGTTGCAAGCTGATGACCATGGCCGCAATCGCAACTACCCGTCCACTCCGTTTAATTGGTCAGTGTTCGTCGGGCAGGCCCCCGCGTGGAGTGGCCAGCCGCAACGTCGCGATGATTGACCTCGACGTGGTGTCCAGTGCGTGGGCTGACTCTCAAGCGGACCCATTATTTATCGTGAATTTCAAGACATTGGCGTCAACCTCACGGACCCCGTCTTTCACGGCGTCTACCGCGGAAAGCAGCAGCATCATGGCATGTTTCCAAACAATACGATTAGTCCAGACCAGAAACACGCGACCACGAGTTCAATTATTGCTAATATATCCTTTTTTCTTTCGGAAACGCTCGTCTACAGACGATTTCTCGGATGTGCTGGTGCGCGCCCGCGCGAGCGGCGTCGAACGAATGATGGTGACGGGCGGTAGCTTGCGCGAATCCGAGGAGGCCCTGAAACTCGCGTTGGATCATGGTTCGTGACTTGACCGACCTTCCCCACCCTGTTTTGGCGCTAAAATTTTGGTCCCGTGCTGCCAGACTGGCTGTTCTCGACAGCAGGATGTCACCCGACGCGCTGCTCGGAATGGCTCAAGAACCCCGACCAGTACTACCAGGACCTTCTCGCGCTGATCCAGCGTGGTCAAAAAGCGGGCAAGATTGTTGCCATTGGCGAGTGCGGGCTTGGTTCGTTGATTTTTGTTGTTGTGGTTGCAGTGATTGCGAACTTGAACTAACCTGCTCCTTGAATTCGTAGATTACGACCGACTGATGTTCTGTCCCGCCGACGTGCAAAAGACGTACTTCCAGCGGCAATTCGACCTGGCCGAGGCGACCGAACTGCCCATGTTCTTGCACAACCGAAACACGGGCGGTGTGTTGCTATCTGGACCATTTGCGCAATCGTGCTGTCGGGCTCACGAATTGGGTGCTGTTATCATCTAGGCGACATGATCAAGCTCCTCAAGGAGAACCGGCACAAATTCACGACAGGCGTCGTGCACTCGTTTGACGGCTCGTTGGACGAACTGCAGGAGCTTCTTGCGCTCGGGCTCTACATTGGCATCAACGGGTGCTCGCTCAAACAGCCAGAGAACCTCGAGGTGCTCAAGCACATTCCGTTGGATCGATTGATGCTTGAGACGGGTACGTCGTCGTTCTTTCGTGATCTCGGCTTGCGTCCAGCTGAAGTTGCAGACTGATATCGTGACTTTTCGCGATCACTGGACATAGACGCGCCATGGTGCGATATTCGCCCGACGCACGCGTCGCACGCGCACCTGATAGTACCGCCTGCCGACTTGAAGCCGACCACCACCGACGCCCAGTATCCGTTCCCGACCTACTTTTTTGCGCCGGAAAGCCAGGCCAAGCGTGCCGACAAGCTCAAGCCCGGGCAAATGTTCAAAAGCCGCAACGAGCCGTGCACCATGGTCAAGGTGCTCTCGGTCGTGGCGAATGCGCGCGGCGAGTCAATGGCGGACGTGGCCGAGGCCACGTTCAACAACACGATGAAAGTGTTTTTTGGCCAGCAATAGGGCCAGCAGGGCCAGCAGGGCCGCGATGTGACGAATTGCTATTCAAAATGTATTCTCTACGATTGTCGATGGTCCGTGCGGGTCTGCACAGCGATGTTGATCCAAGACGTGGGTGCTGCACTTGGACTATTGCAACCAGGGAGGCCTCTTCAGCAAGTACATCCTCCGACCTGCATGATATCGCTGGTGCGAATTTTGCCAAGGCGATTCGAGCGATTCTTGCGCTGATTTGCCGCTACGCGTCTCGCGCCGCAGCTCCCTGCTCCTCAGTCTCGGGTCTGAACGCGCGATAACGCGGGCGTCGGGCAGTGTGAGCAGAGTGAGGACAATCAAGAGGTGGTGCGGGACGTCTCGCAGCGATCAAATCACCACCACCGCCAGCGCGCCCCGCCTCGGCCAGCGGCCCAGCATCGACGACGACCCGGACTGGCGGGCCAACCCCTGTCCCTCACCCTCGGCAACAATCGGCAACTTCGGCTGTGCCCGGTGGGCCATCAAACAGAGCTCGCTAGTCGCAATCGAACGCCATGGCGCGCCGCGAAACAATGGACCCATTGCGCCGTCGTGCTCCACCAACATGACCACATCCGATTTGCTGATGATGATATGCGGCCATCCACGCTCTGCGTTGGGCCCGCCGCCCCGCCGTCCCTGTGACCTTGGATTCTGCTCGCCCCAATAAATACGACCCGGTTCCCCGTCTTCGACTTGCTCGATGCTGCGCGCTCTCGCTCCTGCCGCTGCTCGAACAATCCCTTCAGCACCGGCCTTTCCCTTGGTCCCGTCGACAGTCCCTCCGTTCGCTCGACCTGCCCCACCTCGTCGACCCACCATGTCGAGCCAGTCCCTGTCCTCGGCATCCCGCCAGCTTGCCTCGACACTCCTCCAGCGGAATGCTGCAACAGCACCGTTGCGAGTGAGCATGCACTCGCGCTGGCCTCGCATACTCTCGGCACCCACCAACGGCGCTCGCCTGGGCTCGTTATCCGATGCGGCCGAAGCAGAGACGGTTTCCGCTGACGAAGTAAAGGAGATTGATATTGGTGGGCCCATTCGACCTGGGTACGCTCAACAATGCCGTTTTTTTCGGCTTTTCTCGTCCGCAACGGGCATACGCTGAGATCCCGCGTGTTCCTTGCATGTAATCAGTACTCGCCAGCATTCGGTGCTCCCGCACCGAACCTCGTTGACGGCGCGGCTGTGGGTGGACCGGTTCGACCGCAACAATGCCGATTACCAGCAACAGCTCGCCAAGAGTTCCAGAACGCCCGTGGCGCCGCGGCAGCTCGTCTTGAAGCGCATGAGTGACTCGTATGTTTCGGAACTGCTGCCGTTCAAGTCGAATGCGCACGTCCGCGAAGAGTACATCACGTTCGCGGGCGGGATTCGGATTGCCAAGGTCCTCGAGGACTTGGACGCGATGGTACGCGAAACTCTCGTTCTCGTAGCTTTCACGACTCCACTCTTGACCACGGCGCATTTCCCTAGGCGGGCTCCATTGCCTACACGCACTGCGCGTCGGGCAATTCGGACACGACGCCGCCAATCACGATCGTCACTGCGAGCGTCGACCGGCTCGACTTGCTCAAGCGGCCGACAGTCAACCAGGACTGCATGATTTCCGGCAAGACGACGTATGTCGGTAACTCGAGTTTGGAAGTGACGGTTCGCGTAGATGGGTTGAACGGGGCGGGCGAGCCCGAGGACCCTATTGTCAAGGCGCGGTTCACGATGGTCGCGCGCGACCCGATCACGAATCGCGCGGTGCAGGTGAACCCGCTCGTGCTCGAGAATGACGAGGAGCGACGACTGTTTTCGATGGGTGCTGGTACGGCCTGGTTTCGCGCAATCAGCGCTGGCTTTTAGATTGGATCTGACGCTGTTGATGTTCTGTGTGTAGATTTGCGCGCCAAGAAGAAGATTGCCGCGTCGACGTCGCTCAACAAGGCGCCGCCAACGTCCGAGGAGCGCTTGATCATCCACGATCTGTGGCAGCAGAGCCGCAAGTACTCAGAGTCGGGCACGTCGCTTGCCGACAACAACACGGTGTGGATGGCCGACACGAAGCTATCGAGTTCGCACATTACGCAGCCGCAGGTACGTTTTGATTGGTGGGCGCGAATCGGCTGTAGCACATGTTCTGACCAGTTCCCGCTTCTCTAGGACCGCAACATTCACGGCTTCGTCTTTGGCGGCTTCTTGATGCGGCAAGCGTTCGACATTGCCTACTCGTGCGCGAGTCTGTTCTCGCAGGCGCACCCGATGTTCTTGGCCATGGACGATATTTGGTTCCGGTACGCCTTCTCGCTCACGATCTCTCCTCATTGACGTTTCCTCTCTGACTCGGCGATCTTTCTCCTTAGCAAACCCGTCCCGATCGGCTGCATTCTTCAATTCCAGGCCCAAGTCGTCTACTCGCGCGCACCGATCAGCAACAGTTTCCAGGTCCAGGTCACGGCCGACGTCGTCGACCCGCTCACGCGCAAGCGCGACACGACCAACGTCTTCCACTACACGTTCACGGCGGCCAAGACGGCGCCGAACCCCGTACCGCACGTTCTCCCGCGTACCTACGCGGAATCGATGCTCTACCTCGACGCGAAGCGGCGGTGGGAGACGGGTTTCGAAATGGCCAAGGAGGGCCACTCGCTCGTGCTGGACGAGTGGTAGTAGGCGAGTGCCGGGTTGGGGTAATTTATTCATAGTGTACGTGTTCAAATAGAGAATGGGATACCAGCACACCGGAAAAAACCTATTCCTGGTCAAAACGGCGCAAAATGGGGAATGCAAAGTAACAACGTAATCATCGATCAATTCAAACTCCACGCGAGCGGCGTGCCTTCGAGAAAATACACGTCGCCGAGCACGTTGCCAAGCTGCGACTCGTCCATCGTGAACAGCGGCGCCTCGGGGAGCGCCGCTTCGGCCTCGGCGTCCAATCCCGTTGTCAGGCACGTTGTTCTACCCGCGGGCGCGACGGGCTCGTCCGCCGCCACGCTCTCCAACACGTCCGGACTCGCGGTTGTAGCCGATGCCGATCCGTTTGCTTCCGCCTCCACCGTCGTCTCGTTCCTCGACGCGGGCGGCCACGGTTTGGCGCCGCACTTGGCCGCTGCATCAATCTGCCACACCGACGCGTGCAACTCCAGCTCCCCATGCGCGCCACCGGGACGCGCAACGGGCGCGAGTAGCCACAACACGTTGCGTCTCGCCATCATGCTTGGCATGTACGTAACGGTACTGTTATGTTGGCACCACCCGAGCGGGACCGGGAACTTCCTCTCGTCGAGCGCCGGGTACTCCATGGCATGAAACAACAGCCCCACCGCCGGCGCCGTATCGGCCGCGCGCGACGCGACGGTGATCGCTGGGTTCGGCACGCTCGCGCGTCCGCAGGGACGGTGTACGAACAGGTGCGCGTGCCACAGGTCGAACCGCGATAGCGTCAGGTTCGTGCGTGCGGCGGGTCCGCCGATGGCGCGGAATACGCTGGACAGGTGCGATGTGAGCGGTGCGAGGTCGTTGTGCAGTGGAGAGACGATGGGGGTGCGCGTCAGCGTGCACTTGTCGAACGCCGGGAACGTGAAGTCGCGCGCACGGTCGAGTAGCGCGGACATGGATGACGACGGTTCGGCGGCAGTTGCACTAGCGTAGAGGGCGCGCAGTGCGTGCTGCGTGCGCGGGTCGGACGGGTTCGGCGCGGGGACCGGGATCGCGTACGGTGGGGTAGAGACCGACGTGATCGCATGGGCCAGTGCGTCGTCGGCAGCAGGGTGGAACGTGGTGGCCGGGGGCTCGTCGAGGATCCCTCGCGCGACGTGCTGGTGACGGCGTGCAGCAGCAGCGGCCGCGTCGGCACGGAGCAGCACGTCAATCAAAGCGCTGCCCGTGCGATTCGCGCATTGCGGTGCTCGAGCAGTGACGGATCTCGCGACGAGGTGCGACGCCGACGTGAATCCGCCCCATGGCCGGTTCGGTCCAATCAGGTCCGACTTGTCGTTGTTGATTGGCCACGCGCTGCTGCTGTTCGGAGCGGAGGCGAGAACCGACGCGAGCGCGACCGTAATCGTCAGGGCGAGCGTAATCAAAGCGACGCGGCGATTCATTTTGCTGCAAGTTGCTACAACCATGAGCTCGAAGCCCAACGCCAAGTTGCTGCAACCTGCAGCGTGGCGACGACGGTGGCAAAGGCTGGCGTGAACGTCGACGTACTTGTCAGCGCCGATTGCGTCATGCACCGGTCGGGATGCGGACACGCCGCGGACAGCTCGAGCGATCATGACAGATTGGTCACGACCAAACTCGAAACGAAAAAGGGAACAAAAAAGAGAAAAGTGATCCTCAGCGCAGGATCATGGGTGGAGAGGTCTGGCGACGTGGTCGACTTGACGTAGCCGCGACCGAGAAGCGCACGCGACTATTCCCACGGCGTGGTGATGTGACGGGTGGTATGATCAAGCTGCAACCGCCGGCTAGCGGACGACAAATGGTGACAACTTGATCAAATTCGGATCGGAGAGAGGGATCATGTCTTTTTTGCGGGCAACCGTTGTGTTCCGCCAGGGCCGTCTGCCCCCCAATAGTGGTTGGGAGCAACAAGCCCAATGCGGCGAGTGACAGTGCGGATCAGTCCCGTGACTGGTCGCCATAGCAATTAGCTCCATTTCGCTCGAGCCTGTCAGGCCTACCGACCATGCGTGACCGCGTCGCAAAGTGTCACAACAATGTCTTTGCGTCCGCACCTCGCCACTGCCTGCGCCCATCGTCGACCGTTGCGGTCAATCGTAACCATGTCAACGGAAAGGACCAATACATGCTGCAGAGCCCACCAAGTCCTCACCAAGTCATGCAACCGTCGACCATGGCCGCCATAAGAACCGCCGCCGGCCCGCGTCTGATGCCGACTGTGGAGATAGCGACTCTTCCATCCGCCATCTTACGTCTTGCATCCGGCACCTCGCTTCATTGCAACGAAACCTCGTCACCATGGTTGCCCGCGTCCTGATCATTTCCTCGGCCAAGAAGCCCGCCACCAAGTCGGCGTCGGCGTCCAAGTCGTCCAAGGCGCAACGCGGTCCATCCACGACCCCCGCCGTTCGCCGGCTCATGTGGGATTTGAAGGAGCTGCAGGCCGACCCGCTCGAACACGTCGTGGCCTCCCCGCTCGAGGGCAACTTGTACGAGTGGCACGTGAACCTCGTCGGACCCGCGGATCTTGCGAGCGTCTGCCCGGCCATGGCCGGGTCCGTTTGGCACATGGTGATCAAGTTCACCGACTCTTACCCGTCCAAACCGCCGTCGGTCGTGCTATGTTCGTCGATCCCAGGCCATTTCAATGTGATGGGCGCACGACCGGCGGATGGGTTCTTCCCGGTGTGCATGGTTATGCTCGAGACGGGTACGTCCTTTTCGCGGAAATTGGCACTCGAGATGGGCGGCGGTAATTGACGATAGCCTCGTTGTTCCACGTCCAGGCACTCTCCAGGAAACCGCGACACACCAGTACTCCGGGTGGAGCTCGGCCTACACGGTTCGGTCGATCCTGATGCAGCTGCAGGCGCTGCTGTGGCACCCGGACATGTACACGCACGCCAACGCCGCGACCCAACTCTCGGCTGCCGTACAAAAGGCGCACGAGTTCCAGTGCACGGCGTGTGGCCATTCATCGACGACCCCGTTCCCGGCACTATCGCGACCCACATCCTCGGCGCGCAAGACCAGCGACGACGACACGGCGGCGGCGACGCGCATCATGCTCGAGATGCCGCGGCACATCATCGACCAGCTCGGCCACCTGCGCCGGATCCTGCGCGGAAAGGACGCGCCGCTGCGATTGGCTCCGACGCGGAAGGAGGGGGACTCGTGGACGGCCGTGGCGAAGCCGCAGAAAAAAGTGGTGCTGGTCCCGCACCAGGTCGTCGCGCAATCCAAGAAACTTGCGGCGCAGGCCAAGAAGCAGACCACCAACGGCAATGACGGCGGCGAGCGCCAGTTCGCAAGGAGTGCGCAGGCCGCGATTGATCACGGCAACGCCGGCCTCCTCGCAAAACTCCCGACCGAGCTCCTGCTGCAAGTCCTCGGCGACCCGTGCTTGCGCATGCGCGATGTGTTCCGTCTCTCGAGCACGTGCCGGTACCTGCACTGGGCGTGTGCCGCGGCCGACGTCTGGCATCGGTTCGCGAGCACGCGGTCCGGACTGGCGGGCCTCGCACACGACTGGCGGTACCTCTACATGGCCGAGCACAACCAGGCAATGCGCGACCTGCGGTGCTGGTACACGCGCGCGGCGTTCACCGAGGACGTGTTAGGGCTGCCGGTGGAAATCACCGTGAACCCGCGCACCAAGAAAGTCGACTATGCGATGCCGACCATGGCGTTCCTGTCGCGCACGGCGTTCAAGGACCTAAAAGTGCGCGTGACACCCGGGGACAAGCGCACGTTCACGCATTGGATGCCGCTGTACTTGTCCGAGGACCATTTCGACCGCGTGTTCGGCGACCTCAAGCAGTTTATTGCCGCGCTCGCGGAACCGACGGTCGTGAACCCGACGTTTTCGGCGGGCATGATCAACGATGTGTTCCCGAAACTGCTCAACACGTGCGCGGTGCTACTGGCCGACCGCGGGATGCACGCGTCGGACGCAGCGATTGAGCTGTATACGCAGCTGCACCGCGTCTGGGTCGCGTGCCTGCACCGGTTCCCGAAACAGCAGGCGAACGTCGAGCAGCGGCTCGCGCGGTTCATGAGTTCCGAGGAACACCGCACCAAGACGACGGTCCCTGCGCTCGGTGAACTCGTGGCGTTGCTTGCCGTGAGCGAGGAGTACGCGTGGGCGCAGCTGGCCGGGCCCGTGCTCGAGGAGACAATGCACCGCAACGTGCTGTGGATCGGCAAGGCGAATCCGGCGCTGATCAAGGGTCTGCAGAAGCAGCATCATGTTGCGCAAACGCCCAACGACGACCTGCTCAAGACGGCTTATGCGGCCACGACTGTGTCAAGGCGGCTGCTCGCGTTCCACGTGCTGTTCTTGAAGGAGCACCGCGGCCAGCTGACGGTCAACTCCAAGGGCGCGCCCGCGGCTCGATCGGTCGCGGAAATGGCGCTCACGGCCGACGTGCTCTACGGCAAATTGCCGACCCGCGTCACGGCGCGGATCCAATCGGGCATTCGCGCGATCCTCGACGAGATGCCGCATTGGGGCGCGTGGTACCGGCGCATGCACGTGACGATCCTCTCGCGGCTGGCGACGACGCGGTGGATTCACGGCGCCGTCTCAGCGTCGTTGCGCAAGGGGTACCATTCGCGCACCACGGATTTCGGCAAGATCCAGGCGCGCGGCGTGTCCAAGATCTTGCTGCGCGGCGAAACGTATTCGGTGGCGCCGACCGCGCGCCGGATCGCGGTCGAGGAAACGTGGAGCCGCGCACACGGTGGGCTGTACCTGGACGCGTCGGTCATGGAAGTCGATGCCCACGGCGTCGCGCGCGATCACGTCACTTACGTGCACCGCACGTCGCGCGGCAGCGCAATTTCGCACTCGGGCGACTTGTTTGAGCATGCGCGCAACGAGGGGTTGCACCGGATGACGATTGATCTCGACAAGTTGCCGGCCGACGTGCAGCACTTGGCGTTTTTCATGTCGGCATGGTCGTCAGCGTCGCTCAAGGATATCAAGGCGCCATATATTCGACTGACGGACGGCGCACAGGAGTTGTGCACGTATACGTTTGCCGAGACGGTCGTCGGCGCGCACAAGTCGGTAATGATGGCGGTCTTGTCGCGGCAAATGGGGGTCGGTGGCGCGCCTGACAAGTGGGCGATGCGCGCGACGGGCGTGTTTGGGCATGGGGATGTGTCGAATGACGCGCCGATGCGCGCGACAGTGCGGCAGTATATTGTCGAGGCCCGGGCGGGCCAGTAAATGAGCATGAGGGCAAAGACAATATAGAATATACCACGCCGGGACAGTGCGCGCGCGATTTGTGCGGGCGCGGCGGCGTTTGATAGTGAACTGATTTGGAACGCGATTGAGCGTGGACCTTGGTTGAAAATGCGCGAATCGGGCATGGATAAACAATATAAATCAGGCTGGCCGGCGATTGCAACGCCAGGAGCGCCAGGCGAGCGCGCGGGCGGCAAGCGCGGCGCAGACGTACGCAAGGTGCACTTGGAGCAAAAGATGTCAAAAAACGGCGCAAACCGCGTCGGCAACGCGGGAACGGGGGCCGAAAGCGGCGGTGATGCGATGGCTCTTTGCGCCACACGTGATCTGAATCAGACGCGCGCCGGTCGCTTGCTGCGTTTTGGTGCAAGTTTTGGCGTTTTTTGAGGGTCTTCTGAGGCGCGCCGGGCAGCGCCGGCAGCTGTGCGCCAAGGCGCGGCAGCCTGCCTGCGGCTCGGGTCTTTGCTCCATCGACCACCACCTCCGCGCACCCACCCCCGCGACCGCGACGCCCACACCCCTCACCACTGGACGCCTGACGCGCCGGCGTCTCGCCTGCACAAGTTCGCGGCCACCGCTCCGCACCGTCTCCACCTGTCGAGCGCGCGTACAATCGACCCTCGCTACCCAGCTGTTCGGGACCCGTGCCAAGGACCCAGATTCGCTGGCCCCGTCGGCCACTTGTTCGGCCCAACTCGCAAGCAAGCCTGCACCTGCATCGCTCACGTCGCCCGCGTCGTTCACGTCGTCCGCCATGAGCTTCCTGCAAAGCTTCACGCCGACCGCGGCCGCGCCGGCGCCCGTATCGCAGCCCGCGCAGCAACTACCACATCAACAACAGCAGCCCGTCACGTACCTCTACGCGTACCAGCAGCCGGGCACCTCCTACTACGTTGCCGTGCCGCCACCGTCGTCCGCGCCCGCATCGGCGGCAGGGAACGGAGGTGCGACCGCGGCCGCGAGCGCGACGCCCGCGATTGGCACGCCAACGGCGACCGGATTCTACTTGCCCGTATCGGCCAACCTCCAGCAGCAGACGCAGCAACCGACGCCGCAGTCATATAACCAGCAACCGCAACCGCAGCAGCAGCAGCAGCAGCAGTACCAGACGTACCCGGCGCAACCGCTCGTGCAGCCCGCGGCGGTCCGCGTGCAGGAAGGATTCCATGTCCACGCAACCCCCGCGCCAGGCGCTAGTCCCGCGCCGCCACCACCACCGCAGCCGCAGACCGCCTCGATGACCGTTCCGGTCTCGACCGGTGGTGCGTCTTCCTCGACCGCCGGCGCGATTGCGATTCCACACATGTCGACGTCGGCGCTGAGCGCGTCATTGACGGGCCCGACATCGGCGCTCCAGTTCGAGTCTCTTCTCGCACCATCTTCTTCTTCGTCGTCGCTTTTGCATCTGACGTCGTCGGGCACCCCCGCGGCGGGCGCACCGCTGTCCGCGTCGCTGCCCGCGCACCACCACGTCCAGGCGCAGCGGTGGCCCGGCCTCGTCGCGGCGACTCCACCGACACCGTCGGCTCTGCATTTCGCCACGTCCCCTGCTTCTGCCGTATTTGCCGGTTCATCGTTGCCAAGTAGTGTCCCGACCGTCACGGTCGCGTCGGCCACGGCCGCCTCGTCGGACGTGCACGCGCTCTACGAGAAACGGCGGCGGCGGCGCGAGTCGCACAATGCCGTGGAACGGCGCCGCCCAGATATTATCAACGAAAAAATTGGCGAGTTGGGACTCATGTTGCCGGAACACATGGTCGGCGCCGACCCTACCCTGAAATTGTCCAAGGGACAGATATTAAACAAGGCGGTCGAGTACGTGCGCCAGTTGCAGGGTGTGCTCGGGCAAGTCCTCGATCGGCACCAGGAGCTGGAGCACGCGTTGCGGCATTTGGGTGTGGATCCACCGACACCGTCATTTGTCCCGGCGTTGCAGCGGATGGTTCCGGCGCTCGCGGGCACTGCTGGAGTGAATGGAGGGGACGCGATGGCCGTGGATGGTGGTGGCAGTGGGGCGAACGGGGAAGGTGGGGAGGATGACGCGTCGCCGACGTTCGGTAACTTGCCGTCGCCGTTGGAGGAGGGGGACGAGGGGCAAGCTGACACGGCAAGTACCGCCGACGGGCTCACGCTCCAACAACAACAGCAGCAAGCACAGGCCCAGCAGCAAGCACAGCAGCAGGCGCAGCAGCAGCAAGCACAAGCTCAAGCCCAAGCGCAGGCCCAGCAGCAGCAACAGTACTCGGCGCTCTTCCAAGGCGCGGTATCCGCACCCACGACGGTACCGGGCACCACAGCGCCCGGTAGTGTCATGTACCTGTACAACCCGCAGTACTACACACAGCAGCAGCAGCAGCAGCAGCAGCAGCAGCAACAGGCGCAGCAGCATGCCGTACAGCTCGTGCAGCAGCCGGGCCAGCCGCACGGGGTCATGATGCTCCCGCAGCAGCCGGCGCGGTCGTAACCTTGACGTGCCGCTTGTTGTCCCGTGTCCGTTTGGCGTGCTCTCCCTCCTCCCGCTCCTTCTCTCTGCGTCGCATGTCGCGCGGATCTCTATCATTCAACAATACCTTCCCCTTTCGTTTGACCTTTTCTTTTCTATTTTTTTATTTTTTATTTTTTATTTTTTTTTTGAGGGCCGGCCGTTGCCGTGCAGCTGCTGGGCAGTTGTGCGCGCGCCGCGCCGTGCCACATTTTCGTCGTCGTTGGTTTGTCTCGCGTGTCGTGCCGTGCTTGTTGCTCGGCCAAGGTTCCTTGCTCCTGCGCGTTCCGAGTTTTGTCCAGCGGTTGTTTGATGTGTCTGCGGATTCATATTTTTTTTTGCGCCTGACCTTCCCGTCGCCCTCGATCATGAGCCGAGCGTGTCGACGGCTTGGAGAAAACACAAAACATAGATTTCAAGGCGACTTCCTCTCTGTTTCTTTCAGTCAGCAAGGTGGAGCAGCACTGTCCGTTGCAAACTGACGCGTCCGATGAGAGATCATGGTTGACAAGCAGCCAACGTTCTCGTCGATCTCTCATTTGACCAGCGCGAGCTGTCCTGCACCAAAACTCGAACAACACGACGCAAACCAAGACGCTCATGTCGCGCAAAACGATACCGTCAATAATCAGCGACAATGTGGCTGGTCGCTCGACAGCAAGCCTAGCTCCAACATCCGCAAAATGGACCGCGAAAATCCGACCAGCATTGTCCATTGCGACAACAACACCCAACCTTCCGACAGCCATCTCAAGGTCAAAGTCGACTCGCGTTTCGGCTGATGTGCAACGAAGGGACCAAGGAGTGTGCCCGGGCCATTTTCGACGTCGAACTGCGGGTCCGACCAGTGTCGTCGGAACGGCCGTTCTTGTCCGCCGGGAGCACGTGTTATCATTGGGCGGCCCAAATGGCGTACCAATACGGATACCACGCCGATTCTCCGATGGCCCTGGTCGCACTTTTTCCTTTTTCTTGACTTGGAATCTGATGCTCTTGCTGGCGGTGTTCCTGCCGGCCGTGACTGCCGAGAATTTCACGCTCGGTGTGCTCTTGCCGCTGTCCGGTCCGAGTATGCATTCTCTTTCTGGGTGGAGAAACTGCACGCGGGAAGAGAGAAAACGATTTCGCGTCTCGACAATTGGACTGACGAGCCGTTGTTTGCAACGCAGCGGTCGGCTCGCGCATGGTTGGCCAGCGAATCCTGTCGGTCCTGAACTTTTCGATTCTGCGACTGAACCAGAACTTGGCCAACCCGCTCGGTACGCTGGCGATCTGCAATAAACAACGTGTTGTCCTCACAATAGCTGACGGACAATTTCGGGTGCAGGCCACAATTTCTCGCTTCTTGTGGGCGACACACAGCTCAACCCGCGCGTTGGGACCGACCAGGCCTTGTCGCTTCAAGAGCAGGGCGTCGTTGGGTTGATTGGCGAAGTGAATTCGGCCAATTCTATCCCGATCGCGTATTCGAGTATGTGTGTCTTTTCCTTTTCACGATGTCCGACGATTCCACTGTTAAGTGCCTTCTTCTTCTCACGCGGTTCTTCTGGATCATCTTTTGCCTGGTAGCCGCGACCACGCAACTGTTCCAGTGTTCGGGTGGGTCCACGGCCAATACGCTGTCGGACAAGACGGCGTTTCCCAACTTTTTCCGCTTGATCGGATCGGATTCGTACGTGCTTTATAGTCAAGAATCTGCGTTGGACAATGATCTCATGGTCGTATTGGACTCGTTGTAGTTATGGCGGTGCCGTGGCTGCTGCGACCATCAAGTACTTCGGCTGGGAGAGCGTCAACGTTGTCGCCTCGGACGACGCGTACGGTTTGCCATGTTCGTGGGTCTCTCGTCTCTCCCGACCGCGACAAATCAGCGCGGCTGCGTCTCTGCAAAACTGTCCACCTGACCGTCTTCCCCCCTCTGCTCTGCTCACTCCTCTAGTGGCCCAAAAGTTCCAAGCCGAAATCGAACCGCTCGGGATCCAACTCGCCTCGTACTCGCTGATTGGAACCTCGCAAACCGCCGCCAACGTGGCCACCATCCTCAAGACGCTCGCCTCCTCCCCATCGCGCATCAACGTGCTCTTTGCGCAACCGACGCACGCCTACCACCTGATCACCGCCGCGATTTCCGCGGGCCTGTACGGTTCCGGGTGGGTCTGGACGGGGTCCGAAACACTCAAGACCATGTCGGCCCTGTTCGGCACGCCGCCCATGACGGGTATGCCCGTCGTCGACACGGCCTTGTTCGACGGGTTATTGGTCGCAGCGCCGCGCGAGGCGGAGCCGGGGTTCCCCGCCTTCGACCAGTTTATCACACAATGGAACACGGCGTTCCCGGGGGCCGCGTCGGATCCGAGCACGTGGGCATACACGCTCTTCACGCAGTCGTGTCTCGAAGCGCAGGTGCGCGGGGTCTTGAAAATGGTGCAGATGTTTGGTGCGCCAGCGGTCATGGCAAGGAATTACTCGGCGACGCTGGCCGAGTTTTTGGTGCCCTTTGATAGCGTCACGGGGCCCGTCACGTATTCGAGGATGGGTGACCGGTTTGGGTACGGGGAAGTGTGTATATGTGTTGTGCTTTGCACTCGGTACTGATTGTCGGATCCGACCATGTAGCAACTTTGTCCTGCTCAACTGGCGCAACGGGTCGTTCCGGTCAGTCGTGAAAATCACCGACGCGCTCGACTTTATTCCGCAAGCGCCGATCCAGTGGCCGGGCGGCGTTCTCAACGGCACCGTCCCGCAATGGGCCGCCGTGTACCCTGGCGTGCTTGTCCTGTGGTCGAGTCCGTGGACCGTCGCAATGACGGCGGTGTTGGGCGTGAGTGTTACTGTTGTCGCGGGTACCTGGGCCGTACTCTTCACGGCACGCAACTCGTATCGGATGCAGGAACTCGGGATGCGGTGGACGTCGCAGATTTTGCTGGGCTCGTTTGTGTCACTCGCTGCACCGCTGCTCTGGGTTGGGATTCCGACAGCAGCGACGTGTAATGCGCGCGTGTGGCTGTTGGTTACGGCGATGACAAGCATGGTTGGACCGATTACGGCGCGGCAGTATGCGATTTGGAAGTGGCACGAAAAGTACGTTTTGGGCTCTAGGGTTCCAAAGGCGAGGAGTTGGCCTAACGGTACCGTGCTCGATGTAGCCCGATTTTAGCCAAGGGGATCACGACGCTGCAGACGCGCACGACCGCAGTCGCGCTCTCCTACGGTCTGCTGTGCGCGATCCCAATGTTTTTTGCCATTTTTGCGTTCCCGCTCGCGGTCAAGACGACAATATCCAACTCTGCCACCGAGTACTCGTGTTCGGGGTCGTCCAAGACCTTGGCACACGGGATTTGTCTGATCGCGGCGCTTTCGATGCACGGGTGTGCACCTCGTTTCTTCCACTTCAACCCCGTTCTTTTTCCAAGTCCCCATTGATGCTTTCTCACCGTCCATAGCATCACCTGCGGCCTCGCCGTCTATTTTGCGCGACAACTGCGCCGTACGCGCCGCCGCAACACGCAAACGGCCTCGCTCTACTACGCGATCCGGCACTTGATCGTCTCGCTGGTCTTGGGCGGCGCCAGCGCCTACTTTGTGCTCGGGTCGGTCAGCTACCTGTTCCTGGTCATGTCGGTCGCGTGCGTCTACATGGTGATTGGCGTGGTCGTCGCGCTGTTTGGATCGCACGTCAAGCAGATCCTGTTCCCGAATACGCGTAACCAGTCGGCATCGTCCTTGGCGATTCGCACGGGACGGACCGATAGCCAGAAACCGGGTTCGGTGAACAGTGCGCGGCGGTCAGGGCGGTACAAGGGGCGCAACGATGATTCGGTACGTTGTGAATGAGATATTCGGGTGCATGGCTCAGGGTACTGATGTTTGACTCTGCGTTGTGCGTAGAAATTCACAGGGTCGTATCCAGTCAAGATGGGCACGGGCCCGTTCAGTCGGTGGAAACGCATGGAGATCAGTTATTTCGCTCAGCAAGGTACGTGTCCACCCTCATCTCACCCGACCCCCCTTCTTGATTTTCTCTCATCGGCGCGCCGTCGTCCATCCGCACAGAACTCATGATGTTCGCGACCGAGGCGCGACACCCGGCCCTCGTTCTCTTCCCACGACACATGCACGTGCACGCCCTCGCCAAGTCGCTCGTCATCCAGCTCACGCCGATGCCGGTGCTGCCCGCGGCACCCTCACCCGGCACCACCCCCGCACCCAAGCCAGCACCCCCACTCGTCCCCGTCCCATCCCGCGTCCAGATCCAAATGTTCCACGCCGACGACTTGGCCGCATGGCGCAGCAAGCTGCCCGGTGTGCAATCGGCGCGTACGGCGCGCACCACCTCAGCTGCGGGCGTGTGGGGTTCGCTGCGCGCGGCACTACGCCCGAGACCGACCGTGCCCGAGTCGGAGGTGGAGATTTTGGGGAACAGTAGTACAAGTTCGGCACGGTCGAGCGCCGTCGGTGGTGTGGGGGCGGCGGCGGGACGACGCGTGTCGGCGTTCGTCGCGTCGTCGGCGATGCACGTGCCGGAGTCGACGCTCGGGAGGGTGAGCATGGCCACGTCGATTACGGTGGGGGCGCACTCGGCTGCAGGGAGCGGGACGCCGGCGGCGAGGTCGGCGGCACCGCTCGAGGAGGTCGCGGCTGAGAGCGAGCCGGAGGAGGAGGAGAGGGTGGATGGAGCACCGGTGGCGCCGCGGAAGGGCACAGGAGTGTCTACGGCGGAGGAGCAGAGGGGTGGAGAGACTTGAGCGTGGCAGACTGGATCGGAATAGTGCACTTATGACGGTTATTTTCGAACAAGGTTGATGTTTTGCTGATCGGGCCATTGGCGGTTGGATTTTTTGGGCTGGGGCGACAGAACGCATTGGGAAGCGCTCCACGTCGAAAACGCGTGGTTTGCGCAGATCACACCCGACAGCGAGCACAATAACATCCCGCTCCCACGCTCCTCACCATTTTGCCGGACCAGCACACGCACCCAACTTGACGCCGTCGGTCGCAACTAGAGCGGCCGACGTCCCGCCCAGCGCTCGCTCTTCGACGACCTCGTTTGGGCCGACCAGGCGCCCCGATTCCGCTTCGCCGCCTTGCAACCATAGCAGCACCTCGATCAACGACAACGACGCTCGGCACCAGCACCAGCACTCACAAGACGCGCCATGAGTTTTCTTTTCAACAAGTACGCGCGCCCAAAAACGCCCGGCGACGTGGTGCGCGCGGTGCGCGAATACGTGTTGCGAATGGACACGCTTGGACCCAAGGTAATTTGCAACACTCAACCACATCGACAGCAAAAGGAGAACAAATGACTGACAGTGCAAAATATTTGTGCTGTCGATGGCTGCTAGGGCGTCGAAGAAGCGAGCCGCGACCTGGCGCGTTACCTCGCGCAAATCAAGTACATGGTGGTCGGCACGAATGGTATGGTGCTGGATCGACAATCTCGACGTACGATGCGGTCCCTTTGACGCTGAGCCTGTTTGTAGATGCACCGCCGTCGCCCGAGGTGGTCGTCGCCGTCGCGCAAGAGATTTACCAGCAGGATTTGTTGACGCTGCTCATCACGCACCTGATCCACTTGGACTTTGAGGTACGTGAGTGGTTGAGGCCGTTGGGAATCGCTGCTCGACGTTTGGGTGCTGATTGTGCAATTTTCCGATACTTTAGACGAAGAAGACGGTTGCCGCGCTTGTCACCCATTTGATGCGGCTCCAAATGGGCCACCGATACCCGACCGTCGAGTACTTTGCTGCACGGCCCGATCTGCTTGCGTTCTTGATCCAGGGGTTCGTGTCGATGCGTGCCTCGTGGCCCTTTGTCTCCCAGCAAAATGCGCTGACTTTGACCCTTGTAGCTACGAGAACCCCGAGGTCGCGCTCAACTGCGGTGTCATGGTCCGCGAGTGCGCACGATCCAAGCCGCTGGCCAAGACGATGCTCGCGCACCCCATCTTTTGGAGCTTTTTCAGCTACGTACAGTCGACCACGTTTGATACGGCCAGTGATGCGTTTGTGACGTTCCGAGTACGCTCTGGTCATTTCCACGCCATTGTCCCGTCAACGCGCTCAACTCACTGATTGTTTGCTGGGCTAGGATCTCCTGACACGGCACACGGACTTGGCGACGGCCTTTCTCGACGCCAACTACGATGCGTTCTTCGAGCGGCACACGCAGCTCATGCACTCGACCAACTACGTGACCAAGCGGCAGTCGATTCGGCTGCTCGGCGAGCTGCTCACGGAGCGGTCGAACCACCAAATCCTGATGCGGTACCTGGCGTCGACCGAGAACTTAAAGGTGATCATGAACCTGTTCCGCGACCAGTCGCGTAACATTCAGTTCGAGGCCTTCCACCCGTTCAAGCTGTTTGTCGCCAACCCGCGCAAGACGCGCGCCGTCGCCGACATTTTGATTCGGAACCGCGACAAGCTCATGACCTACATTTCGAACTGCGTGCCCGACATGATTGGTACGCTTGAGGCTCACACTTGCCCTCCCATTTTGTTGATCACGCTGATCTCACCGCTTGCCGACTGCTCTTCGCACAGGCAACCAACCCAACGAGGACAAGATGCTCGTTTTGGAAAAGCTCGCCGAGCTCAGCGGCGCTTCGTCCGAGCCGCCGTCCTTGTCGGCCGCGTCGCACTTGGACAGGTCGACCGTCTCGTCCAACCCGGCGGCATAACCTCGTTCCCGCCTGACTTGGTGATTACCCTCTCTCCCCACTCCTCGAATACCCGTTCCCCACCCCACGATGCTTGCAACCTTTCTCGACTACCTCTGCTCTTCGCGTTGACCGTGTCCCAGCCGACATGTTTGTGATTTCGTCTGCGATCCTGCTGTTGATGCCCTCGTTCTTTTGTGCTGTCGTCCATCCCGTTGTTGCTGTAAATAATCGTTTGTCTTGTTTCTCCAAATCATCGTGGATGAATGCAAGTATTTACAATGCTCCTTCAGCCTGCCGCGCACTCCGTCAACCACGCCGTCGCGGCATTCCTCGTCAGCTGGTCGCCGCCACCAACCCCTCCCTGCTCGGCCCTCCCTCCATTCACATTCACTTCCCAGCTTCCATCCACGGAACCGCGTCGCCAGCGCGCAGCCCCCCCCTCCCCCCCTCCATCTACTTCACCCACCTTCACGGCGCGGCCTGCACCTGCGCCTTGGCCGACGCCGCCGGGTTCCCTGCACTTACTGGCGGCGCCGTTGCGCGCGGCGGTGCTGCAGCACCAGCGACAGCGGCCTTGACGACCGACTGCGGCGCGAGCTTCCCCGGCCCGACGAGCGGGATCCCTGCAGCCGCGTCAGCCGGCCGCCCCGCGGCCTTGGCGAGCGCATAGTCGCCCGAATCAAAGTACTTGCGGCGGTCGCGCGCACTGCGCAGCCGTGCCGCCGCGGACCCGCGGTTCGGGATCGCGTTGCCGTACTTGGCGCGCAGTTGCTGTTCCTGAGCGGCGATGACCGACGACTTGGCAGACGGCGATGCGGCAGTGTCCTCGGACGCGGAAGAAGCGGGGGCGGAGGTCACAGTGTTGGTCGTGCGGCCGTCGGCCGGCGGCGAGGTGGTGGGGCGGCGCGCGGTGGGGGAAGTGGTCAGCATCTTGGTGTTGGCGAGCGAGTTGTGGGCGCGTCGGGCGGAAAGAGCGTGTGAGCGTGAAGTACGGGGAAGGGCGCGTCAGCAGCGAGTAGATCTTGGTGTCGGTCGCGTCGCGTTGCAGAGCGGCACGGCACGTTGAGTATCGCTTAGGGCGTCTTTGGCGCTGCGAGCCGAAACGTTGGCGTCGTCGCAGTGAAGCACGGGCGGTCGCGGCAACTGAGATCGTGCGTGCGCGGATCCGTTGGAAAATGAACGGTTTTCGGTCGCGGAAATGGGCTCGTCGGTCGGCAGTAGCGGGCGAGAAATCAAACGCGTTCTCTACGTTAACAAGTCCTTCTGGTTGGATGGATGATTGGTTGAGAGCAAAGGCCGACGGGCGGGCACCATCAGCCTTTATACGTCGTCCCCACACGCGACCCTGTCTCGTTGGCACGGCGCGCTGCTGCCGCCATCTAATTCCATCAAATGAACCAACTGGTCGGCGCGCGTTATCCGTGTGGGGCACCGTGCCAAGACACGGTGCCTTTGTGCTCGAACCGGCCTTCCCTGCCTTCCGCAGCACGCGCGCATGCACAACGGGAGACTTTGCTTTGGAAGGCAAACACGACCGCCCATCGCGTTGCTGGAGCACCAGCAAAGCAACCGACGATTCGCAACGAAAAGACGATTCGCCACCGCGAACATGCTGCATGGCGCGTGTGGGGAGCGGGGAACGCGTCGCCAGCCGAGGCCATGTGGGAGGGGAACAGATTTGGCGCACTCACGGGGAGGGGCGGCACTGGTCATTCGCGTTGCACGTTTCCGCGCGCGTTGGCCGCGCGTTGCATGTGCATGACGCGACGACCCACGAATGCCAAACGTTGAGCAATCCAAACGACGTTGACGCGACCGTTGGCGCGACGTTGGACGGCGAGCGCGAGCCAAATGCAGCACGGCTATTTATTTCATGTTCGTTTGTGCATGTTCGCAGCAGCATGACAGCGACGGCCAGTGACCAAAACACCGCCATTGAAACGGCATCGTCCAGCCGCCTGGGCCCGACACACATGGCAAGATTGCTGGTGAATGGCGATTGGGCTTCATAGAAGCGAGTGCGGGCCAAGCCGAGAAGTGTCGAGTGGTTGGTGATGGTGAAAGGTCATGCAACTAGTGACGGTGGAGATGGTGGACCAAAAGTGGAGAGAGGGAGACATGGCCTTGAGGGAGACATGCTGATTGGCCAGGCGTGGCCCGTTCTCAGATGGGCCAAGATCTGACGCCCAGGAGCCCCGAATCGAGGTCGGCCACGACAGGCCGAGGAGTGGCTGGACAGACCGGCACCAGATTATCCGGCGATATGGTCAATTCCTGGTGTGATTCCCCCTTGAAAAGTAGAGGGGCTGGAGACGGGAGTTGTCATCTCCCATGCTTGCGGGAGACGCAGCAGCTTCGACTCGTTTCGGGCAGCTTTGTGCGCGGTGCCTGCCCGCCAAGGGAGGAACCGCGGGAATGATGATATTGGCGGTGATCGGCGACACGACGGTGGCAAACAGATTGTATTTGTGCCCCGAAACAAATCACTATCACAGCATCCGCGGCCTCTTCCCCACATGCATCGCACCGTCGGCCGCCGGTGCCGTCGCTGCCGCACCCGCAATCCCCCATGGGGCAGCCGTCTTCTCGCGCGCTGCCGCAGCGCGTGCAATCCCCGCTTCTGCGAGCTCCGATGCGCGGTCCGCCCGCCACGGACACGCCGGCGCGTACTCGCACACGCCACACTTGAGCGACACGTCGCCGAGATCGTGAACGCCGCGCGCGCACCGCACGCCCGTGGCGAGCGCCAAGAACGACTGGATCCAGAGCCGTGTCGCGTCGGCACCCGGGAAAGCGCAGTCAACGGAGCCGATCAGCGACGCGTCACCCTGGTACAGGTAGGTCACGCGCATGGTCGTGCTGACTGGTGGGCCCGCAACGAGGTCGATGAGCCGGTCGCGCCAGATGAGAATGTCGCGCAGGGTCGCGACGGGTGGCGGGGGCTGCGAGCTGGCGGGCGAGGAGTTGAGGATGTCGGTGCGGTGCTGGAACCCACCGGCAAAGTCGAACAGGTAGGTCGAGTTGAGAATATGGTCCTGGATGTCGCTGTAGAGCGGGCGGTCCGGGTCGGCACCAAGCGCCGCGAGCAGCGCCAGGCCGTCGGTTAGCGAGTCACGGCACAAGGTCGCAACAAGCATGACGCGGTAGACAGAGAGTTGCACGCGCGCCGTGGCGCGCTGGGCACGCGGTGGTAGCGACGGCATCCGTCGCGTCTTGTGGTCGGATACGACGTAGTTGGTCTGGCCCGTGTCAGTCTCGGTGCGGTCGATTTGGTCGACGATCCCGGACAAGACGACACGCGTGCCCGTGGCCTCGTGCGTGACGAGCTGGTGCAGCCGAAGCTCGCGCGTTTGGCCACATGTGAGCAGTTCGTGCAGGCCAAAAGTGGTGGCGAGGAATCTGGTCGATTGAAACAAATGAGTGATGCGCTTTTTATTGTCACAAGGCAGGTCCAGTCGAATACATACTTGAGCGCCAAGTAGTCTTCGCGCGTCTTGGCCCGGACCTTGATCTTGGGGTGCAGCTCTGTCTCGAGCTTCTCGTGAATCTGGTGGCCACGCTCCCGTGTGCGTTCCTGCTCCACGTCGCGCGCGCACCCAAACATAGCCAGCACAGCCTCGTCGCGGCCGACAAGGCGGCGGTAGAACCACTGGAGCTCGCACCACTCCATTTCCGAGATATCGGTGACCGACACGACCGGTAGCCGCTGTACCGGGGCGGTTGTGATGGATACGGCCCGTGGGCGCGCCCGGGAGCGCGAGCGCGAGCGCGACTGCGTGCGAGCGTCCGCGGCCGGATCCGAGGTGCGTCGGTGCGACTTGCGCTTGGGTTGTGGTTGCAGAAACTCCATGGTCCGCGACGAGAAGAGCGGGTATGGGCGCCGGTGCAGCGCCGGGAGCTCGCCGCGTTCGGTGGCCGCAATCAACCAAGAGCTTGGGTCTTCAATCAGCGGCGTTGGGTCCTTGCTCGGGAGGTCAGGGCACGGATCAGCCAAAACGGCCTCGTCCTGGGCGCTACCGGCGCCCTGGCCGGGTGGAGAGTCCTGTGCTGGTATCGAGCTATCGTCAATGAGGTGCATTTCCGGCCCCAGAGCGCTCGTTGCGGCGCTGCTGTCGGATGTTGGGAGCGCAGACAGGAGACGGTCGGTCTGCGTCAGCGCGAGCTGCCACCACTCGTCCGTATCAATGCTGCCGTCAAATTCGTCAGCATCTTTGTGCTCGTCAACGTCTTGACCTTCTCCACCGCGAGCAACGGCGGCAGGCATTTCTTGATGTGCGTGCGTGGCCAGGAGACGGTCGGTCTGCTCAAGGGCTTGGTCCCACCATTCCGCAGGAAACGAGCCAAACTCGTCACTGTCGTCGCTACAGTCGTCGTCATGTTTGGAAGTAGCAGTGGCCATCGTTGATTGTCCCCGCATGCATTCTAGTTGGCCAGCGCCAGCAAGCACAGCGGGTGATGAGTCGTTCGGGTTGGGTGTAGCGGTCAAGGCCGGATCGGCGGCGGGCAGGCTGGTGTCGAAGCTAGTGCGCGCCGGCGGCGACATCGCAAAGGCGGGCGGCGCCTCGCCGTTGAGGTCAAACAAGTATGCGCAGTCGTCGCGACCATCGTCACGGATGTGGAGCAGCTCGTCGAGCGGCGCAGCGAGCACGCTCGCGGGCGAGTCTTGGTCGGGCGCGGCGAGCGCGGCGAGCACGGTGCGGTCCATTGCTGTGGTTGGCGGTGTAGGAACGTCTGCCGTCGTACAGCCCGCGGTCGTCGTGGTTGCGGTCGTGGTTCCTGGTTAGTGGTGCTGGTGGAAGGGTTTGTGCGGTGCGTGTTCTGCTCTCGGTGTGGCGGTGTCGCTGGCCTGCTGGGCGACCCGCAACGAAGAACCAGGCCACCGTTACACAGCAACTGGAAACGAAACGTGCGACCCGCTTCGAGCAGCCGCCACCGCGAGGACGACGTCGCTCGACGTCCCTGCGTGCTGACACCGTGCAACTGCCCGCACTCGACCACGACGCGCCGCTCCAGCTCTCTCGACCCTACAGCCACCTCCACAGCCACCACCCACAAGCAACGGCTCGCTCAAGTGCTCGCCCTGACCGGCCCAATTCGCTGTTGAACTCGCCCTCCCGTGCCAGTCGACCGCGCTGCCACCATGTCGGGCGCCGCGCGCGTCGTCAAGGCCGGGTACCTGTCGGTCAAGGAAGATGGGCTGATGTCGTTCATCTGGTCGAAGCGGTGGGTCGTGCTGCGCGAGCAGACGCTGGCGCTGCACCGGTCCGAGTCGGCCCAGCAGGCCGTGACACTCGTCTTCCTGTCCTCGATTGCCTCGGTCGCGCGCTCAGAGAACAAGCCCTACTGCTTCGAAGTCGTAACCAAGGACGGCCGCTCCATCCTCTTTGCCTGCAAGAACGACGAGGAGGTGTATACGTGGATCGAGGAGATTTACGTGCGGTCGCCCCTGACCTCGGTCTCGTCGCCCACCAACTTCCAGCACAACATGCACGTTGGCTTCGACGACCGGTCCGGCGCCTTCACGGGCCTGCCTGACACCTGGAAGTCGCTGCTCAACAAGTCGGCTATCTCCAAGGAGGAAATGGCCAAGAACCCGCAGGCCGTGCTCGACGTACTCGAATTCTACACCGCTGGGCGCCGCCACCGTGTCGACGACCCTGACGCAGCTGCTGCGGCCGCTACTGCCACGTCTGCGGCACCCACGCCCACCGGATCGATTGACGACCAGAGCTCGTCTGACCTGTCCGACCGCAGCCCCGTTACGGCGCCGCGCGGTGTCCCTCCGCCGCGCGACCCAGCCGACGCCTGGCGGCGGCACCCGACTGCTCCCTCGGCCGTTGGGTCGTCGACAGTCGGATCCTCGACCGACAACCTCGACCATTTGGTCGCGCCGCGCCGGCAGTCGTCGATTGTCGACCGCGACGCGGCCGTGCCCGTGGCCATGCCCCCAACGCGCCCTCCCGTGATCCCGCGCCAATACGACGCGTCAAATGACGCGAGCGACCGTGGTCGTGCCTATGCTGAGCAGCGCGAGCGCGAACGTGTGGCACGGTCCCGGTCGCGCGGCCCGCCTTCGGCCGCGGCCAACTCGTCGGCTGCCGCTGCCAGCAAGCTCGCGACCCCGCCGCCGTCGCCGGGTCGTCATCTCATGGCACAGCCGCCGGCGCTCCCGCCGCGGTCCGTTTCGCCGAACCGGCCAGGCGTTTCGGGTGCGCGTACACCTTCGCCGTCGCGGCACCACGCGCAGAACCAGCACCGCCCGCCGCCAGCGGCCCCTGCGCGTCCCGGGGTGGACCACGCTAAGCCGCCGCCCAAGAAGCCGACCAAGCCGAGCAACGCACGCATGACCCTGCCGCAGGTCCTCGAGCACTTGCGCGAGATTGTGTCGGGCGAGGATCCGTCCGTCTACATCAAGAAAAAGAAGATTGGCCAAGGGGCGTCCGGGTCGGTCTACATGGCGCGCCACGCCATCACGCACCAGCTCGCGGCCATCAAGCAAATGGACTTGTCCAAGCAGCCGCGGCCGGACTTGATTGTGAACGAGATTCTCGTTATGCGTGACTCGAAGCGTACGCCATTCGGTTCTCGTCTCGTTTCTGTCTGGTGAATGCGGTGTGCTGACCATTTCCGCTCGAAACCCCCCCCCCCCCCCCCCCCACAGACCCCAACATTGTCAACTACCTCGACTCGTTCCTCGTACACCGCGAGCTGTGGGTCGTCATGGAGCTCATGGAGGGCGGGCCCCTCAACGAAATCATTGACGCGAACCCGGGCCAGATCTCGGAGCCGCAAAACTCGGCCATTTGCCGCGAAGTGCTGCAGGGGTTGCGGCACTTGCACTCGTGCCACATGATTCACCGCGGTACGGTGCTACCCGTCCACGACGAACTCTCCTTTCGACGACGCTAACACATTCCTCTCTTTTCTTGCTCGCAGATATTAAGTCGGACAACGGTACTTGGTCGCGTTATTATGCTGAATCTCTTCATTGCTAAGCTGACCGGATCGTGCTTGCTGCTTCTTTCAGTGCTCATGAATCCGCAGGGCCAAGTTAAGATCACCGACTTTGGGTACTGCGCCAAGCTCACGGACGGCCAGTCCAAGCGCGCGACGCTGGTCGGCACGGCGTACTGGATGGCGCCCGAGGTCGTCAAGCAAAAGGGCTGTGCGTATTCAGGTTCACGTTGATCCGCGCCCGCTTGACTCCAAATTGACCCTTCATCCCACATTACAGACTCGTACAAAGTCGACTGCTGGAGTTTAGGTACGTGGCCGGCCAACCATGCCTGTCCCGCCGCCCCCTTCTCCACCCTGACCTCACCCCCTTCTATCCACTCAATAGGTATCATGGCCATCGAAATGGTCGAGGGCGAGCCACCATACCTCGACGAGGAGCCGCTGCGCGCGCTCTACTTGATTGCGACCAACGGCACGCCCAAGCTTAAGCACCCAGGGCAGCTGTCGGCTCTGTTCAAGGACTTCCTCGCGCAGGCGCTGACTGTTGAGGTGGAGCTGCGCGCGTCGGCTGCAGAACTGCTTGAACACCCGTTCATGGACCGTGCGTGCCCGCTCGAGGACCTGGCGCCGCTTGTGCAGGCCACCCGTCGGTAAACGTGGAAGCGCGCGTGGCCGCGCTTGCTTGCTGCTGGGGTTCGATTTTGTTGTTTTGTTTGCATTTTTGGCGGGGTTTGCTCCGATCTTTTTTTTTGTTGGCGCGTGTTCGTTCCACTCTTTTGTTGCCCGTGTTTGTTCCCTCATTTTGTTCGATTTTGTCTTGCATCCGGCTGTGCTGGCTTGCACCCGCATCACCTCTTTTGCACTTCCGCCCTATGGACACCATATCTATGTACTGTAGCGCATGATACATAGTCGACGGTTTGGTGGTTGATATTTTTGGAATCGACGCCGCCATCATCATTATCATCATCATCATCATCATCATCATCATCATCATCATCATCATCATCATCATCATCATCATCATCATCATCATCATCATCATCATCATCATTATCATCATCATCATCATTATCATCACCCGTCGCGTCCAGCGACCGGCACTGCATTCACGAGATCTCACTTCACAACTTCCAAGGCCACGCCGCTCGGCACCTCCACGCTCTCCCGCTCTCTTCCATCCTTGCCCACCTCATGCGTTGGCGACACGGCCTCCACGACCGTCTCGGACGTCGACTCGGGCGGCACCACCGCGTCTGGCCCCACAATCACCTCATCCAGCGGATCATCCCCATGCAGCAACGTAACACTCTGGAACGCAGCAAACGGGTCCGCCGGCACTGCACTTGCCGCGTCCTTAGCTGCACTCGCGCGCCCAGCGCCACCCGACACCCTGTGGCCGCTCCCAGAACTCGCGCGCCCGTTCCCGCCGCTGCTCGTCGACGCGACCACTCGTAGCCCCTCGCGCGATGCGGGCGCACGCGGTGGCCGCGGCAAGTGCGCGGACGTGCGATTTGGCGGCGACGACGAGAGAGGCGTCGGTGGTGGTGGTGTGTCTGGGACCGGGTCGTGTCCCGCGACCGCCGGGCCGCACCACTTGTCGAACAACGACGCGAGTTTCGCGCACGCGCCGCTGCCGCTCCCGCCGCTGCTCCTGCCGCCGCCGCCGGTGCCCGCAAGTGTCGGCGCCGACGCGGAACTCGTAGGCGCGGGAAGTCCAATCTCGCGCGGATCAAACGTCTCCTGCACGAAATTCGACACGCGGTGCGAGTCCTCGGACCGGATTTCGTACCCGGCCGCCCCCCTTCGAGTCACACCTCCTGGCACGATCTCGTCGGCGTCCTCGGTCGCGAGCTCCGCATCGAGCGCGTCGTCGGCGGGCAAAGCAGCGGCGATCGCGTCCCACTTATCGCGCGACGGGATCATGGGTGGGGTCATATTGCGCAGGAGCGGCCAAGCGAGCGACTTGAACCACGGGTGCGTCTTGATTTCGTGTGCGCCCTGCTTGGCGCCGAGTCGCTTGGATTCGGATTTCGCGAGAAGACGGCGTATAAAGTGTCGCACGGTCGTGGAGATTGGGTTGTGCGCGATCGGGAAGGAGAGGTCGGTGCGCAGGATGTTGGCAAAAGTTAGGTTGCGGTTTTTGGACCGGAATGGGGTGCGGCCGTAGAGGAGCTCGTAGCCTGGGTAAGGGAGCAGCAGGGAATGAGCGGGTCGGTCCAATGAAATCATGTCGTGGAGAGGGAATACGAACAGAAGATCCCACTGGAACAGATTGGGCGTGATCACGGGGTTAGCAATGAAAGAGGGAGAGTGGGACAGACCAAGGCGAATATCGAGAATTTACGCACAGAGTCCACCAATCGACGGCCTATCGGGTGGATAAGTCTCGTTAGATCAAGGTCCAGCAGTATCCTTCGAAAAATCGTGGATAACGTACCACACCATGACCTTCGCCACGAATGACCTCAGGGGCCAGGTACTCCTCGGTTCCTACTCGCAAATCCACTTTATCAACCAACACGCGTACCGTCTTCACCGTGTTGGGAGACGCAAACACGCACCGACAAACGAATTGGTCCGGAAATCGCGCGCGTACGCGTCCGTGTCCGGCTGCCCGTTGGCCCATGCCCACTCGTTGCCATTCGGATTCAGGCCGTCGAATCCCGTCGAGAAGGACGGTCGTCGTGGCGCGCGCTTGCTCAGGTCGAAATCGGTCAATTTGATGTGGCCGCTCGCGTGCATCAGAATGTTTTCTACTCACCGAATGTAAAGTCATCAGCTTACCCACCCGCTCTGCTTTGAACAGTTTCAGAGTCCAACGCACCAGGCTTCAAGTCGCGGTAGCAGATCGAGTTGAGGTGCAAGTACTCGAGCGCGAGTGTGACTTCGGCCACGTAGAACCGCGCCTCGTGCTCACGCAGCACGCGGCCGGGCCGTTTTTGCAGCGCGCGATAGAACTCGCCGCCGAGACAGTACTCGAGGACAAAGTAGACGTTCTTCGAGGTCTGGAACGTGTGGTAGAGCGTGACGAGGAACGGGTGGTTGCATGCCGTCTGGAATCGAATGAGGTGAGCCATCGCACTCGCCCAGCTCAACCAACGACCAGCGAACCCGTACCAAAATCTCCTGCTCGGTCAAGACCCGGTGAATCTTGTTGCGCTTGAGCATCTCGGCCTTGGACAGCACCTTCGCGGCGTACAGCTTGTTCGTGCCCTTGCGGCGCACGAGGTAGACTTTGCCGACATCGCCCTTGCCGAGCAGTTTGATCTTGATGAAGTGCTCGGGCGCGACCGCCGACGGCTCGATTCGGCGCACCGTCGACGCGGCAAAGCTTGCGCGCATCGTCAAAAAGTAGTCTGGTGGACCCGACCCGGGCGCGGCCGTGGCCAGCTTGGGCGCCGACTGCGATCGCGGAACGAGCGACGTCGTGGAACGTATCGGCGCGACATCGAGGTCCGGTACCGAATCGACCAGCGTCTCCGCGGGCCGTGCGCCCAACTGCGGGCCGGCTGGTACCGCCGGTTGTGCCAGCAGCGGCGCGCCCGCATCACCGGCACTTCCCGACCACGCGCCGCGCGCGGCGAGCGACGACAGGAGCGGATTTCGCGCAAGATGCGGCGCGACCGCGGCCAAGTGTGCGGCAGAGGGCGCTGGCGGCGAATGGGTGAGATGCGGGGCGCTTGCCGACGCGACGACACGCGCGGGCGTGCGGGCGGCCATGGCCGGTGGGATGATGGCCACGGGCGAGATGGCGGTCGTGAGCGAGGCGCGGCCGTGGCCGACTGGTGGGGTCGTCAGTCGCGGCAATGACTGGCTGGATGCGGCGGGCGGCAATGAGTTTGGTGCACCCATCTGCACCAATTGCATGGCCGACGATGACCGCGGACGGTCGGGTGTTCTTGCGCTTGCGGGCGCGGTGGGCGGGGTCGTGCCGCGGTCCATTTCGTTGGTACTCTCGGTGCGGAAGAGGGCCGAGAGACGGTTGGTGAGGCTGGTGCTGCTGCTGCTGCTGGTACGGTTGGTGCTTCTTGGACGCGGACTGGGCGCAGGTTCAGCATTGAGGATGGTCGCTGTTGGGTCAAGTGCAGTCGTACAGTTGGTGCTGGTGGCGGCCATGGTGCTCGTGCTTGTCGTGCTGCTGCTGTTGTTTGTGCTGGCGGTCGTGACTATGACAAGGGGCGAATCTGGGTGCCGGTGCTTGCCGCGGCTGTTGATTGGCATGGTGGCAAGGCAAACGACCAGTACGGTGAGGCCAACAAGCCTGCACAAAGTGTGTGGTCACTCCCGCGTGACTGCAATGTGGGGAGCGTTGAAAACAGAAATCGCCACCCTGTAGTGGGTGTCATGGTTGTGACCGCTTCGATCTGATAATAATTAATTTACAATCGGCCAGCCTGAAACAAAAAGAGCAACAAGAAGCCGAAAAACACACTGGCGAGCCACATGCACTTCTGCTGTACATAAACCAATTTGCAACTTTGGACATTGCTGACTGTTGAATACTAATGACAGTCAGCATTAAAGGCCAGTGTCTTGTTTCTTGGTGCAGCAACATCAACAATTTACATTGACAGCAGTGTGCTGCAGCAACCCAACATGCTCAGACCTGGGTCGCTCATGAGTCACTTGTATTCTTGGGCCTATACATATATGATTTTTGGTTGAGAACACATCACCCATCAGGTCCAGACATGCACTGAAAGTAGGGGGGGGGGGGGGGGAGGGAAGTTCAAAAGGATCAGGAAACCAACAAGTATGTGAGTTTGTGGCCCACTGTATCAGAGCCTCAAGTCACAGCCTTGCTCTGATTTGCCATGAAGCAAATTGGTGGAGAAAGGGTGGTTCTTGCTTTTGCTCTGTTTTCTGCTCATTTGGGCTTGATGAAAATGTATCACCTGAAACCCACACCACACCACAACTTAATTTGCAAAGAAAAAGGCAAAAAGAAACAATATCCTCTACCACTCAAGCACTCAATGCAGTGTAGAGGGGCCTCCTCAGCTGTGTGCAGGCGGCTTGCTGGACAGAGGACATGGGGTGGAGTCAAGTTATGGTGAGAGTTTGTTGCCATTCTTTGTGTTTTGGATTTGTCTGCTTCAAGCACTCAACTCCAACTTCATTCCTGTCACACATTGGCATGTAGTATCAAATTCTTGCAGCAAGAGTCTCAGCACATGACAATCAATGTATCAACATCATGACAACATGAACTAGTCAGTCAGCTCAAGGCTGATTCCTCTTGCCAGTCCAAGACATGAATTTCTGGTCAGAAGAGCCTGCTTGGGGCATTGCTCCTGCTCCTAGGCATTCTGGTGGCGCCAAACATGCATCACATTATGAAAAGAAAAATGGGAATGAATCAAGTACATTTTGGCACAGTCAAATAAACAGCCCTGGACACCCACAAACATACTGTGCAAATACAGCCCTACCCACCCAACATCTTCATGGCCTGTGAGCAGGCCCATTGGCATGCAGTGCACAATGTGCATGCAACTCCATAGGTGCATGCCAGTGCACAGGCATGCTCTCTCTGCAATATGCACCACCACATGCTGCAACACAAGATGGCACTCCACATCCTCAATTTTAGTTCCTGGCCACTGTGCTGAGCACCATCAGGATGAACATGGCCACTTTGAGCAGCTCCTTCTTGGCAGTGAAGAGCAGTGTGGCCATGAGCACTGACTGCACAATCTTGGTCTCAATGCCCTATTGGAGACCCTTGATGCCCTCCCACTTGATGATCTTGTGGAAGGCATCCATGACTGAGACATACCATGCTGAGTCATTGGTCCTTAACTGCTTGATCTGCATTCGAATTTCAATCAGCCAAGACTGACACAAACAGGCTCACACTGACCCTGCCTGATCTACCTGACTCACTCACTGGGAGCTGTCACTGATGGTTCAAACCAGGCTACACCTGTGCTAACCCCCAGCTGCCACAGGTCACTGCACCATCTCCTTTTTGCTGCACTTGCCAACTTCAAATCATATCATGACCAGGGCCCTGATCCTCTCCACCACCAATCATGGTTGACAACAACTTTGCACTCATGGCCACTTATGACTGATTCTACATTGCCCAACAACAATGCTCCCACCTACTACAGCTCAAGCAACAGCCTGAACTGTGACCACTATGAGCTTCCTATGTCCCTTGCTGTCATTCTGTTGAGAACAACAACAGGCGGCCACCTGGGCCGACACGCTCCACTCATGTCTAGTGCAAAATGTGCATGCATCCAACACTGCTATGAACTGAATGTCCCTGTCATTGCACTGAACCCCCACTGCACATGCAACCCACTGACCACTGAGAAAACAACCGAATCCACCATGTTGACATGCTTGATAGTCACCCATGACAACCCCTCCACCCATGTGGACCTCTGTGACAGCTGCTGTACTGGTAGCTAAGGGTGATCAAACCAATCATAAACCAAAAAAGCGCTTATTTGCAACAATGCCTGCCCAAACACATATCACCACCCATGGCCAACATAACCATGACACACTCCTCCATGCATCACCTGCCATGCAACCAACACACACGCTTTGGGGCCTTGCCCTCCACCACATCCTTGGACAAACTGCCATCTGTCAGCCAAGAAAGCAATGATGTGTGACCCTTCTCACCCACTAACTTGAGCAGCTGCTTGGTGGACAAACTGACACCACTGGCCCTCATCACGCCAGCGCCACCACTGGATTCAAGGGCAGCATGCTTGACCAGTAGAATTGGGTTGGGCCCATTCAGTTCAAAGTCTAGAGATCAGGGGCCAGGCAAGCATGACGTCAGATGTGTGACTGTTGCAACTGGACCAATCAAGACAAAAATCACTGTCATAATCTGGGTCAGGGACCATATCCTTGTCAATTGCCAATGGTGGCAGGGTTGTGTCCTGCTGAGGAGCTGCATGTGCCAGTTTGGCCAAGATGCAGGAGGCTGCATGCCCCTGTACAGTGGTGGCCATCCTCAGGGCTACAATTGGTCTGACACAGTGGATTGTCAAACAAAAAGCTGGTAGGGGCATGGTGTGGGCGGGGGGAAGCAAGAACCAAGCCTGCACCTATACCAGCTATGACAAGGTGACAAGTCTGTCAGAAAACCAGCTGGAGAGGAGTGCAGAAATAAATGAGGTGGAGAGAAACACAGACCCATCCATGGTGCCAGAGCAGGGCATGTCATCCATGCCATGGACATGCTACCTGACAACAACCTTGAACAGCAAGGAAAAATTGACAGGGACAGAAACAGAATCTGCCACAGTCACACGAAATGCTGGTATGGAGTTGGCTGCATGCAACTGCAATGCAGTGCCCATCATGGTCACACCTGATGCCAGTGTGTTGTTGGCCACAACAGGGTGCAGTTGCTGCAATGCATTGCTCATTAAGTAGTCTTCAGCCAGGTCAAGGAACTTTGGCAACAGCAAGCAAGCAATGAGCAAGAAAAAGGTGCCACAACAGGACTGGCCACCAATTAAGTCAAAACCACAACAAGCCAACAGAATCTGCACAATAAAAACCATGGTTGCAATGATGGTGTACAGCATGCTGACAGAGCAGACCACCTTCCTTGGCCTAATAGGGATGTTCATGTGGTGTGGTCAGAAGTTGCCATGGAACTGCCAATAAGGCTGGTGGAGAATGATGTATGTGAGAAGGCCTGCACCCTGCTCTATAGACATGACCTGTGACCCAAGCAGAAAATCTGGGCAAGCTTTTCCTCTTTTGGCGCCAGATCATCAGGGACTGTCATCATGTGCACATGGACAAATTTGAGCATTTCAATGACATTGTGCCCAATCGACTTGCTGTCTGCCAGGACAGCAGCAGCATGCACAGCATGGCTGCATAGTGTGATCGACATTGTGCACTTGCAGCTATTGGTGATCAGGTTGCTCATGGGCTTGATGATGCCCAATCCAAGTGGGACACTGCACCAGACAATGGCATTCATGAGCTGCAGTGAGCTGAGCATGATCTTGACCTTGGTGTCAAAATCAAACACAATAAACGCTTGGAGCTTGTTGAGATTGTTGGCGTCAACATGGCCAAGATTTCCATTCAGGCCACCAGGGTCTGAGAATCTCATCAATGATTGCATTGTGGGGATCAAGATGGGTGGACGGACCAGCAACACCATCAATGACAACAGCAGCTGGCACATCAGAAATGGGCAGGGCAGCGACGCAATCAGCTGAGACAGCACCACCACAGGTCAGGCTCTGGCCGTTGTAAGGGGAGTAGCAGCTTATTGTGTGCAGGTAGAGAGCATAGGCCGCCTTGCAGGACATGGTCAACTTTGTTGACAAGTGGGGATGTGGAGGCATGCTGGAACTTGAGCACCAATTGTTGTGGCAGCGCAGTGCGCATCTTATACTGTTCCAGCCTGCAGGCTGACGTGGTGGAGATGGGCGTTGGCTGTCATCTGCAAGGAAGTCACTCTGTGCTGCTACTACCTTGTCTAGTCCGACCTCATGTGGTTGGAGCACGTTTCTGTCTGCTTTCATGCCCGGGCATGCTCCATAAATGCTTTTGTGTAGTGGTGCGTCATCGCGCGTCAGTCTGGTGGGCAAGGGGCTGCACGACATCTGTGGAATGTGGAAAATCATTACCAATGCATGTTGCTTACCACCATCTCTGCACTTTGGTGCACCCTGCAATGCGTTCTCGACGCATCCTCGACGCGCTCAAATGTGGGAGACAAATGTGCCTTGTGGGCATTATGGCCAGCAACGTGCTCAATGATCAGGTCGGGATTAGGTCGGGATCATCAACGATGGCAGGCGCTGTTTGAGCGATGGGTGAGCGTGCAACCTGCAAGGGTCGCGAGGCGTGGGAGTTTGGTGCTGAAGTTTCGGTGTTGGTGAAGATTTGGCCAAAGACTCCTCTCGAGACAGTGAGGAGCGCTGATCCCACGCTCCCAGGCATCTTGACAGAAGCAAACAGAGAGAACCATATACATTTCAGCAAGGTAAATTAAACAACCTCAGACGCCCACAACAAACCGTGCAAGCAAGCACCATCCAACATCCCAGGGCACGACGCGCGACGCGCGCGCGACTCTGCGGGTGCGTGCCAGCGCACGGGCACGCTCTCTCCACAACACGCGCCGCCACGCGCCACAATACGACACGGCGCTCCACACCCCCGACGCTTAGTTCTTGGCCGCCACCTTGCTGCGCGCACCGAGCACGGTCAGGATGAACACAGCCACCTTGAACAACTCCTCCTTGGCCGTGAAGAGCAGCGCGGCGGTGAGCACCGACTGCACGATCTTGGTCTCGATACCCTTGTAGAGACCCTTGACGCCCTCGTGCTTCAGGATCTTGCGGAACCCGTCCATTACCGACGCGTACCGCGCCGAATCGTCCGTCTTCGACTGCTTGAGCTGCATCCTCGACTTTACGATCAGGTACGGGTAGGTCACGCCGGTTGCCGTGAGCTTGGCGAGCGCGCCAAGCAGGAAGATGTCGAACGACGACAGGACGCCCGACCCACCGCTCGTGCGGCGAATTTTCTCGAGCCGACCGCGCGCCTGCTCGAAGACCGTGTACTGAATGATCGGGTTGATGACGAGAATGAGCGCCGGGATCAGGCCTTGCCAGAGCGACGCGGGGCCTTCCTCGCGAATCACCTTGAGGAACATTTCCCAGGCGCCGAGCTTCTTGACCGGTGCGCCCGACTCGTCGAGCGAATCCTTCTTGACGGTCATGCGCGTGTTGATGACCCAAATCGGGTTGGTGACGAGCACCGTCGCGGACCCGGCGACAGCACCGGCAATCATCGACTCGACGGTCGACATGACGCGGCGGCCCGAGGCGGCCAGGAACGCCGACTTGGTCGTCTCGTAGCACCCGTAGTAGACCCCGTTGGTGATGGCGATTCCAAAGAGCGCCGAGTTCATGCCCGAGAAGAGACCGGCAGGCCCATCCTTCTTGACGATCTTGCGCACGCCGTCGAAAAAATTCTTGTAGGCGTCGCCCGACTTGTCGTCCTTTTGCACTTGCATGCGCGACGAGACGGTGATCAGCGGGTAAGTCAGGACCGTCGAGACGATGCCGCCGGCGGCGCCGGCCACGGCGTGGGCCACGTTGTCGGACATGCTGGAAAGAGGGAGGGACGACTACACGCGGCAGAGAACGGGGGCGTCAGCGCGCGCGTGGGGACTGGAGGCCGATTTGAGCGCGAACACGCCGCAAGCACGCCGGCCAGCCGGTGCTTGCTTGGCTGGTTGGGCCGGTCGTGTCGATGCTGCAGCGTGCGTTGGCGTTGGTGTCGAGGTTCATACAGGATTGGTGCGCGGGCACGACTGGCTGGCAGGGAGAGAAGTGGTCGTGCAGAGCTCGCTTGCAAGACGAGGAAGGGAGCGCGAGCGAAGGCGGCACGGTTGGTTTTGAAGGTCGGCCGTCTTAGTGGTTTTTGGACATCACCACTCGGTTCGGCACCCCGCTTTCATTCCCAATGCGGTCACGTTCTTCTCTCCACCGCGTGGCGCACAGGGCGCCGAAAAACAGAGGAGAACCGAACCGGGATCGGCCGGTGTGAAAAGCGAAGTCGATGAAGTCATGGGCCATACCGGCATTATTACGCCGAAAACATATGGCCGATTGCGAGCTCTAGGGATGTATTTTACGTTCGCGTTGTAACCATTTCCAGGGGAGGAGGAACGAAAGGGAAAACGACAAATCGAAAAGGAAGAGAGAAGAGTAAGGGCGGAGAGGATTAAGAACGGCGAAATGAACGGCGTGCCGGAAGAGAGGAGGGAGAGGAGCACCGACGAGAGCAAGGCAAGAACGGGGGGTGGACAGGACAAACGAGGACATGGCGAGGAACACAGGACAAAAGGACCGAATCGAGGAGCGGAGGGGCGGCGGTAAAAGAAAATCAAAACAACAAAAAATAAAGCGCGACAAAACAACGCAAGACGACGACTTAGTAAATTTACACCTCCACGCCGCGCATCACGTCGATGTGAGCGACGACGACTCGTTGGAGCTCATCAGCGACATTTTCCGCCCGAGCTTCGACAGCGGGGGCGGATTCCCTGCTGCGTGTGCGCGCTCCTCGATCGACCCGCGCTTGCTCCCAACCGACGTGCGCAACGACCATGACCCGGACCGCGGCCGCGCCGAGGGGCCTGATGCGGCCGAGGAGGACCCACCGCCAAACCACTTGCGCAAGACTCGCGTAAACAGACCGCCGGGCTTGCTACTGCTGGGCGCAGCGATTGAAGCAGTCGAATCGGATATGCGCGGCTGTCCCGGTGACGAGGCACGCACGCTCGGTCGTCTCGTGGGCCACGCAGTGGGCGTACCGCCCGGGTCAGCAGCAGGGATGATGGCAGGGACCACGACTATGATGCTGCTGCGCTTGCGCCGAATCACGAGCGACGGCGTGCGTGCGAGCACATCCGGCGAACTGGTCGCGGGCGGTATGCGAGGCGACCCGATCCCGGACCCGCGCCGCGGCGGGAGCGGCGGCGATGCGCCTGGGGGGATATGGTCGGCGGCGATCAAACTGCGTCGTGGCGTCGAGTGCACTGAGATTGACGTGGTGCGTTCCGGTACACGGCGCAGAGGCGCCGCCGACGTCGCCGGCGCGACGACCACTTTACTGGACCTCGCAGTGCTGCCCGAGGACGCCTCGGACGCGAGGGACGCCCGCATTGTCGCAGTCGAATCCGACGCGTGAAGGGGTAGCGACCCCCCTGCGGCCGGCGGCAGCGGCGGCAGCGGCGCCGCCAGCCTTGCCGTCGACGGCTCGTCACAAATCGGCACACTGAGCACCAAATCCGACAAGGTCGGCGACGGCGGCGGTTCCGAGGGCGGATGTACTGGTTCCGGCGGTGGTGGCGGCGTTGGTTCCGCTGCGCGCGGGACCGGCTCCGACGCCATCGACTGCCGCGTCCACGCGGGCCCGACCGGTTCCGGCTGTTCCAGCTCGGCCTGCATGTCGAGCACGGTGAGTCGGTGCGTGGGAATGTATGTGAACAAGTCGGCAAACGCCGTGTCGACGTTTGTCTCCTCGCCGTTGGCTTCGTCGTGCTTGCCGGCCTTGTCCTTGCGCGCTTTGCGTTTCTGCTGTACGGCCTGTGTCGCACGCCGTGTCAGATCGTGCGCGGCTGTCCAGACGCGCCGCTTGGAGGTGACGGTCGACGTGGATGCGGATGCCGAGACTTGCGAGATCGGGCGCACGGAAAAGCACGCCAGCGTGTCCTCGACGACGTAGTCTGGGTCGTCGCCGCCCGGACCGATTATCAAACCCGGCGCGCTCGCGGGAGGCGCCGTCCCGCTTGACCCGGCCGACGGCATCGTCCCGCCGGAACTCGCCGTACGGTTCGTCGACCCGGTTCCATTACGGTGCAGCGAAGACGCACTAGACTCCGACACGAGTTCGGCAATACCCGCAGCCGGCGCACGAACACTGCTGCTCACAGCTGACCCAGTGGCCAACGAGCTGGTGCTCACCATCGTCGTGACGCCGTGCGATCCCGCGGGCACATCCGCCGAACCAGGCCGCGACCAATAGACACTGTCGTTGCGATCACGCCGTGGGATCAGCGGGACCGGCGCAACTTGGCTCCAGTCGGCCGAGTCCGTGACCGCCGGACTCAGCGCCGATACGGGACTGTCAGTCTCGGACCAGGCAATCGTGCTGCGCGCCTGGTGCGGGACGGTGGGTGCGGTCGGGGACACGGGCGGGGTCATGGGCGCGCTCGCACACACGGCGAGCGCGTCCTCAAGCGGGACTTGCACAAATGTCGGGGTCACGGACGAGTCGTCAGCAGGGAGCCATCCAGACGGTTGCGAGAGCCAGAGCGGCGCAAGATCGTCAGAGACGGGCGGCGTCGCGTAGTCGTCGGTCCAGAGCGTTGGCAGGGCGCCGCGCAGGACATGGTAGAGTGCCGCGAGCCACCGCGTGCGGGTTTGCAGCGAACGCGCGAAGAGATCGACGACGGCGTTGGGGGATCGCAGGCGCAAGCCAAAGTGCTTGTGTGAAGAAGACGAATCTGAGCCAAATTGGTTGGTTATCACACACAGGAGACCTTGAAAGGCACGATTCGGGAAAACATACCGTGGCTGGGCGCAACCAGCTCCGACACGTCCCACGCCGCGCCCGACTTGAGCTGCCAGACGTGCCGCAGGCATACTGGCGCTGCCCGTGACTATCCGGATCCGGTGGGCCGGGCTCGGCCGCGACGAGCGTGCCGTCCGAGAACAAGAACAGGCCGAGGTACGCCAACGGGTCCGGATCACGCGGCGCAGCCACGTTGGCGGGTGCCGACGCGGCGGTCACGGCACTGTCGAGCGACATCATCGAGTTAAAGATGGCGCCCGAGTGCAATCCGACCGTCGTGGCCTGGAACGCAATCACGGGTGCCGACTTTTGCGCTGCGAGTGTCCGGCGCGCCATTGATTGCGGCTGTGGCAGAGCGCGCGGTCTCGGCACATGGTCGCCCGATGAGGACGACGAGGAAGACGACGAGGTCGGTGGCAACGCGGCGGCGTGCAGGCGGAGGTACATGCCCGAGGACAGGACGAGGTGCAAGTGCGGCTCGACTTCGGGCGGCAGCTGGAGATGTTCCAGGGGCACACCGACCGACGGGTCGTTGGCAACGCAGGCCATGAGCGCGGCCACGGCATCGATGCGCCGCTGACCGTGGTGCAGGTCGTCCCACCACGCCGTCACGGCTAGCTCCGATTTGGCGCGCATCGTGGCAATCAGCGAGGACCAGCCTTCGCTCTCGCCCGTCGGCGCGTGGCACTGCGGAACCGCCGGAGCCGGCGCATGGATCGAAGGCGGCGAGTACGCCGTCGACGTCGGTGACGCCCAGGTCGTGGGCCGTTCAAGCGGCGACGGTGGAACGCTCGGCCCACCCGACGAGGATCCGGCAGCGGAGAGACTACTTGCTTTTGGGAGTAGAGTCAATGATGACGAGCGACGTAGCATGAACCGGGACCGACGGCGAACAATCTGCGGCTCGGCCGGCTGCGACGGCGCCGGCGCTGTCGCAGCCGTGGGTGTCGGTGCTGTCGTTGTTGTGGGTGTCGGTACCGCCGAGGTCTCGAGCGGGCCATCGCCCGCAGGAAACATTTGCGCCTCGAGCGACTCGCGCAACGGCGTGCCAATATCCAAGTCCGGCAAGAGCCGAAACTCGTTCGCGGCACTCTCAAAACTCGCGCGCAGCTTCGCGAGCCCGACCTCGACCGACGACCGGCGTCGGCGGAGCGGCGGAGTCGCTGTCTGCTGTTGCTGCTGCTGTTGTTGCGACGAAGCTGTGTGCACCGACACGTCCCCGGCCGACGATCCGGACCCGCGCGCCACCAGTCCACCTGCGCGCACGACCACCAGGGCCGTCGGCAACGTCCCGCGCAACACGGGTCTCGGCGGCACCTGCACACGCGTCCAAAATCTCCTCGCCGCGGCCCTCCGTTCAAACTCGCGCCGCTGCACGTCCACGGCACGCGCGACCGCACGCATCGTGTCCTTGGCGCGCGCAACGGCGGCCATGGCCACTTCGACGGGCACGGCGTGCGGCATATCGGCCGGATCGAGCGTGGCCGCAGCGGCAGCGAGCGTATCCTCGAGCTGCTGCAGGAGCAGGCCGTACCGCGTGAGCCGCTGCACGGGCTGCATGAGCAGGTCCGGCACAGTCCAGCGCTGGTGCGGGTCCGGCCCGAGGCCGGCACGGTCGCACCCAAGCCGTTGGCATTCGCGCTGCCACGCGGCCGCGAGCGCGGGGGGTTCGTCGTCGCCGAGATCCGACCTGGACGCGCTCGTACAGGATGGAGGAGCAGCAGACGTGGGTGGCGGGTGCGGTATTGGGCGGTGCATGGGATCGACGGGAGCGTTGGGTCGTGGTCGACTCGCGCTCACGACGCTCGTCGCGAGGTCGCTTTCTGTGTCCGTCTCGGCACCATCCGCTCGGGCAGCAGCACCGTGCGAACTCATCGCCCGTACAGTGGCCATGATGAGCGACTCTTTCGCGGCCTCGTGCGCGGCACGTGGAGCGCGTCGCCACGCAGCGACTGCATCGCCATGCGGTGCGCAGTATTCCGTGTAGGCAGCGACAAGCGCAGGCGCCGAGACGATGTGCGACGCTAGTGCCGATCCTGTTCCCGCGGATATGGAGGTTCCGGATCGTGCGACGGGTGGCAAATGCGGTGGCGGTGGCGGCACTTCGCGTGGGGTCGGGAATACACTCGCGACGAATATAGCAAGCCCAAATGGCCGCGGCCGGCGACAGGCCCCACTGCGCCGTGTCGTCGTCGTCGCCGTCGAGGGCAGGGTCATCCACGACCGAGCTGCCGTTGCGGAACGATGCCGACGAGCGCGTGGATGGTGGGAGCGGGACCGAAAGGGAAAGCGCGCGTAATGGCGACGCTGTCGGTGCCAGCATGGCGCGCGCAAGCAGCGCGTGCTGCCGCGCGAGGTCCGGCAGGCTGCGTACGAGCAGGACGGCATCTTCGGCGGGGATGGTCGGCGGGGCCGGTGTGGCTCCGACCGGGGCGTTGCTGTTGTTGGCACCATTACCATCGGCATTTGCCTCGGCATCACCGCCGGAGGCTGGCGAGCCTACGCTCCAGGCCGCGAGGAATGCGGGCAACGTCTACACAATCAAAACAAGAGCACACCACGTTCGCGAGGCAATGAAGCACATGCGCGGACGGACGACGGGCGGCTGGTCAATACTCGGCACCAAGAGACGCAAACAGAAGCCCTCCCCGATCCGGGAAGACTCTCATTCGTCCATACATGGGCCAGCGAGCGCATGAGCCTTGCGTAACGGCGCTCCGAGCACGTCAGTTCGTGCAGCGCGTGATCGACCTTGGCCCAGGCGCGGTCGCGGGCCCGGCGCGCAGCACGACGTTGAGCAGCGAGCAGGTCGGCGGGCACGCCGGTTGGGTCCTTGGCGGGCGGAGCCGGCGCGCGGACAGCCCACTGCGCGACTGTTGGCGTTGGCGGCATTGGCAGCATGGCGACGGGCAGCGGCGGGGGTGGTGGGGGCCGGTGGCTGCGGCGGGGGGTAGTGTTGGCATCGTGGGCAAGTACGCTCGAGGATGCGGCAGGGTGGCGGTTGGGGTTGCAGCAGCTGTTTTGAAGCATGGCGCGGCGCGCTGGCCGGTATTGGAACGGAGCGGTCCCACCGCGGCAGGTCCATTTTGGTTGCAGAGAGCGCCGCGCCCGCGGCGTTGGAGTGGAGCGCGAGCACGGTGGCCGCAGTGGTGGTGGTGGGAAGCGGGTGCACACAAGCGGGCGAGCCGAAGCAAGCTTGGAGGCCTTCCTTGCTTTCTCGTTTCTGTGCCTGGCCTGGGCGCAGCACGCCACCCGCACCCGATCGGAGGGCGCGCATATGGACCTGCCAACCATCCGAGTCCTATTTGGCCGATCTGCCGTCGTGCCAACACGTCTTCCGCTCACCGCCTTGCACAACCCCAGACGACACTGGATCACGCAAACGGGATCCATGACCGCTGCCTTTGCACCCGCGCGCACCCAACGGCATGGCGCGCGATGCCTCCCCTTTGCACGAGCGCGGACCCGTTTCGTGCGCGCGCTCGTCGCGGAACCCGTGGGCCAGACGCGCCTGCAGTTGTCACACCCGTGCTCGGTTGAAACGCGTGCACTGCTCTATTGACATCCTGAAATCCTCTCGACACGAACAATACAAAATGGGCAAAAGCCCGACGCGCCCGTCTGTCGCATTGGTCCGCCCCACGTGTCCGCCCCCTCACCCTCGATCACTGCCCGCTCCGCGACGCCTTGGTCGTCGTGCCCTTTGGCACTGCCGCCTGCTTGACCTGCCGCGCAAACGCATTCTCGTCCAAATCGCGCGCGCAAATCACCGTCGCGAGCTCCGGGTGCACCTCAATGCGCACGGCGCCATACGGCTCGTTCTCGCCGTCAATCACCAGGTGGCCCGTGCGCCGCGTCTTGCGCCACGCCGGATCATCGCGCGCGAGCCCCGCACCGCCCGTGTTCAGGAGCGGCGCTTTCCCGCCGTTCGTATCGGCACCACTACCGTTGGTCCCACCAAAATGGCGGTCAAACTCGGGGTCGTCTGGGTGGAGCGGAACCAGGGCGACGGCGCGCGCCTTGACGCGGTGAATGCGCGGGTGCAGCACGTGCGTGCCAGCGCTCTGGTCGAGCATGTAGGGCAGCAGCGACATGGGTTTGATATCACCGTCGGCCCAGAGCAAGTCGATCACGCCGTCGTGCATACGTGCGTGCGGCGCGCCATTGAACTCGATCGACAAGTGCGCGAGATTTTGCACGTTGACCATGAAGTAGCGGTTGGGCGCATGCACGGTCCATCCGGACCCGGCCGCTGTCAGTGCCGACCACGGCACCGTTGCAATTTGCGGCTGCGGGCCTACTTCCGGCACGTGCATCAGGTCGGGCGTCGTCTTGGCCGAATGCGCGGCGGTCGCGGCCGCCTGCTCCGAGTCTTCGTCGAGCACGTACGCGAGTCGATAACCGTAGTATTTTGGACACACCATCCCGTAAACGGCCCAGATGTCGGACCGGAGGGGGCCGAGCACGCGCAACACCTCCGAGTCAATGTCGAGGTCGGCAATGAACCCGGTCATGACCGACAAGTGCGCCATGCCGAGCCGGTGCGGGACCATGGTACCCTGCGGCGACATGCGGTCCTGGTAGACGGCCAGCATGTCGAGCGGGCGCGCCCACCCCTTGATCGCGGCGAGCACCGTCATGGCCGCCGAGACCAGGTTGAGCGAGGCAGCGAGTGCGTTGCCCGTGCCAGCGGCAATGTGCGCCAGCGGGAGCAACCGCGAACGGCCCCAGTCGAGACGCGACAGGAGACCATTCCAAAACTCGTGCACGATGCCGTCGCCGCCCACCAGAAAGGCGCAGTGGTAGTTGTCGATGGCGAGCGCTTCGGCAATGCTCGTCGCGTGGCCGGGACCCGTTGTGACTTAAGGAGACGCGGGGTGAGTGAGCGAGCCGAACACCACTCTCAAACGAACAGCTGTCCGACGTACCGATCAGCTCGGCCTCAACTTGGGCCACCTTGAGCAGCGGCAGAACCATCGTCCTGACCATGGATAAGGCCTTTCGCTTGCCCGAGAACGGGTTCGCCACAACAAGGCACTTGCCACGCGGTGCTACAAGGGCGGGCAATTTCAACCACCTTCAGTCTAACTGCCCGCGAGCACAGATGATAACCCCACACTCAGCGTACCTCGCCACCCGACCGCACGCCGCACGCGGTCAATCCACGCCGCTGCGGCCGCAGGTGACGCGGCTGCAAACGTCCACGACTCAAACTGCGGGTGCGCCGTGTCGACCAACTTGCGCGGGACCTTGTGGCGCAGGACATGGACGGCAAACCTCGACGCGGCCGCCGACTCGTGGCTGGTCGGCAACGGATCCTGCTCCATCTTGTCCATGAGCGCGACCATGCGCTCGAGTCGGCTCATGCACAGCGCGCGTGGCAGCGCAATACCCGCCAAGGCGCGCGTCACGTTGAGAACTTGGTCGCCGTCGATTTCCGTGACGACTAGCGAATGGAGCTGGCCGTGAGCATTTTCCCCATCGATTCCGCTGATTCGTTGTCGGCGCATACCCTTTCCGCTCTTGGCGTCGAGCACACGCAAGAACGCCGTCGCTGGCAGGTGCTGCAGCGGCGGACGCTCATGCTCCCACGACTTTGCTGGGTTCTCGGGTGGGAGGTCCATTGGCGCCCATTGCGGCGGAGTCTGTTCGGTGTCAGCCAGGCTGGCCCGGTCGACGACCTCCAGCCGAACTCGCCGTGTGCGACCGAGCAGCGAAATGAGCGTCAATTCGTCGCCCATAGTCGCAGCATGTCTCGGGACTGGGAGATCATGCATGTCCACCGCCACATCGCCGCGGTGGGCGAGCTTGGGGCTGTCGTAGGCCGGCGCGGCCGTTGCCTGCAGGTCGTTGAGGACAGCTGAGCTGGGCACGGCTGCGGGGGCAAAAATGGGTGACCCAGCCGCATACTGCCCGAGAAGCTGTTCCTCAACGTTGGCCTCGTCGTGCTTGCTCTTGGTTGACGACATGGTCTTGAATATGGTTCGGTGCTCAGGTTTCCAAGAGAAGAGGCGGCTTCACGGGCACCAGCGGCGAAACTCCTGCCAAACTCCAGTTCAAAGTCTGCTGAAGTCTCGTTCCACGTCACACCAACACACCCATGGCGCTGATGAAGTGTGCGATTTTGCACCAAACCTCAACGCGGCGCGATGTCAGCGACCAAAAGCGCAACTTTTCAAATTAAGACTTCAAATCAATATTTATCCTTAACGCGTCTCCGCGTGTTCGGCGACCGGCACGCCGACGGACGGTGGGCTCGTGCAGCCACTCTCATCGCCCGCGACCGCCGCACTCGGCTCGTCCGTCTCGCCGTTCACGACCCAGTCCAAGAACTCGGCTATGACGGCGCGGTCCGGCGCCTTGGTCGGCAAAAAATGGCCGCCCGCGTGCTCATACACGACCGCATTCGCAAACGCCGCGGCCAAATCCCAGCTGCGATCGGCCGGCACCCACTCGTCGGCACCGCCCCAACTATGCAGCGTCGTGATCGACCAGGGCGCAACAGGCGCGCGGAACAGCGGCGCCAAGTCGGGGTCGCGAGAGACGAACCCGGACGACAGAATCGCGAACCGGAACGGCGGATGCGCCGTGGTCAAGGGGCCATTGGGCGCGTTCGGGTGCATGCGCATCGCGAGGAGCGCGGCCATGCGCCATGGCGCCTACCAACGAACACCGCGTGAACTGATAGTTCCGGCGTCGCCGTCACCGCCGCTGATGGTGCAAGCAAGTTGAATTGATTCATTCCAGTCGACTTTACCAGCAGTCGTGACAGCAAGTTGTGCGTTGGGCAGCGAGGTCAAGTGTTGGATGCGATGGGGTGCGCAGACCAGACGCAGACCAGCGAAGAAACAAGTTCGCATGGCAACGTGTCATGTGAGGTCCTGTGGCCCAAGACACTTGAGAAAAACGACGCTGCAACGCCATTGCCAGCTCACATGCATCATTTGCTATTTTAGCCCGTCAACGAACGTCGACGGCGATGTGCCCATGACGAGACCGGCCAACAGACGCTTTGCAATGAAGATTCAACATTTTTTAAATAGTTTCAGCCTTGGCCTAGGCACGCTCCACAAGTCGTGACACTTCTGTTGCTGTTTTATCCTCGCTAGATTTTGGCCAAGAGAAATGACGAGACCTCAACAGCGTCGGGCGGACTGAACCGCGACTGTACATCGCAATATTTACCGTGTTAGAAAATAGCTGTCCTGATCTCTCTTTGTGCCTTGTATTGCTGCCTTTATTTCCAAGGATGTCTGCTCCTGTGGATGTGTTGCGTTCTTCCTGGCGCCAATGTTCAGCAAAGTCACATTTCACGTTTGTTGGTGTTTCGTCAAGCGATCAGCTTGATTCGCGTCACGCAAAAGTGCGCGTCGACGTCGCGCAGTGGGCTCGAGCGAAACGGAGACATTCGACATCCGAACGGACTTGAACCGCGCATCGACGACGACCACCAACACTTGCTGCAACTCTTGCTGCAAGAATCCATCGACGAGCCTGTCCAGACCGGATTGCAGGGACCGCGGTGCTCTATTTTGAAGTGGCCCAACACCGGCCACCAGGAATGGTCCCAGACGCGCAACTCTTCGCGGACATGGACGCGCTCGCCGTGGCTCTCCAAAACCAACTCCCGACCGACTTTCCGATTGCACGCGTCGATCTGCCGCAATGCGCACCATTTCCCGTCTTCTTGGACCGGCTGGCCGCGCTCTACTCGGATGAGGAGGTGGCATCGCTGCGCGCCACGTCCGACTTGGGCGGGCGGCCATTTTCCGCCTCCATATCCCTTTGCGGACGCGTCGCGGGTCTCGGTACGCGCGCCGTAGCGGATTCCTGCTGTAACCAGCTCGGGAAACTCATCAAAAACGCGTCGTCGTCACCCCCGCTGTAGTCGAGTTTCTGTTTGATGGACCAACACCGACCGACTTGACGTTTCCACCGGACGTGGTCGTGTCGGGCGTCGACTCGAGCTTCCAGTGCTCCTTGGCCGACATTGCCCCGTACTTGGTCCAGTGGAATGGCGCCACGGACGCGTCCAGCCAGCTGGTCGCCATCATCAAGCGCATTCGCGACCTGATCAAGGTATTTCGTGTTAGCCAATTTCGTGCACGTTCAACTCGACGCTAACGACCCCTTTCCATTTTGTGGTTGGCCAGGCTCATCATCTCGATCAGGTCCTGCGCTTCCCCGACGAGAAGATCCGGTTCGAAATGTCGACGTGTGCTGAAATCGACATGGAAGTGGGCATTTTCCATGACCACAACGAGCACTTGCATGCCGACGTGACGACAATTGTCATGGACCTGCCCGTGACCTACCATACGGACGCGCTCGACGATGCCGGCACGAGCGTGCTCACGGCGCACGTCCTTGTCGAGCACCGCTACGTGACGGATCCGGTCACGCTCGAGTTCACGCTCATGCACACCGAGGCGTCGCACTGGCTGCCGTCGGCGTGGATCGCGAGGCAGGACGTGTTCAAGTTCCCGAGCTATGCGCCAGACGTGCCGCTGCTCGAGTACGTGAGTATGGTGCGTGGCGCGCTCGCAGATGGTGTCGACGCGCTGTTCAACACGTTCCACCGCCGCAAGACATTCACGCAGCGGCTCGCGACCTTGTTTGCCGAGTACGTTCTGTGCATGGGGTTGGCTTGCAATCGGAGCTCGAGCGGATCGCTGACACTCTGTTCTTGTGTGTAGCTGCGTCGTCGAAATCGACACGACGCAATACGCCGAGACAACCCTCCTGCTCGAGTCGACCAAGCAAACGCGGTCGGTCCTGATCCTCGCGACCGTGCGGCTGCCCGAACAGTTCCCGCGCGAGCCGCCGACGCTCATTCTGCGTGCGCCGCTACACACGCAGGGCGATACGGCCGACGACGTGCCCACGGCCGGTGGCGGTGGCGGGTCCACGGCTGCGAGTATCCGGTCGTCGACGTCGAGCCGCGTGTCGGCGGTCGTGGCCGCGGCCGTGCGCGTGCCCGAGGTCGAGATCAAATGGAAGTCGTGGGCGTTTAGCTCGCGGTGGACGCAGGACGAACTCCTGAGCAAGACGCGCGTCTGGGTTACGGGCGAGGTGGACAATTTCGGGAATCGGTTGCTGTCCACGTAGGCCGCGTCGGTTGGTTGGTTTGGATTGTCATTTCCAACTCGATTTGATGTTGTTTGTGCTCGAAGCCACCGTTGCCCTTGATCGCGAAGTGGTGTGACGTGGACCCATCAACCGCTTCATCATGGCGAATTGTTCCTCGGCAACCCCCTCCCTCTCCATGGCACCGACCGTTCACGCTCCCATCTCGATCAGCAACACGAGCAACTTGCCGCAATGATGGCCACAGTCCCCACCGATCGCGCGTCTGCCGACGCGTTGCCGACATCGCGTCCGCCGGCGTCAAGCGCGTCGGCAAGCAGCTCGCCGCACGCCGCGCCGGCCGGCCGCGTTACCGCCGCGATCTTGCCCGGCGACGTGCTCGCAACGATCTTTGACCACGTCAGCGCGCGCTCGCTCGACCAGCTGCTGCGCTGCCGCGGCGTCAACAAGCACTGGAAGTCAGTGGTCGAGGGCGCGCACATGAACGCACTCTACCGGTCGCTGCTCACCAAATGGGGTGCCTCGACAACGGTCAACCCGCGGGCGCGCAAATTCAACACTCTCTTCTCGCTCGTGCTCAAGGAGTACCGCGCCGGCCGGTGCTGCGTGTGTCTCCAGCACACCAAGGCCAAGAATCTCGTGGCTGGGCGGCTCTACGGGCCCAAGACGGACGATCCGAGCTGCATCACGTGTCGCGTCAAGGTGGTGCTCAACGCGATCGCGATGCGCAAGAAGGACCCCAAGTGTTTCAACGCGCTGCCGTCGCGGCCGCTCCAGTTCGTGCACGAGGATACGCCGCTGCACAAGAAGGTGTTGCGCACGGTGCTGCACTTGCCCGAAAAGCTCGTCAACCAGCTGCCGTACTATCCCGAGATCAACCCACACAACCCGCACGGCGCGCCCATGCGGATTTTCGACCAGGACGTGGTGGAGAAGATTCTGTTTGCCGTCACGGGACACAAGGACACTATCCAGGTCGACTACGAGTCGAGCGCGCGCTGATAGAGTGTTGCGGGTGGAGTGCGTGCGGCACGGTTCCGATGTTGCACGAGAGGGAACGATTGACCTGTTCCAGACTGACCTGACCAGTCAAGTCGATCACTTCCAGGCAACCATACCTTCCCGACGGGCGCTCGTCCCGTTTGTCGATGACCAAGGCCGACTCGATGCCGCTGCCGGTGCCGGCAGAGATGTACATAATGTAAAAATAGGTAGGGGCGAGTTTAGGGATAAGGATTTGAATGGTTTGGTGCCGTTGGTTGTGGTGCTTTCTTCGACAACGCGTCTCGCAGTGTGATGACTCTTTTCGTACGGCATTGCATCCACACGCGAATCACGTCGGACTTGGTTCTCTCCTCTGCTCCCCAACCTCCGCAAATCGCCTCCACCACTCGGCGCAAATGGCGACCAGTATCTCCCACTTCCACGCCCGCGATCACGTCGCCCGCCGCAGCCGTGCAGACCGCGACCACGGCGGCTGGAACACCGCAGCGCGCGAGTGCCGGCAGCTTCCCGACCGAAACTCTCATGCAAATCCTCGACCGCGTCGGCACCGTGTCGATCGGGCAGCTTTTGCAGTGCCGGGTCAATCGGCACTGGCGCGCGATCGTTGAGGTGCGAACCTGAACCCGCTGTCCACGCGCACGCTCGCCAAGTGAGCGTCGGTGCCCGTCCCCGACGCGCCGAACGTGTCGCTCTTCCAGCTCGACCACCTCGCGTTCCAGCTGCACTGCAGCGTCTGCAACGAGCCGCGGTTCCCCGACACGCTCATGCCGTATGGCGCCGACCCATTCGAGCTCGTGTGCCACCGGTGCCGGTTCGACAAGCTGCTGCGCGCGATGCGAACCAAGGATCGGACCACGCTCGCGACGCTGCCGGCGACACCTTTTGTTGGGGTCGAAGTGACGTATTTTGGGACCGAGACAGTGCAGCATCTCGGGTTCCCGGCGCGCGCGCTGCACAAGATGCCGTTCGACACGGTCTACGACAAGAACACGAAATGGGCCGCCCACCCGGAGCGAGCCGTGCAGCTCGCCTGCTACGCGTGCACGGGGTCGAGGGAGCCCATGGACCCGTTCAAAACCGAGGGAGTCGAGGCGAAGGCCAAGGCCCAGGGCAAGCGTGCGACTGGCGCGGCCCGAGTGGGTGGACGTGGAGTGCAAGTCGACGCGATTGGCGTGGGCGCGGGTCGAGGACACGTTCCCGATCCAGTATTCAATGAAATTGAATTTTGATTCCTCTTGGCCAGCCATTTGGCTCTACCGATCTGGTCGACACTTCGCGTTTCAGCCCAAAACAATGGCTCCCCTGCTCGCGTTCGTGTGGCCTTGGCCCGATCGCATCGTCCAGTTGCTCATCTTCCTAATGTTGGTGTCAAAGATGGACGGCAGTCGTCCCGGCGGCGCGCGGGTTCGGGCCATCACAGCGATGATCAGCGCCCGCGCTCTCCAAACCCCCACAGCCCATGTCCCAAACACGCATCACCTCGCTTCAAGACTTGCCGCAACCGCCCGCACGCGATCCCTGCTGCCATGCTGACCCGCTCCGCTACTGCTGCCGCGCGTGCGGCGGCTCGCGCCTCGGCTCCCGCGTCGCCGCTGGCCGAGCCCGATGCGAGTTCGCGTCGCGGCAAGTACAAGAGTCAGCCCGCTGCGCCGACCGGGGACGTGGACCGGCGTGAACCTGATCCGCCCGTCCAGCCCACGTCGTTCGCGCACCTGCCGCCCGAAATCCTCGCGCTCATCTTTGAACGCGTCGGCACCGCGTCGATCGGCCAGCTGCTGCAGTGCCGCGGCGTGAGCCGGCAGTTCCGCGGCGTCATCGAGGGCCAAGCACTCAACGCTCTGTACCGGCGCGTGCTCGCGTCGTGGGGCGCGCCGACCACTATCAACCCGCGGGCTCGCAAGTTGAAGACGCACTACGCACTCGTCTACCACTACTTCACCGAGCACTGCGCCCGGTGCCGGAACCATTTTGCGGCCCACGAGTGCGAGCCCTACGCGCCGCGCATCTGGCCGTTCCAGATCCTGTGCCGCGACTGCCGCGCGAACCGGTGCCTGCGCGTGATTCGCGGCGGCGACAAGCGCACGCTGCGCCGGCTCCCGACGCGTGAGTTCCTGGGCCGCCACAAGGATAAGCGCATGTGCAAGTCGACGCTGGTCAAGCTGGGTCTGCCGGCCAAGATTATCGCGCATTTGCCGTGCGAGCTCGTCGAGAACCCGCACTACGGTGGCGCCGCGCCGATGCGGCTCTACGACCCCAAGCATGTGCGCGCCGTACTGTGCGCGTGGACGGGGTCCCGCGAGCCGATTGATCCGTTCCAGTCGCGTTGCGGGCGGCACGGCTCGCGCGACGGCGACGGGTTCGCCCATGGCGAGGGCAAGGATGATGACGATTCGGCGAGCGAGTTTTTGCCGGAGGAGTAGGGTCGCTTCCTGCGCCTGACACGTGCGGAAAGGTGGGGGACGCGCGCATTCGGCGGGGTTGAGCGTGCTGCTCGACCAGCGGTTCATGGAGTCAGCATGGTGCCGGTCTCGTTTGTGATATGATTTGGCCAGTCGGGCGCAGAAAACGCGTCGGAGCGTGGGTCTCTGGTGCAGAGTGTTGATTATTTGACTGAGTTTTGGTATACGGCACGCATCTACCCTTGGCCCGTGAGGAGAATTGTTGTGAAGCGCGTTCCACAGACACTCGCTCATCACATGCGAATGTGGATGCTCGACGGTGCAGGCGAAATGACACTGGTGCTGGTCAAAGTAAAGTCGCGATGTGTGGGCATGTAATTTTTATCCTTTTGCATCAGTCCTTCGCTTCGGTCCTACGCATCAGCTTTGTGAGCGCGATAATTTAGTCTTGAGTCGCCGTCGCTCCGTTCGAACCTCTATCGCAGCCTCTCCCCGAGTTGCCGTACCTACGCGCGACCACAAACTCCGTAACGACAACGACTGAACACTGTCATTTCCGCGCTCCCGCGATCGATCTCTCTTGATTTCGTCCCTGCTCGCGCTCGCATCGAGACCATGCTCGCGACGCACGCACCCAACCTGACGGTAGCCTCATGCAGCGCTTCCTGTTGCGTCGGATCGTAGTGAATTGTGGGTTCTCAGCGCGAGGGTCAATTTTTGAATCCATTCTATGACGGTAATATTTTTGCGGTGGTGCGAGCTGGCACGTTGAGTCCAGCTCAGCAGACCAGCAACTGCTCGCTGTTGACGACCAGTTCCTCGCTCTCAATCTTCATCCTGCCGCGGATCCGCGCATACTACCACCCTCGACATGCCGATGACACGCTCCGCTGCAGCCGCAGCTGTAGCTGCTGCGACCACGCGCGCCGTTGCTCACGATCCGGCTGCCGGACCGACCGACACGCGCTTGGCCGCACTCGCTTCCACACCGTCGACCACAAGCGCACCCGCCGCTGCTGCGACCTTTGCTCCGGTCACGACCTCCCGTGTGCAAACCGACCGTGCAAGTTTGACGATCTGCCCGTGGACGTGCTCGCGCGGATCCTGCCGCCCGCGATTGCGGGGCACGAGCCTGACGCGCTGCAATTGCTCCTCTCCTGGCGCGCGCTCAGCCGGACCTGGAAAGCAGCCATCGAGGGGGATTCCCTCAAGTCGTATTACGAGACGCTGCTCACGCAATAGAACGTCAAGGCCGCGCCGAACCCGCGGGCTCGCAAGTATCGGACCTGGTTCTCGCTCGCCATGCGCGAGGTGGAAGCTGGCCGGTGGGCGACGTGCCGCAACCGCGTCGAGCTCAGCATGACACCCGTTGGCGGTCGGTGCACGACGTGCCGCGTACGATCGCTCCTCGAACTGCGCCGTCTCGACCTGGACGCGTTCCGCGCGATGCCGCGGCGTCGCATCGTCGGTTTTGACATTGAAAAGCAGGACGACGACGCGCAAGCTGGCGTCGGCAGGTATCGTCGGCAGCGGCACAAGCACAAGGAGGTGCGGCTCTACAAGTCAATGATCCTGGGCGTTCTGCAGCTGCCGGTGTGGCTCGCCGAGGAGCTGCCGTACCGCGAGGAGCGCAACCCGTACTACCGGCGCGCCGCGCCGATGCGGCTCTGCGATATCCGCACATTAGAACGCGTCATGGCCGTGTGGACGGGGCGCACGAAACCGCCGATCGACATCTCGCAGGACGCGCCGGATTGGCGCAAGCTCGATCGGCAGGAATCGAGCGTGCACGTCGGTACCGACTGCAGCGAGGACGACGGCAGTGAGGAGGAGGATGAGTACGATGAGGATGACAAAGGCGAATGGGGTGCTGAGGAGTGATTGGATGCGCACCACACGCCGTGTCGCGTCGACCTGCCAGGCGTCGAGGACGGTTGCGCGCGTTTGGTGGTGGGGCACGGCTCCACGATTCAATCCGTTACATTTGGAATATTCCCATGCGATATCGTCTCTCGGCCTGGGCAGCGAGTGATGCTCTTTGAGTGCGGGCCGCATCTCATCATCATGGCCATCAGCATCCTTCGAGCTCACCTGGCGGGTGGGAGACAAATGGCCCCGATGAGTCCCATTTCGTTACACCCTCAGGTCGAGACATCAATGTCTTTACTGGCCGCGTGGACACTCTGGCTCTCGCCGTTTTCCAACTCCCGCCGCGGATCTACCCCGCACCGTCACACTCACCTCACCGTTACGATTACAAGCTTTGCTTCTTCTGCCAGGACCAGTGACGGGTACGGCTCGCGACGACACGACCGCCGTAGTACCCGCCCCAAACCCAGGGAGGGGATGTTTAAACATCGGGAAATAACTCGTCTCGGGACTTTACTAAAGGTCTCTAGAGAGTTTAAACCAATCTTGGACCTACGTATATCACTCCCGCTGCGACCGTTTACTCGCCCGCCCCTGCGTCTTCTCCACCTGCTCCCCCACCGTCGTCTCCTCCGATTCCCGCGCACGCTTGGGCGCCGACAACGGGTTGACCACACCTGCCGCGTTATGTGCGCGACTCCGCGCCTCGGTGCGCAACGTAAACGGCACCGGCTTGGTCGTCCCCGTCTTGCCCGACTTGGTGACACCAACCGCCCCCCGCTGCGGCGGCGGCGGAGGCGGCGACACAGGCCGGGGCTTGGGCTTAGTGATCGCGGGCGACATGGGTGTCGTCTTCGCGAGGTGCTTGAGCGGCGGCACGCCGAGCGGGCCGTCGCCGTGCAAGATCTATTGGAATCGGCGCGCACAGTTGATTCCTGAATCCCTCCGCAATCACGCCCCAAACCGACTTCAAGCGTACCTTTTGGTTTGCCGGCCGCGCCTTGAACGGCTTGATCTGCGCCATCAGCTGAATCTCGCGCTCCTCGGCCGACATGACGTACGTGGACTTGGCGCGCAGCTTGGTGAGCAGCCGCGGCGACTTGGGGTGCGTGATCTTGGGCCGGTGTGCAGGGGGCGGTGGAGGAGCTGCCGTCGCGAGGAGCCGCGGCATCAACGGCTTGAATTTGCGCTTGGGCGTGCGCAGGAACTGCTGGACGCGCTGCGCGAGTGGGACAAATGGCGACCTGGCGGCTGGTGCGCTCGCGGCGGTTGAGAGCAGCGCGGCACGGAATGGCTTGAGCACCTTGAGCCCAACCGTCTACAGTGAGTGGAACAAGTCAGGTTCATGAAATGGGGAAAGTGGAAGTGGGACCACCCGGGCGGAACCGTACGCGCTTCTTCTTGATCGGCGACGCGACAATACGCAGTGGCGACTTGTGCTGCTTAAGAATGCGCCGTAACGTCGGCGTCTTAGCCACGTCGGCCGCCATTTTCTTGCTCGACAGGTAGACAATGTGTTCGGTGCTCGCGACCCGTCGCACGGGCGTCATCGGCACGGTATTCGCGGCAAAGACGTTGGGCGCGTCGCCGTCAGTCGCGTGCTCCTCATGCTCGTCCTCCCATCCGGCCGACGACGCGGCCGAGACGCGTCGCGACGACTCGCCGAGCGGCGTTGGGGGCGCCGTCGTGAGCGGGCTAAAGTCGACAAAGAGCCCCGCGGACGCGCGCCGCATCGATTCCTCGAAGGGTGTCGGGGGTGCCGTCGTGAGCGGACTAAACTCCATGTCGGGAGCCGCAGTCTGACGTGGCGGAGTTGATGGGCGGGCAGCGGCTGATGTAGTCGGCTCGGTCGGGTACAACATGATGACGGATTTGCGGCGCGAGCTATGAATTGATGGTGGACGAGATGAGGTCCGGCAAGGACGTGCACAATTCGCAACACAATGGAACGCAACGTACCTGCGGCGTGACGGCGTGTCGACCATTCCAGTCGCTGCTGACGCGGGTTCCGGTGCTAGCATCATGTCGTTCACCGGTGCGGCGCGATAAGTGTCAGCACGCGGTTTGCGATTCCTAACGTTGAGACGCGACGGTGGTCAGCACCCACCTCCGTGAAGTCAAGCAGACCAACCCGAACAAGAGCGAAGTACCTTGGCCGCGTTGGCGTGTCATTCGGCGTATCCGGGGCTGACACGTTGGCCAGCGCCCGAGGCGTCGACGGCACCGACGACTTGATCGGTACCGGATCCACCGGTTCGGCCGCGTGCGAAAGCTTGCGCGTCGTCACCGGGCGCCCGGGCGTCCCGCGTGCCGCAGCAAACGGCGTCAAGAGCGCGGGGTCCGCATCCATATTGACCAGCAGGTCGCCGAGCTCGTCCTCGTCGGCACTGCTATCGATTTCTGTGAACAATTGCGCGGGCGAGTCGCGGTGCGTTGCTAATATCCAAAACGAGACGCGTCAGGTTCCTCAATAAGGAACGCGATCAGGCTGGCCGGACCGGATGAGCGCACGCACCAAAATACTTGGTGACTGACGGCGTTTCCGGGAAGATACGGCGACCCGCGTCGCGCTCATCATCGGCGATCTCGCGCAGATCCACGAATTTGGGCGCGTCAAACTCGAAGTCCAGGTCAATGGCCGCGGCGTCGCCGTGCCGGTGCACGGGCCGCCGCATAGGCGTGTGCGATGCGAACCGTGTCGGGGTCGCCGGCTTGGACGAGCCGGCCGAGTTCATGATGGAGAATACGAAGTTTTACGCGTCTTTGGTCGTCTGGAGAAGCGAAGGATTGGGCCAGACGGCGATGGTGATGGTGCGAAGTCGAGAACCGCCGTTGGTGGTTCAGGGCGGCGTTTGCGAGGAGCAGGCCAGGATTGCGCGTGCAGGGCAAGGTGGAGAGGAAGGAGATCAGGGGCGCGGGAGCAAGTTGCGGCAAGTCGGCGCGGGGATCGGGGCTGGTTGCTGGAGAGAGAGAGGGTGGCCGCGGGCGGGCAGGATGTGGACGAGAGCGGCGGAGCAGGGCAGCGTTGTTGTTCCATCTAGCAAGCAGGTCTGAAGCCCTTCAGAGGGCAAGTTGGCCTCACGATGTTGTTTAGTTGGTTGATCTGCACGAATACCAACGAAAGACACGTCTAAATTAACAAATCTATGAAAGAAACGGCAACGGCAATGGCAACGTCCCCACCATCTCGATCTAGCGCATGCCGTGCACGACGAGGCACGGTAGCCCGTTCGACGTGCTTGATCGCGACCGGGACGAACAAGAGTGTTCATCACGCCATAGACGTCGGCTTCATCTCTACGTCGCGTGCCGTCGCCACGGCTGGTCCGCGCTCGATCCCAAAGACGCGATCGCGCAGCTTGTGCACGGCAATCATGATCGCCGCAAACAGCAGCGTCGCCAAGAGCACGCCCGGGTACATAAACGCGGCCGCGGGCTTCGTCTGTTGGTACGAACGCCATCGGAGACGGTGGAGAAGGTCGCAAGTGGTTAGAACTTTGCCAGGACAGGTTACAAAACCGCGGGAAGACACAACGTACCCAATCGAGAAACGAATAGACCCAGTAACCGCCACTACCGATCAAGGAAATCGTGAGCAATTAGTCGAGCTCAACAAAGGAAAAGGTGGAAACCCGGTCAACGTACATCAGGTGGTAGATAATCGCCCACGCCGCGTAGAGCAAGATGACGACAAGCACGGGCACGAGCGCGATCCAGTTCATGGTCATGCGCCCGAGCACGAGTTCCGAGAGGACCAAGAAGAGCGTGATGCCGTGCATCGACATGGACGTGATGCGGCTCATGGTCGTGCCGTTGACAAACCCCTGCAGTTTCACGAAAAAAGTGAGTGAGACCCCGTCCAAGAGCAACGCATGGGAACGATTCGACGAGAACAACGGACCTTGCTCAAGAAGATCCAATAGACCGTCACGACGAGCGGGTGGTTGGCCGAGTTCAAGTTGTGCAAGAGCGTGTGGATGTTGGCCGTGACGGGCGAAACGGCCAAAGCCGTGCCAAACTTCTGGTACTTGTAGCCGAAATAGACCGTCATCTGCAATTCGGGCGATGTGATCAGTTTGTGCTCGGCGAATCAAAATTCCATCAAATGAGCGGACATACCGCATAGTACGCGAGCAACGAATACCAGTTGAAGTGCGTATAATAAAACAGGTAGCCCGCCGCGTACACTGCCGAAGAATAGTGCGTCTCTGCCCAGCCCGCGATCGACAGGCCGACAATGACAAGGCCGTAGACGAGCACAATCGAGCGCCAAATCAGCAGTCCTTTCGGCGAGAGAAACGTTGACGTGACAGCGTCCTTGGGGTGCTCAATCCCAGCGCGCAGACGTTGGAAGAACGTTGGACGAGCAGCGACAGTTGGCGATGGGGCAGCGGAAGCCGACATGGTCGTGAGCTGGTCAATGACGGTTCGGACACGGTCTATCGTCGATCGGGTATTGTTCTTGAGGTCGTCGCTGCTGTTCTTGGTTGCGGTCGTGGTTTCCGGTCCAGTGATCGTCGTTTTTCAATACGGTCCGCGCAGCGGTCGCCGTTTCGCGAGCAAGTGCGTTTGCAACGGTCCGAGCAGGTTCAGAGGCGCGCGGGAATCGCTCGATGGACAGGTCAAGCGCAAGTCGGGCAACGGGGACTCGAGCTCGAACGTCGTGGTTGGGCAACGAGCAGAAGAGGGAGCGGCGGGCTGGTCTCTCGTTTCCCGTTGCATCGTCCCTCTATCCCGTCGCGTGCCAAGCGTCTTGTCCAACGCGCCACAAGGCTGAAACAGATGCCGGCGACCCGATTGCTCCAAGTGTGGGGCTCATGCTGCTTGATCTTGGGCTCGAAAAATGGTTGGATTGGACGCAGCTGGCGGCATCAGCCGGGAAATCGTCCTGGGGCCGGAGCAGCCGAGGGTTTGTGCTTGTGGCGACGTTTGACTAACGGTCACGTTTGTGGGGCCAGCCGCGCATCCGGTGTTCCGCTGGATGCAAAACTGTTTTTGAAACCAATACGACGACGACGACGATGACGATGACAACGACACTGACGAAGGGAGAGGAGCGCTGAGATGCCGCTCGCGCACGCAACGGCCAAGACGGGACGACGGCAAGACGGACATTGTACAAAAGTGGAATGGGTTGCGATCTGCAAAATGAACGACGGCACACGCGAGCAGCTGCAAAACGGACAGCGGAGCAAAAAAAAAAAAAACAGCGAGGACGCGATGATGGGGGCGATCCGAACACTCTGCACCCAAATTTACACGTTGTCGCTCGCGTTGAGCCGTGTTGCGCTCAGTTCGACCTCCTTGTTCGCCTCGTATCCGTCCGACCGACCCACAACAGCGTCGCGCAGGCGGTGCACCAGGACCATGATGCAGAAGAAGACGATCGCGGCAACGAGCACACCGGGGTACATGTAGGCCGCCGCGGGTTTCGTGTAGTCAAGGAACGAATAGACCCACGCGTCGCCACTAGATTTGACGGGCAGGGATTGGTTATTAACGGGTCCGACGTGAAGACAGCCTCGACGGATACAGTTGACGTACATGGCGTGGTAAATGATCGCCCAGCACGTGTAGAGAACCAGGAGGACGAGGACGGGAACGATCCCGATCCAGTTCATGCGCATCCGGCCGTACGAGATTTCGAGCAGCACAATCACGAGCGTGACGCCGTGCATGAACACCGACACGAAACGGCCTGGCGTGCTCGTCGACTTGGTAAAGTTCTACGCATGCGTGGGAACAGGAAAGGATGGGCCACTGTAAGAGGCCGCTGCAGTTGTTGTTGGCGGACTGTCATTGGACGTACATCGCTCAGAAACAGCCAGTAAACGACCACGACAATCGGGTGGTTGGTGCAGTTGAACGTGTAGAGCAGCGAGTGAATCGTCGCCGTGACGTTCGACACGTCCATATCGCGTTGCGCTGCCACGGCGCGCGTGAACCGGTAGCCGAGGTACGTGCTCATCTAAAGAGGCAACCGTGGGTGGAGAGAGTGGGGGAGGTCGCGAAACGTCAGAAAAACCCCAAAATTGGCTCGAAATGCAACATCGACGCACCCCAAGATAGCACATGAGGCCAAAATGGTTGAGATGCGTGAACATAAAGCTGAAAAAACGTCACAAAATTCGTCAGGCGACCCCGAAAACGACGACAATGGGTGGAAAATAGCGCGATCCGTACACTAAACAAGGACGAAATACAGAATACTTTGTTAGACGACAAAGCAACGGCGTCAATCGGAAAAATGAGAGAGCTTCGTACACTGATAGTGAAAATGATTCGCATTCGGCGCCCGCGATGACAGTTGGAATCGATTGTTGGTTAGCTGACGGCACGGAGCTTGGCATCGCGCGAGGTGAAATGCAGCGGAGCCCGTACAACTACAGCGCCGTCACAGAAACGCGTTAGCCGACCCGGACACGGTGGAGAATACAGAACAACGCGCGGCTCATACATTGCAAGTCGTAGATCGAGTCGCCCTTGGAGAACCATCGCACCATGGCGAGAATCAGCACGGCGAGAAACACGACAGTCAAGAAGGCGCGCCACGCCATGAGCGTGGTCGCCGACAAGAAATTGGACGTGACGGCATCGTGCGGGTACGTGATGCCGGCGACGAGCTTGCGCGACATGCGTTTTGGCGAGAGGGCGGCCATGGTTGGTCTTGGTACGGCGCGATGGGTATGGTCGAGGTCCTGGTCTTGAGTTCTGCTGCCGCGTCTTGCGACCGCGTCGTTGCTGCTGTCGCTGCTGCTGCTGCCGCTCACTGCCGCGTTGGATGCTGGTGCAGCTGGACGTGCTGAAGTTGCCCGGTGTGCGCAAAGTTGAATAAGACGGCAAGTTGGGAGCGCGGTTGATTTATTGTTCGAGTGGGGAGTGCAGAGTGAGGATACGAGGCAAGGCAAAGTCTTGGCGGAGCCACGGCAAAGCTGGTCCCACGCCATCCAGCGGCGCGTGTCACTGGAGATTGGAGAACAACCTGGTTGCCGCCAGCGCGCCATGGCCAGGGACGCGTGATGGACGACCGGCGCGCGGTTTGGGGCGGTGGGATGGGCGTGAACGGCTGTGAAATGGGAGGCGTGCGCGCCCAGGGTGAAGCGCACCGCCACCATGAGCGTTCTTTCTCCCTGCTGGGCCATCGTCGTCTTTGGTCGTTGCAGCGCCCCGTCCACCAACGTCAGCGCGACGTCCGCAGCAGCGACGGCAACGTGAAGATGGAAATAAACTCATATTGTTGACTACGACGAGAGTACAGAGCTCGCGTCGTGGCACTGTGCCACGGGCGCGAAAGAACGAAATGAGGAACCCAACCAAAATGAACAAAAAAATCAACCACAAAAGACCAAACCGCAAATGGCTGCATCGACGTTACGACTCCAAGGCCGCCCTCTTCCCTCCTGCTCGCGAGCATGGGGGCGCCTCGTCTAGGTCCGACCATCACTCCCCACCCCCTCCATTTCAAAAGAAGTGGTGCCCGTGGCCCGTCAGCTCCGCGACCGACCCTTCCTCGGACTGCGGAATCGACCCGCTGCCCTTATCCTTGTCCTTGTTACGCTTGAACGCCTTGCGCAACCCGGCCGTGAAGCGGTGGCCCGCCGACTTGGACGGCGCCACGGTCGTG